>JAMPIV010022970.1:0-31946 GCA_024509875.1 Oreohelix idahoensis | reverse complement strand
ATAGGTTCAGTTTGTTGAAGATTGGGTAAATTTATTGGAAGGATTTGTTGATTGAATTTTGAAGAAATAGGTGTTATGAAAATAGGCTAGGTTTATTGTTATTATTATAGGGTAATTGTGTAGAGGATAGGTTTGGTATTTAGGGAATTGGGTTAGAAGTTGAGGATAGGTTAGATTTGTGGAAAAAGTTGATGAAGTTGGGGGATGGGTTTATGAAGTTTTTATATGGGATGTATGAAATGGGGATGTTGATTTGAGGATTTGTGGGGAGAGGGGGAGTGGATAATGAAAGAGGATTTGGATGGGAAGGGAGGGAGGTTTATGGATTTAATTGTGATTTAGGTTGGTTGTAGGGTATATATAAGATGTTGGAAATATGGTGTTTAGAGATTGGGAGGGTAGTATTTTTATTTTTGATGTTGTGGTAAAGGGTAGTGTAGGGGTTGGGAGAGTGGTAGATGATGGGAGTATTAGATTATTATGGTGATTTAAGATGAGGGAGGAAGAGATGGGTATATTGATTGATTGGTATGGGGGGTTATATTGTTTAGTATGTTATTTAATGGAAGGGGGAATTGTTGGATGGGGTATAATGTTGTAGTTAGTGTTAGTGGTTGGGATGGGGGAGAATAGGATATGTAAGGGGATTAATTATTAGATTTATAGTGAAGGTTAAATGTTTGGGGATTTGATTATGATATTAGGGGAAAGAAATTGAGAGGGGTGGGTTTAAATTTAGATATATTAGATGTGGTTTGGGGAGGTGTATTTAAGAGGAAAAATGATATATGAGGGGGGAATAGAGTATGGTAGTAAGTTAGTTGATTGTTTGTTGGAGATTGTAAGGAGTGAGTAGGGTAGTAGAATATGAAGAGGGTTGGAGGGGTTGGATATTTGGGTATTTTGTTTGGGATGATTGGGGGTAAGTATTTGATGGGGTTTATGAAATTATGAGATGTAGTTGGAGGGAGGTGAATGGGAATAGATGGTTTGTGGTGATTAGGAAAATTTGTGTTTTTCATGCTGAACAGCTGGCACATGAAAAAGATCATCACTGCGACTGCAGCTTAGGGTTTCAAAGTTGAGTCAAGAGAACAACACAAAGCATTGGATATAAATCCTGCAACCCTGGAAAGATAAATTGCCGATTGCAAACCAAGTGGGGCGAGGCTTCCAACGCGCCACCTCAGATTGGACGAAAAGAAGCTTCAAAACAAAATGTCGTGGAACGAGTTGTTGTAAAACCCTCTACTGTTAAATCCCATGTCGAGAGCCCAGCCCAATCAACGCACAGTTGCTGAGCCGGAATAAATTACAAGAAGTTATACGCCAGGAAAAACTTAAACCCTGTTTTTTTTCGGATGAGGGATCGCGGCCATTCTTGGTTCACGCAAATATGGCGGAAAAAGAAAACAGAATAAAATTAGTCTGTACGAGACATTGAGACCAACCTGCCATGAAAACCAATCAGCTTGCCCGCCGCCAGGAACAAAACCAAACGCTTTGCTTAAGCACTTCACATCTACCTATATAATCGTGCGAGAATTTATTGCAAAAGCACGCAAACCCGACACCCCCCGAAGCCAGATTACCGACCGACAGAAGAGAGTAGCAGTTCAGCTTTTGATTTATAGCATACCTGAGTGGCATTTGACCTGCAGCCATGCTTCATCCTAAGTCGAGTCAAAAACCTGGCCGATTTAAAAAATCCTTAGAGGGTTTTAATCGTGTCATCAAAACTGAAGATCGAGGGGACGTCAATGCCAGCTGCCTGGACTCCTCCGCAGGAGCATAGAGGTTTGCACAGGAATCTACATCTAGGATCCCTGGTCGGAGATTTTAGATAGGGAAAAAAAGAATTAAGGACTTGGGTTGGGACCCTTCTGAATAGGTTTGGAATGAGTGATAGTCACAAGTGTGAGATAGAAAAAAGAAATATGATTCCCACGAGTGAGATGATAGAATCGATGATATAGAGGCTGACTCTGACATAAATCGAGGAAATCTTCTCACCTTTCCCTATCTTCTATCTATCTACGACGGCTTATAAGGGGCGTCATGACAGTCTAAACACAGATATATATATAACATATATTTCTAACTACTCACGGGCAACGCACATACACGTGACTACAGTTAAACCACACGGCCGTGGGGGAAATCTATAAACAATGAATATATATATCATATTTTGAACGAGCTGACCAAACGCACTGATTTAGATCAAGAGAGGATTTTAAATTATCATAAAAATTCTTCTCACTAAACACCTAAAAGAAATACATCAAGAAAAACATATACAAATAATCATAAACTTCAAGATAAAATGCTACAACGGAATGATAAGCCCCGTTATGAATCTTAAATCTCTAGGTTTGGCCTTTTCAGCCCCATTTAGGATGAACAGGATGATGGCCCAAAGGTTATAGATGCATATGGTTAGGTTCTAAGATTTTCCCCTTTCTTGAAGGGTAAGGAACTGACTTTAAGACCTAGCAGTATCTTATTTTTTAAAGGATGAACAAATTAAATTAACAGCAAGTTCTTTCATAAGGAAAACTATAAAGTGGGGGATAATAGTAATCAGAAAGCAAAAACTCACTGTCAGTCCCCACTTTCACTCGGTTCTTTCATCAGGGTACCCTGGCACACTTGCTGCACCTATCTGTACCGCTGTTAACGCCTGTCTGGCGCAGAACTTTTGTGACACTCTCACTCACTTTTCCCTGTTTCTGGTTCGTTTGAATGAAACCGACCCCAGCTTCTACAGATTTTTTTTTGGTTTCGTCTAAATCATCCGGGGAGCGTCGACTTCCTGCGACAGGGGGGGAAAAAAATCAAAACTAAAAAAAAGTGTCACCTTGGCTCCACGAGGTACGAATTAGGTTTAAGAGGGCACAAAAATGGTCAGTAACAACTGGTTTTTCTTACTTGGGGGGAACACCCCACACCAGAAATCAAGGTTATCTTTTTAAAAAATTAACATGAAAAAATAAAACTAATCAAACACTTGTTAAACATAAAAATTTTATTCCACATGTTACAAAGAGTTATTATAATTTTATTTAGTATGAACAAAGTTTTATTTATAAAATTTTAAATGGAGGGGGGGGGGGTTTTATGTGATAATAATTATACTTAACATGAAGTGGATGATACAAAAAAAAAAAAAAGGAAAAACCCCCAGTGCACCTAGGTGGGGGAATGAATTTCACTCACATATCAAGGGTTTTTTTGGGGGGAATGCCCAAAACCAGCAGATTGATGTGCATAACACATCCCTACCGATGGGCCGTGAACCACCCAAAAATGTCTATTAACCCCCAATGAGTTTTGTAGATATGGCTCTGGCAAATATGACTCTTTTTTAAATTTTTGCACAATTTTAGAAACTTTGTATACGCAATATCTCTGTTTTCTATACAATGTAAGAAAAAAGTGGAGTTTCAATGCTTTGAAAGATAACATGGGGCTATAAGTGTGCAAAAAAATTTGAAGGGGGGGTATATGCTTTACAAATTGTAGAAAAATTTCCCCGGAACTGTGAATCGCAAGCCCTGTTTTTCGTTCAAGTTTAGTTTTTTATAATGTTAAAATACTTATCAGATTCTCTTTGAACAAATGAAACACATATCCACTATTACAGATAAACACATAATTCAAATTGAATATCAAAGTAAAAAGGCTTATAAATATTTAAAAACACAATTATTTAATATCCGATAAACTCAAAAATAACCTTTTTGTAAAAGATTGTACCAGTGGACAACTCGCTCTCGATGGGGGGGACAACTTGTCTTGGTTCACTATCCCACTCTTTCAATAAAGGGTCGGAATTGTAAATGTTATTTCTTGTAAATTATTCCTCGCCGCCAGGAGCATTGTATATTTCAAATTATGAGAAGAAAGTATGAACTGGCTCAGTTTAGTTTTTTTCCCAGTATAAACATTAGTCTGCCCCCTAGCAAATAAAATTCCGTTAGTGGGTTTGGTATTACTGTTTATCTCTGCATGGGCACATGCACTGTCAGAACCAGTGTTACTTGAAAAAAAACCCACGTGGTTAAAGCATAAAGGAAATGTCTATGCTTTCTTCACTGTATGTCTCCTTTACTAAACGCCGGCAAGTTGGGTTCTTGGCCCCAGTGAATTCACTGAATGGGAGAAAAACACCATTATAATATTCTTACAGAATAATGTTACCTCGTTATAATCTTACATTTTAACGACAAGCCTTACAGCTTGGGTCTTATTTTTATTATAACTACCCGTGACATAAGTTATATAAAAATCAATCATCATGAATTAGGAAATAAAGGCTGCGTATTCCGTCAATATTCACTGATGTCGGGGGGGGATCTAGCATTTATTAAGTTAGTTTAGAAAAAATATACTCGACTGAGTAGTTAGCAGTTAAATTAAAATTCATTTTAGGGGGGGGCTACCTGTTTGTTAAGCTAGAAATATAATTTATTCTGCTTTCTTTTCCACTGTATGCGTCACCAGAAAATAATACGACTTATAAATTAATCGCTCTGCACCAAATCTAACTAGGGAAATAAATATAAAACAATTTAAAACTTTATTACACTTCGCAAAATGCTAATTATTAATATATTTTTACCTCACACAGATACTACAGGTAAGTCGGCACAACTTAAGAATTATTTGCTGAATAATTTTGGAAGTCTAGAAGTTCGACAAATGGGCCGAAACAAAACTGAGAAACTTCAAACAACTAACAGCTTATACTGTTTCCGAGCAAACCTGTCTACTGCGAATTTAGTCCGGTCTGAATGAAACTATAAAGTTTAGCATTCTGTTAATCTATTTTACCAGACAAAGAGGTTTCGGGTAAACGTTTAATTTCGCAAAACGCAGTACTCTCCCTTCACTCTCTTCACACACTCCCATTTTCTAGAAGCATTTCCCCTAACTGACCACTTCTCGTTTTCCACGCCTAACGCTGACGAGGGCCCCACCGTGAATGCAGTGTCAGGTCGGATTTCAGACACAACTGTCTCGTACTGCGTCATAAAGATGTCAGTAATCACGCTCTTACCTAAGCGCTCAGCCGAAAGAACCCGCGCGTGACAGGTGCAAATGTAGACATAAAGTTCTGCTCTATGTCCAGCGAAACGAATTTTTTCGCACCATTCTCCGTCTAAACTGCGCGAACTGACATCTGATGCAATATGGTTACTAGGGTCAGTATGAGAAAGAAATAACGATGATGGAAAGAAATATTATTTTTCGCAACGAATGCAGAAAAAGACAGGAAAAAGGTAAAGAGTGATATAAAAAATGGGAGAATACGGGTGGACAGAAAAAGAGGAAGATATATCTTTTTCTAAAAAACATTTTTTTTTCAAAATAAAAAATTTTTTATATATATAGGGCAATTAATGATCAAAACCTCTGTGACATTTCCCTCCTCAAGTTCTTGGGTGGGGCTAAAGGAACGATCCTCAGCCGTTGTTGTTGTGAACCAAACAAAAGAAGAACAGGACCTTAGAGAGATGTTACACATTAGTACCATTTTCCTGTCAGCATTGTGAGCAAAAGTTAGTGTCAGTGACGAGAAAGCTGATTTAGCATAGCAAGAGACAAAAAATAACAGCATAGCTGATAAATTTTANATACTTAATTAATAGCACAGCTGATANATTNACTATAATTGAATAACATTAGCACAGCTGATATAATTTTTTTTTTCCTATAATTGGAAAACTTGTTTGTTCCCCCCATTATATTTAATATATTCTTTATGCCCCCAAATATAAAAATTTTAAATCATATTGTATAACTTTTCAAATCCATTACATTCCATCTTCCACATCCATCCTTCAGCACAAGAGTAGATAGTGTATATACTAAAAAATAAAATAAGGAAATTGTATTTGAACGCACTTGTTAAATTTTTTTATAATTGTTAAGTAAAATCTTTTTTCATTGTTCTTAATATCACAGTTAGTTACACAGCGGAGGTGGCAAATTTATGTCGGTCTCCTCTCTACTATTTGGTCGAGAGATCTGAACATTCACAGCCAGTAACTAATTTGTGATACCATTATCTCTCTCAGGGGGCACTGGGACTTCACCATTTTCTGCAGAAAGAAATTCTATTTCTGTTTATTGTCAGTACTATACTGATCATTTATAAAGCCAATAAAAACCTCTCCGTCGCACAACTAAGCAGAAGAGAAAAGAACACACGCTACAAAAGGAACAGTAGGCAACAACAAAAAATTTAAAATGCTATCACCTCTGGGGCACATTCACATATCAGTTCTGACTTCGAAGGGGGCTGCTAACATCCTAATCTTCACTGGTAAACATTTGTCTTAACCCTTCACTGTAAAACTTTAATCTTCACTGCAACACACTCACACTTCACTGTAACATCGCCTTTCTTCTCACTGTACACACCCTCAACCTTCACTGTATAACACCCTTACTGTTAAAACCCTCATCTTCATTGTAACCATCGCCTTACTTCACTGTAAACACCCTCACTTTCACTGTAACACCCTCACTGTTAAAAACCCTCATCTTCTTTTTAACATCGCCTTTCTTCACTGTTTTAACATCCTATCTTCACTGTAACATCGCCTTCTTCACGTGTAGCAAAAAAACACACCTTCACTGTAACAAACACCCTCAACCTTTCACTGTATACATCCTTTTCTCACTGTAATAAAATTTTTTTCCCTCACCTTCAACTACAACACCTTCCCCCTTCACTGCAACACCCTCCATCCTCAAAACTGTAACACCCTTATCTTAAATGTAACACCCTGTCGTAGAGTTAAGATACGGAGAATAATGACTCTGGGTTTGTCCCTTCTGAATAGTTTGGAAAGAGTTGAAGAGGTCCAACCGTGTGAGAGTTAGTCGAAGAAATTTTGGATTCCACGGAGTGAGATGATAGAAGAGTGTTTATCGAGGCCTTTCTCTTAGAATGGCCGAGAAAGTCTTCTCTCTCTCTCTCCACCTATCTTCTACGACAGATTTTAAGGCAGTCAAAGACAGGTCTACCACATATTACCATATTAACATAATTTTCTATCAACTCACGGGCAAGCACATACACCGTGACGACAGTTACTACACTACAGACGTGGAAATCTATAACAATGGATAAATAAATATATTTTTTTTTAGAACGAGCTGACCAAACGCAACTGATCAGTTCAAGAGAGATTTTTATTATTATCATCAAAAAAAAATCTTCTCACAACACCAAAGAAATACATCAAGGAGAAACATATACAAATAGTCATAAAATTTATGAGGAAAATGCTAACAAGGATGATAGCCCGTATATGATCTTTACTCTAGGTTTAGCCCACAGCCCCGTTAGGATGACAGATGATGGCCCAAAGAGTTATAGATGCATGTGGTTAGGGTCTAATATTGTTCCCCTTCTCGAAGTATAGACCTGACTTTTGGACAGCCTGTATCTCATTCTTAAAGGAACACGTTACATTATGCAGCAAATCTCGCCTAAGGGAAAAAAAAACAAATAAGAACAAGTGGAGTGTATTATACAACCGAAAATAACCTTCCGGTCACTTTTCACTCGGTTCATTCATCAGGGCCCTGATATACATAACAATCGTGTTGTGGTTTCGCCGCTGGCGCAAATTTTCAAGGACACTCACAGACTTTTAAAATCTGTTACTGACCGTTTAATGAAACAGATCCCAGTCTCGGCAAATTTGTTTGTTGGTTTCATCAAAAATGATCCTGGGAGCGTCTGCTTCAGGCGATTAGTTATTTCAGACTAAAAGTTTAATGTCACTTGACCCAGGTACGAATTAGGCTTAAACGAGCACAAAATGTCAGAAACACGAAGTTTCCCTAATTAGGATATGTCTGACGTGGACAACTTCTCTCAAACAGAAAATATCTTAGGTTCCCCACAATCACTTGTCAACTATGTCAGGAAGTTAATGTTATTGATTGATAATTATTCTCGCCGCCAGGCAGAAACATTTACGTAAGAGTTTATGGTAAGAAATTACAGATCTGGTTCACAGGCCCAGTATTGATCATTACAGTCTTTGAAAACCCGTTAGTGGGGATATAGCTATTTCTGTCTATCTCTGATTTGCATATGCACTGTCAGATCAGTGTTACTTGAGAAAAAAAAAACCCACGTGGTTCAAATAAGGACTGTCTATTTCTGCACAAAGTATGAACTCTTATTTAAATGCTGGTAAAGTTGGGTCACCAACCAGTATTTCACAGTATAAAAGGAAAAGCACATATAAATCTTTACATTTTACTCAATAACGACACGACAAGCCTACAGCTTGACTTATATTTAAAACGTCCCGTGAAATAAGTTATATAAAAATCGATCATCAGGAATTAGAAATATGGTGCGTATTCCGTCACTACTCACTGATGTCGCGTCTAGCCTTTATAAGTTTGCTATTAAAACAGTTTCGACTGAGTATTAGCCGTTAAATTAAATTCCTTATAGCTACTAGTTTAGTAAGCTAAAGATATAATTTATTATGTATTTCCACTGTATGCGTCACTAAAAAATAATACAAACTATAAATTAGGCACTCTGGGCACAGAACTAGTTTAGAATGAAATAACGATTTAACGCTTTAAAACACTTTCCAAAATACTAGATATCTATTATATTCACCTCAAACACAGAAGTACTAAGAACTTAAAACCACTTCGACCAAACTAAAGGCCATCTCTATTAACAGAGATATTTAGAAATCGAACGAAGGCTAGTTCTGTCTTTACTGCGAAGTTACTGAGTGAGAATGGAAATAAAGTTTCAAACTCGGGCCAATATCTTAAAATCAGACAAAGGGCCCCAACTTATTTCGCCAAGCGAAATTATCTCCCCTACTCCCAACATTTACGTCAGCTTAACGCGTGTCGTAACTGCCACCTACTGACCGAGATGTACGCGTGTCAGCTTCAAATCCCAGACAGCCTGTCTGCGGTGCGGAACGATTTTTCACGCTACGCCAGGTTTTTCTAACGAAAACCCTCATGCGTTTCTGCAAACTGTAGACAGCTGTCTCGTTCCTGCACTGTGAGGATGCCGGGTTTGACACCTTACGCGAGTGTCAGGTTAAAAGGGGTAGACCAAAAGTCTGCTCTATGTCCAGCGAAACGAATTTTTTCGCACATTCACGTCTACCTGCGCGACTGACATCTGTGTAATAGAATGCTAGTGCGATTCTCAGTTTTGAGAAAAGAACAGGTAAAGTTTGCGAATTATATTTCGCAAACGAATGGATGCAAAATATACAGGAAAAAGGAAATAAAGAGAGATAACAAAATTACAGAATTCGGGTGAAAGAATAGGAAGACGCTGTAGGCAATTTAATGATCAAAACCTACGTGACAAAACCCTCACCTTCACTAACACCCTCATCTTCACTTAACACCCTCTACTTTCACTGCAAACACCCTTCATCCTCACTGTAACACCCTTATCTTAAACTGTAACACCTTCACCTTCTCTAACACCCTACATCTTCACTGTAACACCTTCACATTCATTGTAAAAACCCTCATCTTCACGGTAACACCTTGTTCTTCATTGTAACAAAATCTTATTGAATGTAACACCTTCTTCACACTGTAACACTTTCTTCACACTGTAACACTCTGTGCCACCTATAACATACTCTTTCCCCTGTAACAGCCCCTTGTCATCGCAACACCATGCTCCCATTGAAACATCTTCTTCACTGTAACACCATCATCCCAATGTAATATCCTGTACGCACTGCAACAACACCCTCTTGCTGCTATTTTTTTTTTTCGTACGCCGAATACTCGAGGCGAAATCTCAGGTTACACTGGCTAACAAAAAAAAATTTTTTTTTTCTTTCTCTAACATTTCTATGTTTTTCTGGTCAATTTTAATGCGCTGTTTTTAAATCTGCAAACCGTTTTTCTCTATCAGGTCGGGATCTCTAGAAATATGCAATTGAAGTTTTTTAACAACGCATACAGTATTACAACATCATTCGTACAAGAAGTATAACAGTTATGTAGGCTTGAATTTCTTTGCAGTCGACTTTCGTCGGTGAATGGCATGTGGTACATCGCGATGAAGCATCCAACAATAATCGGCAAGCATGGTCCACACTCCACCATCCTTGATAACGTGACTCCATTACGGCGATATCTTGATGGAATCGTTCTCCATGTTCATCGCTGAATTCGCCAAGGTTGTCAGGGAAAAAGTCAAGATGCGAATCGAGCAAATGGATTTTGAGGGACATGATACAGCCCATAATTCTGTATGCATCTATGCACTGCTTAACAATATGCAACATAGTCGACAGATTTGTGATTTCCCAGAAAGTTATCGACGATCGATTTGAATGCCATCCATGCGCGAAGTTCACTACCATGTAACAAGTTCTCGAATTGTTTGTCTGCAATAACTTTCCTAATCTGAGGTCCTACAAAGATACCTTCCTTTATCTTTGCATCGCTAACTTGCGGAAACTTTTCTCGAAGATAAGTGAAAGCTTTGCTCGTTTTATCTAACGCTTTTATAAAATTCTTCATGAGCCCCAACTTTATATGTAACAGTGGTAAAATGAAGCTGTCTTTGTTAACTAATGGCTCGCGTATTACATTTTTATGCCCGAGCTGCATACGATCCCGGATAGGCCACACCTTTCTTGCATAATGTTCCTGTCTGTTGCGGCTGTCCCATTCACATCGGAAGCAACAAAATTTAGTATACCCAGTCTGCATGCCCGTGAGAATTGCAATGACCTTTAGGTCTCCACAAATCCGCCATTGGTAGTCATTGTACTTTATTTTTTCCAAACGTATAGCCATATTGTCATAAGTTTCTTTCATATGAACAGAGTAGGCGACTGGAATTGATGAAAAAAAATTTCTGTTATGCAATAACACGGCTTCTAATAGAATTCACAGTCTTGGAAGAATCAAAAATTATCGCCATTCGTGAACACGACTGTTCTCATGTGTGTTTACATCTTTTGCAGTGAAAAATGAAACGGTCCATTGAACTCACAGTAGTCACAGAATGGCGATGACATCGATTCTTCCAAGACTAGTCTAAAAGCCGTGTTATTGCATAACAGAAATTTTTTTTCATCAATTCCAGTCGCCTACTCTGTTCATATGAAAGAAACTTATGACAATATGGCTATACGTTTGGAAAAAATAAAGTACAATGACTACCAATGGCGGATTTGTGGAGACCTAAAGGTCATTGCAATTCTCACGGGCATGCAGACTGGGTATACTAAATTTTGTTGCTTCCGATGTGAATGGGACAGCCGCAACAGACAGGAACATTATGCAAGAAAGGTGTGGCCTATCCGGGATCGTATGCAGCTCGGGCATAAAAATGTAATACGCGAGCCATTAGTTAACAAAGACAGCTTCATTTTACCACTGTTACATATAAAGTTGGGGCTCATGAAGAATTTTGTAAAAGCGTTAGATAAAACGAGCAAAGCTTTCACTTATCTTCGAGAAAAGTTTCCGCAAGTTAGCGATGCAAAGATAAAGGAAGGTATCTTTGTAGGACCTCAGATTAGGAAAGTTATTGCAGACAAACAATTCGAGAACTTGTTACATGGTAGTGAACTTCGCGCATGGATGGCTTTCAAATCGATCGTCGATAACTTTCTGGGAAATCACAAATCTGTCGACTATGTTGCATATTGTTAAGCAGTGCATAGATGCATACAGAATTATGGGCTGTATCATGTCCCTCAAAATCCATTTGCTCGATTCGCATCTTGACTTTTTCCCTGACAACCTTGGCGAATTCAGCGATGAACATGGAGAACGATTCCATCAAGATATCGCCGTAATGGAGTCACGTTATCAAGGATGGTGGAGTGTGACCATGCTTGCCGATTATTGTTGGATGCTTCATCGCGATGTACCACATGCCATTCACCGACGAAAGTCGACTGCAAAGAAATTCAAGCCTACATAACTGTTATACTTCTTGTACGAATGATGTTGTAATACTGTATGCGTTGTTAAAAAACTTCAATTGCATATTTCTAGAGATCCCGACCTGATAGAGAAAAACGGTTTGCAGATTTAAAAACAGCGCATTAAAAATTGACCAGAAAAACATAGAAATGTTAGAGAAAGAAAAAAAAAGTTTTTTTTTGTTAGTCAGTGTAACCTGAGATTTCGCCTCGAGTATTCGGGCGTACGAAAAAAAAAAATAGCAGCAAGAGGGTGTTGTTGCAGTGCGTACAGGATATTACATTGGGATGATGGTGTTACAGTGAAGAAGAGAGTGTTTTAGAGAAGAAGATGTTTCAATGGGAGCATGGTGTTGCGATGACAAGGGGCTGTTACAGGGGAAAGAGTATGTTATAGGTGGCACAGAGTGTTACAGTGTGAAGAAAGTGTTACAGTGTGAAGAAGGTGTTACATTCAATAAGATTTTGTTACAATGAAGAACAAGGTGTTACCGTGAAGATGAGGGTTTTACAATGAATGTGAAGGTGTTACAGTGAAGATGAGGGTGTTAGAGAAGGTGAAGGTGTTACAGTTAAGATAAGGGTGTTACAGTGAGGATGAGGGTGTTGCAGTGAAAGTGAGGGTGTTACAGTGAAGATGAGGGTGTTAGTGAAGGTGAGGGTGTGTCACGTAGGTTTTGATCATTAAATTGCCTATAGCGTCTTCCTATTCTTTCACCCGAATTCTGTAATTTTGTTATCTCTCTTTATTTCCTTTTTCCTGTATATTTTGCATCCATTCGTTTGCGAATTATATTTCGCAAACTTTACCTGTTCTTTTCTCAAAACTGAGAATCGCACTAGCATTCTATTACACAGATGTCAGTCGCGCAGGTAGACGTGAATGTGCGAAAAATTCGTTTCGCTGGACATAGAGCAGACTTTTGGTCTACCATTTTCACCTGACACTGGCGTAAGGTGTCAAACCCGGCATCCTCACAGTGCAGGAACGAGACAGCTGTCTACAGTTTGCAGAAACGCATGAGGGTTTTCGTTAGAAAAACCTGGCGTAGCGTGAAAAATCGTTCCGCACCGCAGACAGGCTGTCTGGGATTTGAAGCTGACACGCGTACATCTCGGTCAGTAGGTGGCAGTTACGACACGCGTTAAGCTGACGTAAATGTTGGGAGTAGGGGAGATAATTTCGCTTGGCGAAATAAGTTGGGGCCCTTTGTCTGATTTTAAGATATTGGCCCGAGTTTGAAACTTTATTTCCATTCTCACTCAGTAACTTCGCAGTAAAGACAGAACTAGCCTTCGTTCGATTTCTAAATATCTCTGTTAATAGAGATGGCCTTTAGTTTGGTCGAAGTGGTTTAAGTTCTTAGTACTTCTGTGTTTGAGGTGAATATAATAGATATCTAGTATTTTGGAAAGTGTTTAAAGCGTTAAATCGCTTATTTCATTCTAAACTAGTTCTGTGCCCAGAGTGCCTAATTTATAGTTTGTATTATTTTTCTAGTGACGCATACAGTGGAAATACATAATAAATTATATCTTTAGCTTACTAAACTAGTAGCTATAAGGAATTTAATTTAACGGCTAATATTCAGTCGAAACTGTTTTAATAACAAACTTATAAATGCTAGACGCGACATCAGTGAGTAGTGACGGAATACGCACCATATTCCTAATTCCTGATGATCGATTTTATATAACTTATTTCACGGGAAGTTTTAAATATAAGTCAAGCTGTAGGCTTGTCGTGTTATTCTGCCTGGCGGCGAGACTAATTACAATTCAATAACATTAACGATTATCCGACAGAGATTGTTGACTCAAGGGGATTGTGGAGACTCAAGATATAGATACCTGGAGTGAATGTAATACACCGGTGACATTCCTTAAATTAAATCCAAGTCTCGGTGCTAATGACATTTTTGTGCTCTTCTAAGCCTTAATTCGTTCCTGTGAGTCAAGTGAAACTTTGTATGTGGACTGTATTTCAGACTATTCCGCCTGAAAAAATTACAACACCCAAGGAAATCTTTTCCCTGAGGCAGAGTAGAGTGGTTCAGTACGTCAAATTGTGCAGAGCTGGGGGTTGTTTCTAGGAAATGACTGGCAATTTTTCAGAGGTAAAAGTGTGCGAAGTGTCCTAGAATTATTATAGTTCCCAGAGCAGCGAGCGAAAGTTGTAATATATGAGTCAGGGCCATGGCTGAATGAACCGAGTGAAAGTGACGGAAGTGGATGTTCCGTTGTATAATACACTCACTTTTTTATTTGTTTTTTTCCCTTAAACTGCCAGATCTTGCTGCTTAAGTAACGTGGATTACCTTTAGTTCTAGATACTGCCTGTCTAAGTCAGTCTATCCCTTCAAAGGGGGAACGAGAAAGATAAGACCCTAAACCACATGCATCTATAACTCTTTGGGCCATCATCTGTCTATCCTAACGGGGCTGTGGGCTAAACCTAGAGTTAAGATCAGTAACGGCTATTCATCCTTGTAGCATTTTCCTTAAATTTTATGACTATTTGTATATGTGTTTCTCCTTGATGTATTTTCTTTGTGTTGTGAGAAGATTTTTTTTTTGATGTTAATAATATAAACTCTCTCTTGAACTAATCCGTGCGTTGGTCGGGCTCGTTCTAAAAAAAAATTATATTCTATCCATTGTTATAGTTTTCCCTCGTCTGTGTGGGTGTAGACTGTGCGTCACGTGTATGTGCGTGCCCGTGAGGTAGAAGAAATATATGTAATATGTATAAGTGGTAGACTGTCTGACTGCTTTTAAATCTGTCGTAGGACGATAGGTGAGAGTAGAGAGAGACAGACTTTCCTCGCATCTCAGTGACCGCATCTATCACGATTCTATCATCTCACTCGTGTAAATCTATTTCTTCGACGAACTCTCAACGGTGACTCTCACTCATACCTATCTATGCAGAAGGGAACCAACCCAAGTCATAATTCTCCTATCTAAAATTCTACGACAGGGTTGTTACATTTAAGATTCAGGGTCGTTACAGTGTCGGATGAGGGTTGTTTGTGTTGCAGTGAAGGTGAAGGTGTTGTAGTGAAGGTGAGGGTATTACAGTGAAGGAAAGCGATGTGTTACAGCTGAAGGTGTGAGGGTTGTGTGTTACAGGTGAAGGTGAGGGTTGCACAAGTGAAAGAAGGGCGATGGTTACAGTGAAGATTGAGATTGTTACAGTGAAGAAGGCGATGTTACCAAAGAGGTAGTGAGGGTGTTTACAGTGAGGGTTGTTACAGTGAAAGTGAGGGTGTTTGTTACAGTGAAGGAAGGCGATGTTACAATAAAGATGAGGGTTTTACAGTAAGGGTGTTACAGTGAAGGTGTGGGTGTTACAGTGAGGAACGGCGATGTTACAGGTGAAGGTGAGTGTGGTATGCAGTGAAGATTAACGATTTTACAGTGAAGATAAGAATGTTACAGTGCAGATTAGGAGGTTTTCAGCCCCCATCCAGTCAGAAATGATTATGTGAATGTGCCCCAGAGGTGATAGCCTTAAATTTTGTTGTTGTTTGCCTACTGTTTTGACCTTTTGGCGTGTTACTTTTCTCTTCCTGGCTTGTTTGTGGCGAGAGGTTTTTATTGGCTTTATGATCAGTATAGATTCTGACAAGTACACGAAATAGAATTTCCTGCAGAAAAGGGTGAGTAGTCCCAGTGTGCTGAGAGAGATTAATGGTATCACATATGAGTTACGGCTGTGAATGTTCTGATCTCCGAACCAAATTATGAGTAGAGAGGAGACCGACATAAATTGCACCACCTCCTGTGTAACCTAACTGTGATCCTTTAGTCAAGGATAACAGAATTGTTTTTTCTTAACATTTATAAAAAAAATCTGTAACAAGTCGTTTCAAATTACAATTTCCTTATTATTTATTTAGTATATACACTATCTACTCTTGTGCTGAAGGAATCGGAATGTTGGAAGAAAAATATTTTTGGGGGAATGTAATGGGATTTGGTAAACGTTTAGCATATTGATGTTACTAGATATTTTATATTCGCTATGATATATAAATATATTACAACAAGTTTTTTCCCAATTTATAGTGAAAAAAAAAATTTATATCAGCTGTTGCTGTTATTTCATTTATAGAACATGTTTCATCATGGTGCTGTTAGATTAAGTATATAACATATTATCAGCTATGCTGTTTACTTTTTGGTCCTCTTGCTATGACTAAATCACTTTTCTACGACACAGACACTAACTTTTGCTTCACAATGCTGACAGTAATGGATACAAATGTGTACTCATCTCTCTAAGGTCGGTTCTTCTTTGTTTGGTTCACACAACAACGGCTGAGGATCGTTCCGTTTAGCCCAACCCAAGATCGTGAGGGGGGGATTGTCACAGAGGTTTTGATCATTTTTGCCTAAATTTAATTTTTATTTTTTTTTATTTTTTTATTATTTAATTATATTTTAAATTATTTATTATTATTAATAATAAATTTATATTTCTTCCTCTTGTTTTATGTCACCCGTATTCTCCATATTTTTATATCTCTCTTTACCTTTTTTCCTGTATTTTTTTTTCGCATTCGTTGCCGAAAAAAATATTTTCTTTTCCCATCATCGTTTTTTCTTTCTCATGACTGGACTAGTAACCATAATGCATCAGATGTCAGTCGCGCAGGTAGACGAGAATGTGAGAACAAAAATTCGTTTCGCGGGACTTAGAGCCTCGGATCTTTATGGTCTACAGTTTGCACCTGTCACGCGCGGGTTCTTGCGGTTCTGAGCGCTTAGGTAAGGGCGATGATTACTGACATCTTTATGTCGCAGTACCGAGACAGTTGTCTGGAAAATCCGACCTGACTCTGAACTTCAAGGTGGGCCCCTCGTCAGCGTGAGGCGTGAAAAAACGAGAAGGTGTCAGTTAGGGGGAATTGCTTCTAGTAAATGGGAGTTGGTGTGACGAGGAGAGTGTAAGGGGAGAGTAACTGCGTTTTTGCGAAGATTAAATCGTTTTTACCTCTTTGTCTGGTATTTGAATATAACCAAAAATGCTATACTTTATTTTCATCTCAGTACTCTAAATTCGCAGTAGACAGGCTGCTGCAGGAAAGTATAAGCTGTGTTAGCGATGTTCTCAGTTTGTTACGGCAAATTGTCGAAACTTCTAGACTTCCGAAAATTATTCAGCCATATAATTCATAAGTTGTGCGACTACCTGTAGTTCTGTGTGAGGTAAAATTTATTATTAATTAGCATTTTTGCGAAGTGTATTAAAGTGTTAAATTGCTTTATTTTATTTCCCTCGTTAGATTTAGGTGCAGAGCGATTAATTTATCAAGTCTGTATTATTTTCTTGGAGACGCATACATTGTGGAACGCAGAATAAATTTATATATCTAGCTTTAAACAAACAGGGTAGCTTAAAATGAATTTTAGATTTAAACTGCTAAACCTACTCTGTCGAGTTATATTTTTTCTAAACTACATTATATATGCTTGATGCGAATTTCATGTGAATATTGGACGCGAATACGCAAGATATTCCTAATTCATGATGATTGATTTTTATTATCACTTTATCTCAAGGGGTAGTTTAATAATAATATAGTCAAGGCTGTCGGCTTGTCGGATTAAAATTGTAAGACTTATAACGAGTACATATTCAGGTATTAGTTTTTATATGTTGTTTTTTCTTCTTTCAGTGAATACTGGGGTGAAACCAACTTGCCGTCGTTTTAGTAATGAGACATACTTCGTGAAGATGAATACGTCCATTCTTCTTATCTTTTAACCTCGTGGGTTTTTTTTTCAAGTAACACTGGTCTGACAGTGCATTGTGCCATCTAGAGATAAACCGTAATACCAATATCCCACTAACGGTTGGCTAATGGGCTACTAATGTTTATACTGGGCTTCTGAGCCAGTTCTTACTGCATCTCAAATTGGAAAGCTATTACATGCTGCGGCCTGGCGGCTGAGAATAATACCAAGAAATATACATTATACCAGTTCCGACATTATTGAAAGTAAGAGATAGTGAACCAAGACTGTCCTGTTGAGAGCAGTTTTGTCCCACTGGTCAGCTTTCCAAAAAGCGTTATTTTTTTGATTTTCATATAATTAATGTGGTTGTTTTGTAAAAAAAAATATTTATAAGCCTTTTCTTCGGGGGGGGGGGGGGGGGGGGGGGGGGGGGGGGGGGGGGGGGGGGGGTGATATTCTTTTTTGAATTAATGTGTTTATCTGTATTAGTTTTCTGAGTTTATCAATGTTTCAAAGAGATATCAGATAAGTGTTTTAACATTTTAAAAACTAAACTTTTAACGAATAACAGGGCTTGCGATTCTCAGTTCCGGTGATATTTTCTACAATTTTTAAAGCTTATAGCCTACTAATTTTGCAAACACTTATAGCCCATGTTTATCCCTTTATGGCATATGAACCTCCATTTTTTTCTTACATTGTAAAAGAAACAGAGATATAGCTATACAAAGTTCTCAAATTTGTTGCTAGTTAAAAGAGTTCATATTGCAAGAGCCATATCTTACAAAACTCATTGGGGTAGACATTTTTGGGTGGGTTCAGCCATAGGTAGGGAATGTAATGCACATCATCTGATGGTTTGGCAGTCTTTGCACCTTTTATGTGAGTGAAGTATAATTCATTGCCAGGTGCACTGGGGTTTTCCTTTTTTTTTTTTTTCATCACTTCATGTTTAATTAATTATGTTATCACATAAAACATTTTAATATTTATAAAGTAACTTTGTTTCATACATAAAATATAAATATCTCTTGTAACATGTGGCCAAAATTTTATGTCCACCAAGTTTGTTAGTTTATTTTTCTGTTAAGTTTTTAAAAAGATAACCCTCATTTCAGGGTGGGTGGTTCCCCCTTAAGGGAACCTTGGAGGTTTCTGACAATTTTTGTTGCCCGACTTAAACCTACTAAATCTTACCTCAGTGAGCCAAGTGACACTAATTTTAAGTTTTAGTTTGAAAAGAACTGTCGCAGGAAGTCGACGCTCCCCGGATTGATTTTTGACGAAAACACCAAACAAATCTCGTTGGCTGGGGTCGGTTTCATTCAACGAACAGAAACAGAAAGTGGGGTGAGTGTCACATAAGTCTGGCGCCAGGACGGCGTAACAGCAGCGGTACAGATCGGTAAGCACAGTGTTGCCAGGGTACCCCTGATTTGGAAAGAACCGAGTGAAAAGTGGACTGAGGTGAGTTCTTTCTTCTGATAAAAAATTTATTCACCCACTTTTTATAGTTTCCCTTATGAAAAGAACTTGCTGCTTAAATTTAATTGATCCTTTAGACTAAGACTATCTGCTGTCGATAAGACAGTTATTACCTTACAAGAAAGGAAAATCTTAGGACCCTAACCATATTGCATCTTATAACCCTTTGGGCCATCACTTGTCCATCCTAAAGGGGCTGTGGGCCAAACCTATTTAGAGTTAAGATCATAACGGGCTAGCATCCGTGTAGCATTTTTCTTGAAGTTTATGATTAATTGGTAATATGTTTTCCTTGAATGTATTTCTTTTAGGTGTTGTGAGGATAATTTTTTAATGATAATTAAAATCTCTCCTGAACTAAATCAGTGCGTTGGTCAGCTCGTTCAAATTATATATAATATAATCATTGTTAAAGAATTCCCCACTCCGTGTGTTTAACTGTCGTCACGTGTATGTGCGTGCCCGTGAGTAGATAGAAAATATATGTAATATATATATATCTGTGTTTAGGACGGTCCTGACGCCTTAAAAGCTCGTCGGAGAAGATAGGTGAAAGTGAGAAGAAGATTTCCTCGATTTATGTACAGAGACCAGCCTCTATTTAACATCATTTCTATCATCTCACTCGTGGAATCTATTTCCTTTTTATCGATAACTCACACTGTGACTATCAAATCATTCCAACCTATTCAGAAAGGACCAAACCTAGTCTTAATTCTCCTATCTAAAATCTACGACAGGGACCAAAAAGATTGTAGATTCTGTGCCAACCTCTATGCTCCCTGCGGAGTTCCAGGCAGCTGAGATTGACGACCCACGAACTCATTTTTATGATCGACACGAAAGAATAACCCCTCTAAGAATTTTTAAACCGCCAGGTTTTGACTCGACCTTTTTAGTGAAGGCAGGCTGCAGTTCAATGCACTCAGGTAAGCTATAAATCAAAGCTGACCTGCTCCTCTCTTCAGTCGGTCGGTATCGGGCTTCGTGTCGGGTTTGCGTGCTTTTGCATAAAAAATCTCGCCGATTAAATAGGTAGATGAATGCTTAAGCAAAGCTTTTGGTTTGTTACCTGGCGGGGCAAGCTGATTGGTTTCTTGCAGTTGGTCCCTCAGGTCTCCGTACAGCCTATTTTTATTCTGTTTTTCTTCCGCCATATTGCGTTGAACAAGATGGGCCGGCGACCCACATCCGAGAAAAAAAAAAACAGGGCTTAATTTTTTCTGGCGTAACTTCTTGTAATTTATTCCGGCTCAGCAACTGTGCGTTGATTGGCTGGGCTCACATCGACATAGGGGATTTAACAAAGTATGGGGTTTTACACAATCACGTTCCACGACATTTGTTTTGAACTTCTTTTCGTCCAATCTGAGGTGCGCGCCGTAGGGGGAAAGCCTCGCCACTTGTTGGCAATCGGCAAATTTATCTTTCCAGTTTGCAGGGATTTATTATCCAATGCCTTTGTGTGTCCTCTTGCACACAACAATTGTATACCTAAGGCTGCAGTCGCACGACTGTTCTTCTTATCAAGTGCCAGCTGTCAGCAGAAAATCATATTTGGGGGACGTGATCATCTTTCCATGCGTTAGGACATGGCTAAGCCAGCTTAGTCTCGCGCTGTCTGAGCAGTTTTATACATGCTTTGAAGGTCAACACATGATGCACCTCTTCATTTGTTCACTTAGTCCTTCCACGAAATACCGAGGATGTGCGTAGACACCGTAGATGAGACGGTATTGAGCCTTCTTTCTTGCTTAGCATAGGTCGTCCAAGTCTCGCTGACAAACAGAAGAGTGTGCTGGAGACGCAGGCAATTGTAAACCCCGCACACTTTCATCTTCGTGGTGAGTTAGGAGTGTCCCCTATCACGCCCATTGAAGGCGGCAAAGATGAGCGTAGCTTTGCAAATTTCTGTGTTCAGATAAGAGTTTGTCGTTTGAATGGGTAGACCCCATGTATGTGAAAGTGGCGCAACACTGCCCAATTCATATTTATCGATAGTAATAACTGGTGTAACATTGCACATTCTTACCCAGCCATAATTATGTTCTGGTAGACTTTGATTGTGAAACCAAAAAGTTCCTTGCATGCTTGAGTCAAGCGATGCATCAATCTCTGAAGCTCCTGTTGACTTCGATAGACGACTGCAGCGTCATCAGCGAATAAATCAAGGTCTCTTACAGGGGACTCTTCTGGATTTTGTTTTTTTGGTCTTCAGCCTGCGAGTTTAACCAGTTGGCCCATCTGAGCTGCGTGTGAAAGCATATTACTTCAGTTGCATCTTTGGAATGCATGTTTGGTCAAAAGCAAGGCAAAGAATATGCAGAGGATGGAGCCAGAACGCAGCCACATTGACGCCATTGCATATGCCAAAGGGCTGCAATGTGTTTATTAGGATGTTACACACTGAAAATTAGGATGCTTAAGTGAATATTAGCATGTTACCGTGAAGATTAGGACGTTACATGACGATTAGTACTTTTACAGTGCAGATTAATTGTTAAAGTGAAGATTATATGTTACAGTCAGTGAAGATTGGGATGTTAAAGTGCAAGATTAGGATGATACTTTGAAGGGATTATGATGTTACATTGAAGATTAATACGTTACAGTGAAGACTAGTACATTATCGCGAAGATTTGGTTGTTACAGTGAAGATTAGTTGTTACTCGTGAAGATTAGTTTGTTACAGTGAAGATTAGTTGAGTTACATTTAGGAAGTGTACAGTGAAAATTAGAATGTTACAGTTGAAGATTAGGATATTACAGTAAAAAATTAGGAATGTTACAGTGAAGATTATGATGTTACATTGACAATTAGGTTGTTACAGATGAAGATTATGATGTTGCATTGAAAATTAGGTTGTTACAATGAATACTTAGAATGTTACACTGAATATTAGATGTTAAATTGAATATTATTACGGTACGGTGAAGAATTAGGATGTCAGAGTGAAAAAGAGTGTGTAACGGTGAAGACGGAAGAAGTTACAGTGAAGGTTAGTGGTTGTTATACTGCAGAGAAGAAGGTGTTACAATGAAGACGGTGCTACAAGGATAAAGATAGTTATTCCACGAAGAAGAAAACGTCTCAAGGAGAAGAAGATATACAAGTAGATGAGTGATGTATCCAGTAGGGAAGAGGGTATTACAAGAATGAACCAGAATGTTACACAGGAGTGAAATCAAGAGAACGAACGAAACGAACGAAATCTTTATTGAAGAGAGTATTACAGCAAAGAAGAGGACGTTGGATGAATAAGTAGTGACCGGGAAGATGATGAATAGTGAAGGACGGAGAGTGTTACATGGAATAACGGAATATTAAAGGGAAGGACGAGAGTAAAAAAGTGAAGAATAACATCCTTACAAGGAAGTGTAATTTGAAACGGTAATAGAAGGTTAATACAGATACGATGAAGTGTAAAAAGAAAGAAGGCGTGATAGACAAAAAGAGGATTGATGCTTAGAAAAGAGAGTTGAAGATGATAAATAGAAATTGAAAGCGAGTAAGGTTATGTGACAGAGAGAGGAGAATGTGACAATGAGGAATAAGCTTTGACAAGAAAGAGGAGAATGCTGTACGGAGGAAGACGAATTATGAGGTTGTAGTTTGAAATACCCCTGGGATTAAGGAGACAGAGAAACACACGGAGAAGAGAAATGGACGAGAGGAATGAAAGGCATGAAGGAGACATGGGAGGACCTTGAGGTGATGGCACGTGACTGGACATAAAAACTTGGCATAAGTTTGATCAAGGCCTATGCTCCTTGGGGAGTTAAAGTGTGATGAATGAACTGAATAGGGATGAAGATGGGACAGTTGTGATCTATTGACACTCACCTTCTACACTTAAATTATTTCCAAGAACGACGAGCAGCGTGATGATGATGAAACCACAGATTGCACAACCACAGCACCATAAGGAGACCTGTAACAAAACAGAAGTGTTAACACGCACCACACTTAAACAACCTTGTAGGTCCACTACTGCTGAGACGGGTGGCTGAGAGGTTACAGCTGTTTCATCTCGCGGCACAATTGCCGGGTTCTGGGATTCGAAACCTGGTAGCCTAACTCTCCAGTCTACCAGCTGTAACTGAGTACCGGACTCTGCGCTTGAGTTAGAGAAGGCAAAGGCATGGAGTAGGGAACTGATCACCCCGCCTCATAAAAAGCTGTCCATTATATTATGAATCCTGTAACACGACACGGCCGCTCCGTCAGTATCTGTTATGGAATTGCCTTTTTTTTTACTGTCCTGAGGCATGAAGCGTCGCTTGCAGAGTTTTTTTTTACTTACTTGCTCCTTGCAGTTTATATTGTCTACCTCTGTCGTGTAGTTCACACTGACCTAGTTCGCCTCCGATCGCCACTACTTTTCTTAATTCCTAGAATTATGATATTATGTCGTCATCATTTTTAACCTTCAAATTCTTCATCATCATAGGACTTCAACAAAATCCTGCAAAGTGTCCCTGGTCTATGCCGTCTGCTCAAGATCCTTCCGTGTCTACTCCGTGAAATTTTAAGCCTATCCCTGGGGATAGATAAGTCAGGGCGAGAACTGGATAAACTACCAGCAGGTCATAACACTGACAAACAACATTTTTCTTTCTTATATAAGAATAAGGGTTCTTATGGTCAGGTTTCTTGTGCTGATTTCAAATCTGAAATCCGTTTATCTCTATCACGTCGGGTTCTTAAGATATTTGTGAATAAATATATTTTTGGGAAACCGTTATTTGCTCCGTTTCATTTTTACTATATAACTTATTAAAAATTAATAAAATGCAAAATAATTCTACATTTTTATACTGCTAAAAGATTGCATGACATATGTTACGCTATTTTTCAAATAGTTACTGTATTTTGAAATAATTCCGAGCGAAATATGGCTTCTAGAAGTTGTAGAAATTCGGCTGATCTGTTCTGTTACGTGTGCGGATATTTTACCGATCGTGTTCACCAGAAAAACTTTACACCATTACTAAAGAAAGCATATGAACTTTATTTTCGAATTCGAAAGTTGATGATGCAAATAAATCTTGGAAGCCAAATGCAGTTTGTCCGACTTGTGCAAATACGTTGGCAGGTTGGTTACGAAAATCGCCGAAGCATAAGTCGATGCTTTTTGGAGTGCCAGTAATATAGCGTGAACCGACAAATCACGCTAGTGATTGTTACTTCTACTTGACAAATATCCATGGTTTCACTTTTAAAACTAGAAAGTCTGTGGTTTATCCAAATATTGAATCGGTTTCGAAACCAGTGCCTCATGATCCAATCACGTGTCCGATCCCAGTTCCACCAGAACAATATCCGTTTGACGTGAATGAACCATCAGAAAGTGATAGTTTACCTGCTTTAGAAACTAATTCTGACTCGGATTATATACCGGTGAATGATGGTGTTCACTAATCAACCATTCAGAACTTTCAGATCTAATACGTGATCTCGCTCTTACCAAAGGACAAGCGGAATTACTCGGTTCGCGACTCAAAGAATGGAATCTTTTAGCCCCCAATACTCCGATATCTAAATTTCGTCATAGACACAGAGAACTTGTTCAATACTTTGAGATGGATGAGGACATTTGCTATTGCAAAGATGTAAACGGTCTAATGGTGCACCTCGGTCATGAGCACATAGTCAGCGAATGGCGACTTTTCATCGACTCTTCCAAGACTAGTCTAAAAGCCGTGTTATTGCATAACGGAAATTTATTTTCATCAATTCCAGTCACCTACTCTGTTCATATGAAAGAAACTTATGAAAATATGGCTATACTTTTGGCAAAAATAAAGTACAATGACTACCAATGGCGGATTTGTGGAGACCTAAAGGTCATTGCAATTCTCACGGGCGTGCAGACTGAGTATACTAAATTTTGTTGCTTCCTATGTGAATGGGACAGCCGCAACAGACAGGAACAATTAGCATTCATACTCTTCGACATTTGCTGAGGGAGACTAAGACACTTATGAGTATTGCCGGTGTGCAGTCAGGTCGAGTCTGATTAACAATAACAATAACTATTCCTGGGGATTACAAGTACTGCTGTATATGTCTATCCACCTTGTCTCCAGTCCTACGATGCCCAGTCTAATAGTTTCTTATTTTCTGCTGCCACCTGTGCATATTTTTCATCGTTCGTTTAGCGGACACGACGAACATTCTAAGTGTCAAATATGGAGCTTTTCCTAGTAAGACAAAATGCAAGTCAGCAACCAGGCACCTTCCGGCTTTCCTGTGATGCGCTTTATTCTCCTAATTGAGGACATTTTTTCTGTCATTCGGTGTCATTTGTCTTATATTAAGTGTTATTGTATATGTAGTGTTGTAAACTATATGGCTTATGTAATGTGTTGAATGTTCACTCACAACATTCCACAGGTACGCCAGTGGGCGTATTCCATAGGGGAGATATTCAGAGTCTCAGGCCCTCCGTCCATAAATTGTTCCTAATATGTGCTGGCTTACTTAACAATTGTTTTTATTCTTTTATTTTTGTAAAGCGCTGAAAACATTAGATGACATACTTGCTTTGATGGGTGTTTATCCATGTTTTTTTAAATCAAATTCTCAGCTTAATTTTAGAACGTATTATAACAAAATGGCGGGGGGCGGACGGGGATTTAAAAATTAGGCCATCGAATAGCTTTTCCGCTATATTAGACTGACTACGTAGACAAAATATTTCATAAATACGCAACTGTTCTGCGTTAGATACTACCAACACAAGAAACGAACATTTCGAAAATACATTAATCCATTGGTCAAGGTAGTAGATCCTGCTGTGAGGGAGTGAAAGCTCCCTAACTCAAGAGCAGAATGGCGAACCACACGAAGGATGGCCGGCTTCTGAGCAAAGTTGAGACAGTTTGGGGCTACCATACAAGACGCCACCAGGTATGTTGGTTACTGATTGTTTTGTCAGTCAGAGGCCAAGGACCAAAGAAGAAGAAGGTCACTATATGACTTGCTAGAATCGGCAGACCGAGGGTCATGACAATAGCGCAAGATCGACATACTGCATGGCAGCATGGGAGGGATCCATACTAGACAGCTTCAGATACAACCAAGAACAGTCTGCCACATAGTAGACTACTGTTAGTGCAGGGGACGAACACGGATGAGTGCAGGGGACCTCTACTACAGGTGTCTAGCTCAGCGACCAGTGGTGTGATAGCACTACACTGTTTAAGCTGTCTGCAATAGGCGCACAACCAAATCAACTGGCACACCGTGAATGACAAGAGAGGTAACAGATGAGAGAGGTTCTGCATTGATCCGGCTGATTGCAGGACATGAATTTGGCGATCGTCTGGGGAGCAATTTGCAGAGATCAACATCTTATAGAAGAACCTTTAGGGAGGTGATAGCGTGATGATCTATGACGCTGTTGGACTTAATCAGCAAATTGAACCTGCAATCTGCCAAAATATTAGCTGAGGACAGGGAAATGGTATCAATGTTGATTTAGCCACGTTCTGATGTCTCGTGTGATCCCGCTTATCCAGCGTTCCCCAAATCACCATTTCCAGCAGCACAACGTCAGAGCACACACTACAGGAATCACACAGGACTCCCTACAGCAAAATAACATCAATATCCTGCCCCACCCAACCATTTCTCCAAGCTTAAACCCGATGGGAAATTATTTTGAGACACCCTGCAGAGAAGCTCAATCAGCTGCATCTACCGTCAGTTAGGTATCACCAGCCACAAGTGTGGAGCTAGGTGTGGAGCTAGGTGTGCAACCAAGTGTAGAACCAAGTGTTGATCCAAATGTTGAGCCACGTGTGGAGCCAAGTGTGGAGCCAAGTGTGGAGCCAAGTGTTGATCCAAACGTGTGGAACCAAGTGTGGAACCAAGTGTTGATCCAAATGTTGAGCCACGTGTGGAGCCAAGTGTGGAGCCAAGTGTGGAGCCAAGTGTGGAGCCAAGTGTGGAGCCAAGTGTTGATCCAAACGTGTGGAACCAAGTGTGGAACCAAGTGTGAAACCAAGTGTTGATCCAAATGTTGAGCCACGTGTGGAACCAAGTGTAGAGCCAAGTGTGGAACCAAGTGTGGAACCAAGTACGGAACCAAGTGTTGATCCAAGTGTTGAGCCACGTGTGGAACCAAGTGTGGAACCAAGTGTGGAACCAAGTGTTGATACAAATGTTGAGCCACGTGTGGAACCAAGTGTGGAACCAAGTTTTGATCCAAATGTTGAGCCACGTGTGGAACCAAGTGTGGAACCAAGTGTTGATCCAAATGTTGAGCCACGTGTGGAACCAAGTGTGGAGCCAAGTGTTGATCCAAATGTTGAGCCACGTGTGGAACCAAGTGTGGAACCAAGTGTGGAACCAAGTGTTGATCCAAATGAGCCAAGTGTGGAACCAAGTGTTGATCCAAATGTTGAGCCACGTGTGGAACCAAGTGTGGAACAAGGTGTTGTTCCAAATGTTGAGCCAAGTGTGGAACCAAGTGTGGAACCAAGTGTAGAACCAAGCGTTGATCCAAATGTTTAGCCACGTGTGGAGCCAAGTGTGGAACCATGTGTGGAACCAAGTGTGGAACCAAGGGTGCAACCAAGTCTGGATCCAAATGTTGAGCCTCGTGTGGAACCAAGTGTGGAACCAAGTGTTGATCCACATATTGAGCCACGTGTGGAACCAAGTGTGGAACCAAGTGTGGAACCAAGTGTTGATCCAAATGTTGAGCCAAGTGTGGAACCAAGTACTCTAGAACCAAATAAATGACTTAGTTCAGTTAATGTATAGACGGTAAAAGTAAATGATTCCGGGGGAGGGGGGTGCCGCCACACAAGATACTGAACTATACTACTGGATGTGGCGAGAGGTTTTATTTGGCTCTTGGATCAGTATAGTACTGACAATTACAGAAATAGAATTTCTGCAGAAAATGGTGAAGTCCCAGTGTCTGAGAGAACTACTGGTATCACAACTTAGTTACGGCTGTGAATGATCTGATCTCGAAACAATAGTAGAGAGGAGACCGACATAAAGTGCCACCTCCGCTGTGTAACTAACTGTGATATTAAACAAAACAAGGAAACAGATTTTTACTTAACAATGATAAAATTGACAAGGCTTCAAATACAATTTCCTAAGTATTTATTTAGTATATACACTATCTACTCTTGTGCTGAAGGGTGAATGTTGAAAAAAAATGGGATGTAATGGAATTGTAAGTTTACATGTGATTTACAAATATTTATTTTATATATATAAATATTTTACAACAAGTTTTCCAATTATAGGAACAAAAAAATTATATCAGCTGTGCTGTTAATTAAGGATATAACACTTATCAGCTATGCTGTTAATTTTGTCTCTTGCTATGCTAATTCACTTTCTCATCACTGACAGTTTCTATGCTCACAATGCTGACAGAAATGGTACTAATGTGTACTCATCTCTCTAAGGTCTGTTCTTCTTTGTTTGGTTCACACAACAACGGCAGAGTATCGTTCCTTTAGCCCACCCAAGACTGAGGGGGACCAAAGATGTAGAATCTGGTCAACCTCTATGCTCCTGCGGAGTTCCAGGCAGCGGGATTGACTCGAACATACGATCTCAGTTTTGTATGACACGACTGAAACCTGTAACAAAGCAAAAATAGGGGCTAATTTCTGTCCTCAAGCCCACCTATTTCTAATGTGGATGAAATGAGCGTGTGCCTCAGTGTTTGCATGTAGGATGAATGACAACATGGCTCAGTATGATTTAGCAATAGCGAGACAAGACAGGTGTCTACTTGCAAAGCATTCTTTCTGATACACTAATACATGGATACAGTCAATAATATAAATTCAATGCATCAATAATATAAATTCAATACATGAATACATTCAATACATGAATACATCCCATAATATAATTTCAAGACATCCAATAATATGTACATTTAGGTGATACAACCATTTCCTTCCCCCTATAATATACCAGGCCCTCTCTGACGAGTGCTATACAAGCTGGTAACATATATCCTAACAATAACGTTATGTTCTTATGATAGGAGTATATGAGACGAGGACTGTTTGGTGATATATCAGGTTGGAGTTATAGGAGACAATAGATTGAGTCCTAACAAGGACTGTTTTGGTTATATTACAGTTGGAGTTAGATGGGACAATAGATTGAAGTATAGGAGACAATAGGTTGAAGTATGAGTCCTATTAGCCTTCGTCTATTCAATCATAATAGGAAATACAATCATTATACTTAATTTCCCCAAGATACAATCAGTAACCTGATAGGTAGTATAAATGACACACAACAAATACCAACATTATAGACCTGCGGAAAGCCTATTTTCCCAAAGGTTATCGTAAATATATTTACCCTCTAAGATTCAACCGGCCAGATTTTTGACGCGACTTAGCGAAGTAGGCTGCAGGTCGATGCCCTCAGGTAAGCTCTAAATCAAGGTGACAGCTTCTTCCTCTTCAGTCGGTCGGTATCTCTGGCGTCGTCTCGGTGATGTGTGATTATGCATAAAATTCGCCCGATTATATAGGTAGGTGAATTCTTAAGCAAGGCTTTCGGTTGGTTCCTGGCGGAGCAAGCTGATTGGTTTCCTCCGGTTTCGTCTTTTGCTCGTACAGCCTAATTTTATTCAGTTTTAATCCGCCATCTTGCGTGAACATGAGATCCGTTAATTTATTCTGTCTCAGAGACTGGTGAACGTTGCTCGTTGATTGGTTGAAGCAAATCTGTATCTCGACATAGTGATTAACAAAGTAGTGGGTTACACTCGTTTCACGACATAGCCCCCTCCTTTCCTAGCTGTGACTTGTCATAGCTGACGTGTAAACCCCTGCTGTGGTTAATCCTTTTGCGTCTGTCCTTCCAGAGTACTAGGGTGTCGACTTAAAAAATCAGCTCCTACATTGTCTCTTCCCGGAATGTAATTCACGGTAAAGGAATAAGGCGCCAGAAGCAGACTCCACCTTAACAATCTCGAATTTAGCTTTTTAGATGCAGCCAAGAATGTTAAAGGTTAGTGATCGCTTTGGACAATGAAGTGTGTCCCATACAGATAAGGTGAAAATTTGTTGATGGACCAAATTAGAGCTAAACATTCTTTCTCTATGGTCGAGTAGTTCAACTCAGCTGCATTCAGCTTCCTACTGGCGTAGGCGACTGGTAAAAGTACCTCCGGCTGGGCTTTTGATTTCTGCAAGAGAGTTGCACCAATACCTATACTGCTAGCGTCCGTCCTTAATACAAATTCCTGTGTGATATCGGGTAGTGTAAGGATTGGTTTGCTGGTGAGTTTTGCTTTTAGCTCTGTGTAAGCTTTTACACAATCAGCATTCCATTGGATTTTATCAGGCTGTCCCTTCTTCGTTAAGTTAGTTAATGGTGCACACAGAGAGTTAAAGTGGGGTATGTACTTCTGATAGAACCCACATAATGACACGAATGATCTCACATCTTTCTTCGTTTGAGGTCTGGGTGCCTTCTTTAACTTCTCTATATTCTTTGGGTCAGGAGACATATGACCTGTAGAAATAGTGTGACCTAAGAATTCCAACTCCTTACAACCGATATAGCACTTGGTTGGACGTGCAGTCAATCCAGTTTCTCTCAGTCTGTCAAACAACATGGAGAGCGCTACTATATGCTCTTCAAAGGTGTTTGTAGCAACAAGAATGTCATCCATAAAGTTAGTGATATGGGGATTTTGTAGAGGTTCCAACAATTTCCTCATCATTCTTGAAAAGAAGATTCTGTGATCGCATTAAGCTTCCGGTAGTCAATACATAACCTGTGTTCACCACTCGGTTTTCTCAATAGCACCACACTTGAGCTATAGGGAGAGTCTGACTTCGAGATAATTTTTTCCTTCAACAGATAATCAACTTCCTCCCTTAGTGCTTGGGCTTTCGCATAGGGTATAGGGTATGTTCTCATGCATACTGGGGTAGGGTCTGTAACCTTCATGTCGTACTCTAACAGATTCGTACGACCTGGCTTATCTGTGAGCACATCAGCATGGGTTTCCAACACTTTCTGAACCCTCTTCTTCTGCTCTGGAGTTAAATGTTCACTAATATTTACTTGAACATAATCCTCTGTAGTTGTGAGTGGATACTCCATAGAGTGAAGTGGTTCACCGTGCATTTCTGTTGCAATGGCTAGGGTCATGATATGTGCAACTTCTGATGATTCCTTGTCATAGTATTTTTTAAGAAGATTGACATGATATACCTTCTCCTTTCCTTTCTTGCCAATCTTATAATTGGTCCTGGAAAGTTTCTCCAGTATGACATAGGGTCCCTGCCATCCAATCTGCAATTTATTATTGCTGCTTGGCAACAGTAATAACACCTTTTCACCCACCTCCAGTTCCCTATCCTTTGCTTTTTGTTGTAGTAGGCAGCATGCTTCCTCCTGGCCTGTCTTAAGTTATCATTGGCCAGTTTCCAACCTGCTTTCAATCGAGATGTCAACTCGTTGACGTACTGGTATGCGGAAGTCACTGTTTCCTCTGCCTTTTCATCAGTCCATGTCCGCAGCAATGCTTCACAGTGGGACCTTTGATTGGTCTTCCAAACAACAATGTAGCTGGAGCCAATCCAGTTGAGTTGTGGGGTAATTTCCCTATATGCAATTAGTGCTGGGGTGTAAGTAAGGTTATCCCAAGTCTCAGGTTTTTTTACTCGCCAGCTTTTCTAAGGATTAACATTAGTGTACCATTGAACCGCTCTACT
>JAMPIV010022969.1:0-371498 GCA_024509875.1 Oreohelix idahoensis | reverse complement strand
ATGCTGGAGTAGGTTGCGGGGGGGGCCGTTTTTAACCTTCCTTCCTAGGGCAGACACGGTCGCGATATAGACAAACTTTCCACTTACTATGGAGATTTCAGAACAAAGACTGCCTGGTAATGATATCAATGTGTGCCAAATCCACCACCAGCGTCATCTTCTCATCTATTGTTCCACTGAAACTTGCCTAGTTCTTGTCATCAATTCCACGTTGGTGACCCCATCAAGCCATTTCAATACTTCTATTATGAGCAAGTATCCGTTTATTAACATATATAACTTCTTGGTTGTTTATTTTCCACCATGTTTCAGAGCTATACAACAGAACTGATTTGACATTTGAGTTTGAGGGGAGGAGCTACCGTGAAATGCTATTTTAGTTATTAATCACACGATTTCAATGAAAATGTACATACGTAACCTACATCAATCACAGCTACGCATAATGAAGAGTTTGATGGTATTACACAATAGGCTTCATACATGTGTCAACTGTTTACCTCGATGTTTAAAGATTAAAAAGAAAGTTTTATTGACTGCAACAGTAAGTTGTCTTTGGTAAGCTCGTATTCTACTGTGAAATTTTTAGTGTTTTTCTTTCACTTTGCATGCAACATGTTTTACGTATACCGAACGGACTTGTGTCAATACTACAAAAGTCACTATATATTATAATTCTCTTTCTATTTCCCTACAGTTTAATATATAATATGTATATGTTCACAGAAAAAATTTACATAAAATTTAAACTAAAAGATAATACACTTCACTGTTTAGAATTCTTCAAAAAATTACTACGGTACAGGGTGGAAAGTAATTACGGAAGCAAAGAGTTAAGTATTAGCGCTGAATCTACCGAGATAAATAGGTCTCCCCGTAAGCATGAACTGTGCATCCTATACTCCCGGTCTCTCCAATAGAGACCAAGAATTAGGAGCCACGAGCAATTAAGAGGAGTGGTGTGACAGAGTATGTAAATATATTTACATGTATCAATACGTTTTTGCTTCTACCTGTTTCCCACCTCTCTTTGCCTTTTAATATCCACGTTTCTTTAACGCAGAAGGCATGCGCTTCGATATCTGTCGAACTCAAATTGTAGCCACGCCTAGTTTCTTGTTCTCTGTCTATCTGGCACAAGTAATGTTTACCAACAGACCTATTAGTTAGTCCTGAGCCGTTAACTGTATTTATCACGCGAACGATTGGGCAATCGCTGAAATATTGACAGATCAGAGAATGAGTCGGCTAATTTTAAAATCAAGGGCGATAAGTTAAGACGTACTTTTTCGGTAATTACTTCGGTCAGGGGGAATTAATCTGAGGAAAGGGGAGATAATCAACAGTTACCCACACCACAAATCCGTTTGTTCGTGAACGTAATTAGCTGCAGACGAGATGCCAGATTAAAGCACGTCCGTTCTCTGGTGACGATTCTGCGGTCGGCATGAGTGTAAAAATAAGCTTTGATTCAGCCTTCGACCGAAGAATTCCCCAAAATCTAAGCGAAGGCGTGAAATCTAGCAAGTGATAGCGATTTTCTGACCATTTAATATATATACTCCCGCTTTAAACTCAGTTTATTTAGTAGCCACAGAATTTTGCAGAACTATCTAGCGTCGAATCTTAGACCATTGTTATAGTGGATTTCTTAGTGTTTCGATTGGAAAATAGTTTCTTTTTTTTTTTTCTATGTTGCGGTAATTATATTTACTAGTATTTTTGAGTGATTTAATTGCTAAGTTCGTCATTATATTTCACTAGGATTTACTGTGTTTAATTGGCAAGCAGATTAAATATCTATAGCTAATATTTTCCAGCTCTAACAAAAATTTAATTAATTGCTAGTAACCAGTAAGAGATATTTTAATTGACAAGTAAATGCACTAGGCAAGGTATACCGACGAAATATATATTTATCTTCTATCCATCATGTGTCAATTTTGTAAATGACTAGAATTTATTTCACGGGTTAATAAGACCGATAGATAAGCTTCTCATGTGTGTTTCTAATCAAATCTTATAACCGAAAGGATAATAAATTATAATGTTGCGCGGATACCTGACATTCCTTTAATTTACCAAAGCTTGACACTGGACTAATTAATGTGACATAAACAGTAATCCTAATAACAGTAACGAAGTAAACGTTCCCCGAAGAAGAGGATTTAATAAGTCTTTGAGGAGCTGGGGTTTATTTTGCCAAAATAACACTGCATTTGCTGTGTGTATCCTAGAGATTGTTCCAGACGTTGCTAATCAACACATTAGGTAAGAACGAATGAACGTGGCCACGGGTTGTCTGGAGAGAGAGAAAGAAGGAATGAGTAATTCTTTTAACGTATAAGCTTTGTACTCATTTTTTTTTTTTTTTTTTTTTTTTTTTTTTTTTTTTTTTTTTTTTTTTTGCTTTTCTTTTAGTTTGCTAGTACTGTTATTTTATTTTCAGAATAGATTCATTAGAACTTTGTTCTTTAGAGTATAGTCAAATTCTATACCGCAGTGCTAATCTTTTGACGTTTTGGGGGGTTAATATCTTCTTCTAACGGGATCTTGTCTCAACAGAGGGAATTGCACTTACGGGTCTATTTCTTTTATTATTTCTGTAGCATATGATTTTTTTGAATTTTTCTATCTTGATATTAAATGTTGTACGGTTCTTTATGATAAATAAACTGAACATAAAAAACTTAAGTACCTGTGTGTTGGTCAGCTCGGTCCAATATCCCTATTCCATTAATAGAGTTTCACGTTTGTGTGTCTAATTGTCGTCACTTATCTGTGTGTGTGTGTGTGTGTGTAAGTGAGTGATATATATATATATATATATATATATATATATATATATATATATATATATATATATATATATATATATATATATATATATATATATATATAGAAAGAAAACTGTCTGATAAACAAATTTCAGTCGTAAGAAAGGCTGGACTAGAGTATCTTCTAAATCCAGGGACAGACTCTACCTTTCCACCATTTCACTCGTGAAATCTATTTCTTTACCTTATCTCTCATTGAGTTACCACCTTTTCCAGTTCTATTCAGACAGGACCTATCAATCTTAAATACCTATCCTAAATCTACGACAAGTGGCTTAATAGAAATGGGGTATAGTAAAGTGGAGGTCCCCGTGAGTGAAGGTAAAATTCGTAGGTTGTTTACTTACTTACTTAGTCGTTCCCCTTCTACCGTGAGGTGTAGAGGTTTAGGTTGTTACAAACAATAAACTTATTAATTTATCCCCATTTTCGTTTGCTATTCCGCTGCCGCATTTCCCCATTACTCTTTCATTATATGTATTGTGTGTACCAGCTTACGCATTGCGGTCTCCCATTACTATAATAAGATCATATCTAGGTGTGTCTTCCATTTCTTTCTGCAGTTGTTGATAGAATTCATCCTTGACGTCTTCATCGCTGTCATTCGTTGGTGCGTAGCATTGTATTATTGTAGTATTGGTGAATCTACCTCTCAATCTTAATCTTATCAGTCTGTTGTTGATGGGTTTCCATTCCAGTAATGTCCTTTCTATTCCTTTCTGTAGAATAATGGCTACACCTTCATTGTGCTGTCCATCCTCTCTTCCAGAGTAAAGTAATGTTTCTCCTGTTGCTGTTTTAACTTTTCCCGCCCCTGTACATCTGCTCTCGCTTATCCCTAGAATGTGTAACCTATAGTTTCTCATTTCTGCCATGCCCTGTTTTAGTTTACCCGTCTCATTCATTGTCCTGACATTCCAAAATCCTATTCTTGTATCATGTTTTGCAGTCAGGACGTACGTTCTCATGTCAGTGGCTTCCTTTCGGCTTTCACCACTGACAGTCACACGAGCCTCAGACTCCGGATGTCCGTCCCGCAGCAAAGTTTGTTTATTCGTTGTTGTTTCCGTAACTTCAATTTTTGTTTACATAGACAGGGGTGTCAGCCCTATGCTAAAACCCCCAACCTGGAGGACCAGGGTGTCTGCTTTAGTCTGACCCCTGCCCGCGCAAACCTGTCCAGCTTGGTAGAACCTTCCAGGAGTAAAACTCCCGCTGGCATAGCTCTGGGGGTAATCAGGGTACGCAAGCCGCCATACCTCGACAAGGTATTGACATGTTGTGGTATGTGGTCCTAGTATTACATCTTACATGTTGTAGTATGAGGTATTAGTATTACATCTTAACTTGTTGTAGCATAGGGTCTTAGTATTACATCTTACTTGTTGTAGTATGGAGTCCTATTATTACGTTTTACTTGCATGAAACTTCAGAGAAACTCTGAACAAGGAACCACCAGAGACACAATTGAATGTTCCTGAGGCTGAAAACGATCTAGATGTAAATACAGACATTCCACGAAAAGAAGAAATCATCACAGCAATCAAGGGGTTAAAGAACGGAAAAGCTCCTGGCCATGATAACTTAAATGCAGAGCTATTTAAGACAGACCTTGAGCTAGCAGTAGAACTATTAGAACCACTATTTGCACAAGTCTGGAAAACGGGGACAACACCATCAGAGTGGAACAAAGGAATAATTGTCAAATTGCCCTAGAAGGGAGATCTTGCAGACTGCAATAATTGGAGAGGAATCACTCTTCTCTCAGTTCCCAGCAAAATACTAGGCAGGATAATTATACAGAGAATTTCAAAAGCAGTAGACCACAAACTAAGGAAAGAACAAGCATGATTTAGAAAGAACAGAAGATGTGTAGATCATATATTCACTCTCAGGAACATTATAGAGCAGTGCTCAGAATGGCAAAGACAGCTGTACATTAATTTCGTTGATTTTGAAAAGGCTTTTGACAGCATACATAGGGACAGTTTATGGAAAATACTGAGGGCTTATGGAATTCCAAGCTGCATAGTGTCAATCATAAAAAGCCTCTGTGCCAACTTTACGTGTAGTGTTGGGCAGAGCAACCTAACCTTTGAGGTGAAGATAGGAGTACGACAGGGATGCCCCTTATCAACCACTCTATTTTTAACAGTCATAGACTGGGTGATGCGCCAGACAACAGAGGGCAGTCCAAGAGGAATGAGATGGACTACATTTTCTACATTGGAAGATCTGGAATATGCAGATAACATTGCACTACTAGCATATTCACATCAACACATCCAGGAAAAAACTGATACACTTAATAAGTTTAGCCAGCAGGTGGGCTTGAACATCAATTTAAAGAAGTCAGAGGTCATGACGCTCAATGTGAGCAACCCTGAGCCCATATCAGTAAGGAATCAGCAACTGGTACAGACAGACACCTTCACATACCTAGGATGCATAGTAACACCAGACGGCGGGGCAGGCAAAGACATCAACATCAGAATGAACAAGGCAAGAACAGCCTTTTTTAGCCTAAACAACATCTGGAAGTCTTCTCACTACAGCACAAGCACAAAATTAAGATTATATCAGAGCTGTGTGCTTTCTGTGCTTCTCTATGGTGCGGAATGGTAGAGAGTTACAGAGAAGGAAATGTCGAAATTGTCCTCTTTTCACACAACATGCCTAAGAAAAATTCTCTGAATCTTTTGGCCGAATATCATCACTGTAGCAAAGTTGATTTTGCTGGGGAGGTTATGATGGTATCCTAAAAGAATGAAAAGGTGTCTGCTTTAACCGTGTGAGGTCAAGCACATGTAGGTCTCTGACTCTATAAATGATGATGATGAATTATGTGCAGAGAACCTACCGCTACCTCCCTATGTCTCACACGGTCACTATTCTGGCTCTAGTGTATGGTGTATTGTGTACCTAGTGTCTAGGGGAGAAATGAAATGATGGTACACAACAGTCAGACACTTTAAGTTTCTATAAAGAAGATAATAAAACTAGCAGTTAAGTTTTTCTTTGAACAAATCTTCTTTACAATTTATTTTGCCTGTCCATTCATAGCTTGTGGACAGGTCTTTGAAAATAAGGACAAGATAGTTTATAGAAAAGAACAATTAAAATTTTGGGACAATTTGCCCAATAACTAAAAAGTTATTATGTATTTATATATATGTCTTTCCTGTAGGAAATATTAAAAGAATTCACTTTATTCATATAAAGGGAGAGTCACTGTAGATGAGGGCTGTAGTTCATCCTACCCCCATAAATGTCCTGTGTATTGTTTTGAAACACAAGAAAATGTCAGAGATGCCCCAGATGTCTAACACATCACCTGGGAGTCCTTGTTGTAAGATATTTCAATGTGTAGTTGCAGAAAGTTTCAATTTCACCACTCGCCAAAGCTCCTACTGTTATCTTCGACAGCACTCTGATCACTTATTCTAACACTTAATTTCCTACTTGGGTATGGGGTCAGCCTCACGTGCCTTACAAGTGCACTAGCGCCCGAATTGTACAGGACTCCCACCTTGCTGTGACCACACCTCAGGTCCTTATAAAAGATACGCCACTGTACGTTTACATACTTTTCATCAATACAATAATGTGGAGTAACCACATTTCCTTTGATATGATATTCTCTTCTTTTCTTTTCAAATATATTTGCTTCAGGCATGTTAACAGTGTTCATTGAACACAGAGGTTTACTAATCTATTTTAATACAATAATATGACAACATAATCATAACAACATACATCAGTTAGATACCGTTTAATGTGAGGACTCAACAATGTCTGCTCCCGGCATGTCCTTCACTTTTTCCCAATAGCAGTATCTAACTTTGTAGTTGGACCAAACATATTAAATTTCATAAAATATCCTTACCACAATCAAGAAATATATAAACAAATGACGCTGACTGTGGGAAGAAATGGCCTCAGCTTCCTCCGAACTGCACAGACTGTGAATTTATTCTTTATTTAAGTTTAGAATTAACACAGCTGTTTCTCAGCGTATCTGAATACAATATTTAGTTCAACTGGCAATGAATAGTCAAAGCCTTTTGCTAATATTTACTAGCACTGGCCAATCGAAACGTTCGACTACTAGAATTCAAATGCAGTTTGAATGAAAACCCAAAATAATTTCGAACAATTTCTGCGTCTGGTGGTCGATTGGCCAGTCTGCTTTTGTCATGCCCAATACAAAAAGATGTTTCGTTTAGGATTACATTTTTCCTACCGCTCCCCTTTCCCATTCATACTCTTTTTACCCAAGCGAATTTGAATGTACCTCCCTGCCTCATTTCCAAGCTCGCGTCCCCCTAACGTTACCAAAAAAACATAAGCAGGAACGCCAGTCTGTCTGGTCGAGTGTCCGTAGATATTAGTATTTCTTCAATAACTTCTCTAATTCTGGGACTATCATATTATTTAAAGTACATTCTTACTCAGCGAACTCTACGTCATACTACCATATAATTTTTATGGGGAACTTCATAATGGTTTAAAATTTCCAATTTATGTCATCGTCAATCGTCAAATAAAATTTTACACAAGTCCGCCATCTTTCCTCTCCCTCATCTCGCTAGCATGTATTTTTCAAATAACTAACTTGTTTTAGTTACGTCAGAAATGCTACCACTAGGAGAAAAATAAAATTGTCTGCGTGGTTTTGCCTTGGCTGGCTTTTCCACAGCGTGTGTATATGCGTTGCAGACTGTGTCAGCGAAGCGGGGTGTAGACGGGGCGGGTTAAGAATAGGCATTAATAATTAGTATTGTATCGTGTAATACTACCAAACAATGTAAGGATTACTACTAAATTTTGCGTTAAAGTTGACAGAAAGCGTTAATTCAGATAGTTATTTTGCGGCACGCTTCCGCCAATCGTTAATTATAAGGCTAGACTACAAAGTGTATGCAGCAGATCGGGCAAATGTTAAATATTAGTAGTGTTTCTCGAAAACGAAACCAAAAGCGTGTCAGACTATTACCGTGAAATCGGTCTATAGGCTTAGCACTGTGCAAAAAGCAGCGCTGCTGGCGTCGAAGATGCCAACCGTCAGACACATGCGGGCTAATGTATTTATTATCGTTTTATGCCTAAATCTTACTGAATTGAGCGTTTATTCTCGCAGATTTTGCTACAATCACCAACCAAGATCTGCTTACTCGGAGCAAGCAAGAGGACATGCACACCATCATAGCTGGCAGACGCTGGAGCTGGGTTGGCCATGTCCTCAGAAGAGACCCCGATGCCATCACAAGAACCAGTGGCAGATCTACTATGAAACTAATGAAGCTTAAGCTTCAGGGCCCCTAATCCCGGAGGGGCCCCAAAAGCGACTTTAGTCCACATTGCTTAAAAATGTTGGGTCTACTGTATGAGAAGGGTTTTTTTTTAAATAATAATATTAATAATATGTGTAATTCAATACAGGGCCGTCGTAACAGCATTGTAGGCCCTTGGAAAAGAAATACACTGGGCCCCTACCTTATCCACTCTGCCAAGAGATGTATTATGTACAATATGACAGCATCCCAGCATGGGGCCCCTAGAATCGCGTGGCCCCTGCGCACTGCCCAGTGTGCCCATGCCTTAAGACGGCACGGATTCAATACAAAATAATAGTTAAAATAAAAATTAAAAGGTTATTAAAGTATCATGTAGGCTAGCCGTAAACGAAAAAACGCTTTCTCAGAAAGTAGACTTAAATTTTTTTCCTTTCAAAGCATGCGACAATAGTCGCACGACTCAAATTGATTAATTTTTTGTTGTATATATTTCAACAATCCCAAAGTTTGAGAGTCAGTAGCACAGATGTTGTAAAGGTGGAGTGTCGCGGTAAGTTGGCTGTTCTGCTGTGGCTAATGTAATTTTTTTCCCTTTTTAACAGAGGCCAAGACCCTAGAGGAATAACATTGAGTTCACGAAAGTACTTAAGTGGATACCAAAAACGCAAACTCATGGAAAATCGATCTGACGAAATCTCTAAATGTCAAAAACTAACAAACTATTTGGCAATGTCAAGTTTGTCAACACCTACAGTTGAAACAAGCCAAGCAAACACCATTGAAGCCAGTGATAGTGCACAAACTGTGGGAGCTCTTTCTAACAATATTCAACCCACTGTTGACGCTTTTTATACAGATGACGATCACAGTGGTCAACATGAAAGTACCGCGGAACAAGCAGAGACTGAGCAGAAACGTGAAACATGAAGCAAATTCAGTGATGTCAAAGAATACCGTGACCTCGAAAACTGGCCCATAACAGATGATAATGATTTCATACAGAATTGTTTAATGCAAGACATAGTTTTTTGTTTTTTTTTTCAAAATAAAAAACCAGATGATGTATATACCAAATCAAGCAGGGTTTACAAGGAGCAAAACAGAAGTTTTTCAAACAAATATTTTGAAAAAAGATTGAAAAATGGCCAGACTGTGATGAGATCCTGGTTAGTTTACTCACAGAGCAAAGGCTGTATATACTGTTTTGTTAGCAAACTCTTTTCTAAATGCCAAACATCACTTACAAAGGTGGGTTTTCTGACTGGATGAATGTACTCAGAACTCTGGAGAATCATGAAGACAGCATGGACTATAAGAGGGCGATGTTTTGTTGGATAACAAGAAAGTCAAATAAAAATACTGTGGATCAGCAACTTGAAGAACAGATGACAAAAACCATACAGTACTATTTTGAAGTACTGAAAAGAGTTGTAGCTGTTATAACGTTTTTTAGTGAAAGAGGTTTAGCATTTCGAGGTCATGAGGAGAAGTGGGGCTCACCAAATAATGGAAACTTCATGGGGCCATTGAACTTATTGCAGAATTCGACCCATTTTTACATGAACATCTCGAGAAATGTAAAAATGAAAAAGTAAATGCTACTTACCAATCCAAAACCGTGTATGAAGAATTGAAAGAAATTTTGGGAAAACGTGTGCTAGATGAAATTGTGAATAAAATCAACAACCTGGACACCAAATACTACTCTATTATTGTTGACTCTACGCCTGACCTGACACATGTTGACCAGCTAGTAATTGTGGTTCGATACTGCTGTAATGGAAAAACCTGTGAGAGATTTTTAACATTTTTACCGATAGAAAACCATTCATCCACGACCTTGTTCAACAAAATACAACAAGTCCTGGGTGAACATAAGCTTTCACATGAAAATATCCGTGCTCAGTCCTACGATAATGCATCTAACATAAAGGGCTCGGAGAAAGGGCTACAAGCACTCTTTAAAAACATTAACAGGTACGCAGACAATGTACCATGTGCAGCCCATTCACTTAACCTTGTTGGTGAAAAGGCAGTGTCTACTTTACCTGAAGTTGTTTACTATTTTGGCATTTTGCAGGAGCTGTATGTTTTATTTTCTGGATCTCCACGAAGATGGGGGATTTTAAACACACAGGGCAATCTACATTTTTCTCTAAAGAGCTTAAGTGTAACTAGATGGTCTGCACACTATGAAGCAGTCCGGGCAATTAAAAGTGGATATATGGGTATTTTACAAACTCTCAAACATATTTTGAAGACTCAGAAGAGAAGCCTGAATGTAAAGAGATGCAAAGAATTTATACAACAAGTTGGTACAGTTGGAATATGCTATTTTAACAGTCGTTTGTGAAGAAGGGCTGGAGCATTTCAACAAAACAAGTAAGAAACTCCAAACCCCTGGTTTTGATGTATTTGAAGGTTATCTTCTGCTTTCATCTTTACTTTCGTTTGTTAAAGAACTCAGAGAAAATTGAGCCGATAGGATTGTACACTATAAATCAGATCAAAAGGTTTGTGTGAAGATATCACTTCAAATTATTCTGATGCTTCCAAACGCATTGTTACAAGGAAATTTTCAGATGGAACAAGTGGTATTGCTTCCTTGAGAGGATCTGACAAATTTATGATAGAAGTTCTATATCAACTCTATGACTGCTTGATAATCCAGTTACGCAAGAGGATTGACCTATATGAGCAGATTGCGAAAAAGGTTCAAGTTCCTCTCAGAATTGGTGAACAATTCTGAAATTGATGAGGACAGTATTATAATATCATATACCAAAGATGATATTGACCACAAATTAGTAAACGAGTGTTATCAGTTCAAAGAATATTTGCACCTTAGGAAATCCCAGAATATAGAAGAAAACACGCCATCTAAAAGGTAATGCGCAGAGGTTCTTCACTTATTTGTGAGCACCACCTAATTGAAGTGTTCCTCAATATTACTACTGCGCTTAAGCTGTATTTGACAATGCCCATCACGAGCTGTGAAGCAGAAAGGAATTTTTCAAAGCTATCCTTTATAAAAAACAAATTTCGGTCTACCATGACTAAAGAGGATTATATCAGAGCTGTGTGCTTTCCGTGCTTCTCTATGGCGCGGAGAGCTGGAGAGGTACAGAGAAGGAAATGTCGAAATTGTCCTCTTTTCACACAACATGCCTAAGAAAAATTCTCCGAATCTTTTGGCCGAATACCATAACCAATCAAGATCTGCTTACTCGGAGCAAGCAAGAGGACATGCACACCATCATAGCTGGCAGACGCTGGAGCTGGGTTGGCCATGTCCTCAGAAGAGACCCCGATGCCATCACAAGAACAGCTATGCTTTGGATCCCTGAAGGGAAACGAAAGAGAGGCCGACCAAAAACAACCTGGCGGAGGACTGTGGAGCCTGAGATGCAAAGAATGAACCAGAGTTGGGGCACTGTACGAAGGATGGCCGCCGACCGAGCAAAGTGGAATCAATTTGTTGTTGCCCTACAAGACGCCACCAGGCGTAATGGCCACTGACTGCTTTGACGGTCGGCGGCTAAGGATCAAAGAAGAAGAAGAATGACTAAAGAGCCCTTAAATTCTGTATGCATATTGTCTCTAGAAAATGACATTGCAAGGAAGCTATCATATGACAAAACTGTACGCAAAGTTGTTTCTTCTTTGAAAATTCATTCATTTGTCTTCAGTTTTTGTATGTGTGTTGTTGTGGATCTACTATAAAGCTTGAACTTCAGGTCCACCAAGTCCATTTATCTTTATAATACATTTCTTTCCCATCCTGACAAATTTTTTTTTAATAGATGAAGGGAACTCGTCACCCCACCTCTCGATGCTGGACCTAGAATGGTGAAGTCTCTATCACTTCACTCCCCTATAGCAGTATCTGGTATGGGACTACCTTGACCTTGTTTACCCTTATTGTAATCCATCAGAGGTTGAAATAGATGTATGTATATATATTTTTTAATTGTGGTCGACAGCAAGCACATTTGCTATTAAACTATTTTGCTGTACATAGCACCACATGGAAGAGCTTTTGATGCATTGTTCAAAAACTGTTGATCACACTACGACGAATAACAACGTTGGTTGTTTGATGAAATCGCCGCCCAGCGCTTTCTCAAGTGTTTCCCACAGCTTTAAAAGTATTATATATACTATTGTATTAGAATTGCTGGTGCAATACTTTGCACGTTTCAGGACCGCTGTAGTAGGGGATGTAATTGTTTCCCCTCAGTTTAAATATAATTTTAATGTTAGCCGCCCTTCTCCTTCCGGCGTTTCTCCTCCATTTCAGGGCATACCAAAGGAAATTAAGTCTCTTTCATACACTTACTTACTTAGTCGTTCCCTTTCTACCGTGAGGTGTAGAGGTTTGGAAGAGAGAGCGCCAGATTATCCTATCGGCTGTCTTCCTCCTGGCCTGGTTCCATTCTAGTCCTCGAAAGATTGTCTAATGATGTCCTCCCAGCGGACTCTGGGTCGTCCTGGGGGTCTGGATCCCTAGCTCTTTGTTTCCAATGCTTGTCGTGGTAGCCGATCTTCTCCCATTCTGCAGACATGGCCAAACCGTCTTAGTTGGGACTGTTCTACTTGGGTCTGCAGGGGTTGGGATTTTAGGCCTTGACGGATCGTCTGGTTGCGGACCATGTCTCTTCTTGTTACTTCAACCACCTTCCTCAGATACCTCATTTCTGAGGTTTGGATCTGGCTTTTGTGGGTTGTAGTCATTGCACATGACTCGCATCCATATGTCAAGACTGGGACATAGGTGGAGTGGTATACAGCAATCTTCGTCTTCTTACCAACCTCTCTCTTGCTGAGGAATCCTCGATTTATAGCCTGAAAAAGTCTCCCAGCTGCTGCTTTTCGAGTGGCCAACTCTTCTTTGATGCCTCCCTTTCGGTCTATAATAGCTCCGAGGTATTTAAAGTGGTCGACCTGCTCCAGTACCTGTTCTCCCAGCTTAATCTGATGTCTTCTTTCTTCTCGTGATATCACCATGGATTTTGTTTTAGAGCTACTTATGACCATCCCTCTCTTCTCCAGCTCTTCCTTCCAGACTTGCAGGTTGGATTCGAGATGTGCCTCTGATTTAGCAATCAGGGCAACATCATCAGCAAATGCCAGCTCTGAAATACAGACCTGTCTCATCTTCCAGTACCCCACTGAATACTTTCTTGTTCTCTCCTTACATACCTTGATGACTTCGTCCATGAGGAGTATGAAAAGATAAGGTGACAGGATATCACCTTGTCTTACACCAGTGGTGGTCCTGAACTCTTCTGACTTTGCTGTCCTCACAAAATTTCTGCAAGACTTGTAGAAGCTCTGTATAGCATGAATCAGAGGTGCTGGAATGTTCTTCCTTGCCAAACAGTCCCAAAGTTTGCTCCATGGGACCCTGTCAAACGCCTTTTCCAGATCTATGAAACAAAGATGGATCTCACTCTTATACTCAAGGGCCTTTTCACTCAGCTGTCTGAGTGTGAAGATTAGGTCTTGAGTACTTCGGTTTGCTCGGAATCCGCACTGGACCTCATCCAATTGTGGCTCAGCTAGGCGTCGGAGTCTCTGCTCTAGGATTCTAGAGTAGATTTTACCAGGGACAATGAGAAGGGATATGCCTCTATGGTTTCCACATTGTCGATTGTCACCCTTTTTGAAAATTGGTGTTATGATATGTCGTAAATGTTTTAAAGATAGGTCAGAAGGTATTTAGGGTCCCGTCTGAGAAGAGGTGATAGTGGTAAAATATGTGAGAATAAAGGTGTAAGAAATAAATTTTCACGATGAAATAGTGTAAGAGGAAGATCAGTCTCTGGAGTGAGTAGTTTCTCTAGTCCAGCCTATATATACGACTATCGGTATATTTAAATCTCAGACGAACTTCCTCTCCCTATATGAAATATAAGTTACACTACACCCGCCCACGCACACACAATTATGTGACAACAATACGCACAAACGTGAAAAACTATGGATAAATGGGTATGGGTCTGACCGACACACTAAGTTAAGTTTTGTTTAGTTTATTATCACTTAAACTTTACAACATCAAACATATATATCAAATATAATCATGTTTACAGACATAGGAAAATAACCCAATAAGTGCCCTCCCCCCTGTTGAGAAAAGATCCCAAAAGAAGTTAATAACCCAAAGGTCAAAGATTAACACTAGGGTATAGCGAATAACCAGTAAAGAAAATAACAAAGTTCCTACTAAAGCTATCCAGTAAATACTCAGGTTAGCGAAATAAAAAAAAAGTGAGTACAATGATTGTAACAAAGGAAAATATTCTCTCTCTCTCTCTCTCTCTCTCTCTCTCTCTCTCTCTCTCTGTGTCACTCAATCTGTCATCTGTGACCACAAACAATCTTGCTTACCTAATAACTGGTGTAGGTATCTCTTGAAAAATTACAATAATATGTACCTATAGTGACAGGTGGGTCGCCCAAATCTGGCCCCAGATCAGCCTTGGTATCAAATAATAATTTCCAGGTGGTCGCCAAAGTTGGTGGGTTAATTTTTCCTGGATGAGCCCTGTATCACCGCATATAGTTATTGAAGCAAAACGTTCTCGGGGGGCGTGCACAGTTATAACAAAAGAGAAAAATAGTTCCTGTATTGTCTAGCCTCTGGGTGGTAATACAACTGTTATAAAAAACGAATGATGATAAATCCTATCGGCTTTTCTCTGTGTGAGTGCCGACTATGAAACAGTGTATACTCCTGGATAAAATTCATTTGGTAAACGACTGTCAGAAGTCGGGAAAAATGTTATGTATATTGCCACCGCGGGCTGATAAAATTGAATGGAAAAATCTGGGTATATATATAATCCCGTTACTCAAATTTACAGTTAAAAAATGTTAGTGTCTCACCCTGGCAATTCCTGTTCACACCGGTACGGGGACGAACGCCAAGGAAAACGTCAACTATTATTCCTTCAGTAACTGAGGAAAAGACCACAATTGAAAACTGCTAGCCGCTGGGTTTTGACCAATCACAGAGAAATCAGAATAATCCCCACGAAGCTATAACGGACTATTTCACATCGGTTCTAGCATTCGCGTTTAGACTATCCAAAAATTCCTGAGAGACTTGATAATCTGACTAGGAGAGGAGGCAGTATATATACAGATTTTGTGCAATATATCTAAAGGATGTAACAATTCACACCTTCAGCCTAGCCGAGAAACTCAATGAGCTTTGCTTCCGAGATAAATGATTCTACGGTTCCCTCACTCGCGATGCCGAAACGACATCAAAAGGCATCCCATGCGAACGGGCCTTCTTAGATTATCTCCCCCTGCCGTAGATCAAATACTTAAGTCCCCTGAAAATGTCAGACATCAAATGTGATCGGGACGTATTATTATCGCTCTTGAATTGATCAAACAAACAAACCGTTTAATTCTACGCGCGTCTGTCTAATTGCCGATAACTGGCAGATCAGCTCGTGTGAGAAACACAGGTAAACGAACGTGGTTCACTCCCATGGTAGGACTGCCGGGTGCGAAAATTGGTAAACACTCATCGGCGCATGTAAACAGGAAAGATAGGCGTGGCTTCAAAAGTGAGTAAACAGACAGCGAATTGCGTGGTCTTGCCTTCGCAAAACATAAACGCTAACTGAGGCCGCAAAGGTGGTCGGATTTCTGAGGTTATATTTACATTTCCACGTCACGTGATGGCAATCTCCCAATCCTTTGGTATGGTCTTGTTGCACCACGCTGCCTGTAGGACCCTTAAGAGTAATAGGTCGCCTGATGCTCCCATGTACTTAACCATTTCTGGTGTTATACCATCATGCCCTGCTGCTTTGCCCATCTTGATTTTCTCCAGTTCTGCCTTCAGTTCTTCCATCCTTATGTCATTTTTCATCATCATTGGTTTTCTCTTCTGTGCTAGTGGTTATCATTTCTGATGCTTCACCATCCAGGAGTTCTGAGAAATATTCTTTCCATCTTTCCATTACTTCCTTCGGAGCAGTAAGCAATTTGCCTTGCTTGTCCTTTATAAATTTGAGAGGGCATTGTTTTTCCTTCCTCATGTTCTTTAGGGTCTTATAGAACAATTTCTGGTTTTCTTGCGCATCTTTTTCTAGCTTTTCTCCAAATTCTTCCCAGGACTTTTGTTTTGCTGCTAGCACCTTTGCTTCTGTTCTGAGTGTCACATATTCTCTATATTTCTCCATTTGTCCTGTTGTGTTTTTAGCTCCTATGTATTGTTTCCATGTCATTTTCTACTCTCTTATTTTCTCTTTGACTTCCTCTGTCCACTAAATACATAATAAATTATTAGGTAAATATAAAGCCTAACAAATAAAATTAATAAAGAGAAGAGCAATGGGAAAATGACAGTGCTGTCACCAAGAATGTACTCGAAATCCCCCTTGTTTTCTGCTTCGTCTGCAAATTGTAACGCTTTCACGTTGATAGTAAAAGCTTACTGTATTATACCCGCTTTCTTCAATGAAACGTGTGCTGCATTTCTAAGAAAAACATTGAGAGACTGCGTAATGACCTAAATTAATCCTAACATTAATTATATTACGTTACCAAAACGAACGAACAGATGGACAAAAGGATAGCGAGAGGGGAGGGCTGAAAATCAGGAACGCATGCAACACGCGACGCGCGATATACAAATGCTGGCATCACGCGTGTAAGTCTACAAGCACTAACTTTTTCAGACGGACAGTGATAAAATACACTACCCTTTCCCAGAGTTAGGTTTATAAATCATAACAGACTCTTATTAGAAAAGATAACAATAGATGGGTTTACGTTTGAACACATAACAGTACCCAGACAGCACATCTTCCAAACAGGAGGTAGAAGAAATTGCATATTTTGAACGCAGCCACGTAGCTCCTTTAAATTAGTATTTTTGGGTTCCTTAGGGCTTGCTGACAAATAATATGTAAAACGTTACGCAAATAGTCCAGGAATTAATAAATTATACCCAAAATAAAATATTGGGGGTGCCTGACAGCATAAAATCATTTCTGCTCATAAGATTTTTTTTTAACGTGTTTGAAAAAAATTTACGTTACAGAAATAGCCTACCATGTAAACTTCAAATTGATTGGAGCGCAACAAATGAAAGCCTAACCACGATTGGTCGGGCTATAAATACTATCTTGGTTGTTAGGGGAGACGGGAAAAGATAACATTTTTTCAAACACTTGTCGAAACGTGGCTCATTGGCCAGTCTCGCTGATATACACACTTGGGAGCGTTAGTTCGAAACCACTTGTTTAAATACACTTGATAAAGCATCAGTGCGTTGAAGCCAGCTTATATTTGGCTCAATAAAAGCCTGGAAGATAAGCAGAAGGAAATTTGTGCCAGTTTGTGCCAGAATTCATTGCTAATCAACGTATCTGTGTTATTCGTATGAATTGTGGGACAGTGGTCTTGATGGTACTGAGCAGCATCTGGTCAGAGATTTGCTGAATCCAGTGTCGGACAGCATACTCCTTGGTCCTTTTAGCTATCAGTGAGGTGTCTCCAGAGCCCAGAAGAGAATTCGAGCAGAGGAGTCCTCTCCTGCCGCCATCACTCAAGATAAGCAGAGTTGGCCAGCTGAGCTCAACATTATGTCCCCTCATCTTGAAATAACTTTATAAAAATACCATTCAGAGGGGAATTTACTTGTCTTAAAATCAGGAACTGTGAACATCTCCAATAATAGTCCCTAAAGACAAACTATTGAAGTCATGATGACCAATACCAACAGAGCTTGAACAAAACAAAACCAGTATTACCTCATTTTACTACTACACAACTGACACACATAGAACATTTGTACTAATATATGTCACTACAATATTCATATTAAATACATTCTGTACATAACTTGTAATTTAAATTGATTGTGATTCCTGGTTCCCTTGTAGTTGAATCAGGACACATATTCATTCATGCCAGTAATGAATACATATTGTTATTTGAAAGTTCATCAGTGACTCTTTTAAGATATCTTTGTAGAGTGTTATATGTATGTGAGTGTCACAGTGTTGTCAAGAGTAGTGGATTAAATTAAATTGTTTATCTGTCTGTTGTTGTGACTTACACTTCACCATACTCATACCCTAGACACATAACGTAGCATCACACTATTCCAGAATAATTCTGACTGAGATATATAGATATGTGGTAGCAAGTAAGGTTATCTATAATACACTACTCTTAATAGATATAGATACCTTCACAGCTGATCTCAGTCAGTACACTAAGTTCCCTATAAGTATTTATAACTTCCCACTTCACCACATATATTGGGGTCTCGCTCTTGGGATTTTGAATCTTTCACTATTAAAAATATTGGGGGGTAATTCACTTCAGGGAATATAAGAATTAAAAGGTATCCTTGGGTGGAATTAAATAAGGTTGAGCTCACGGTGCCTGTGTTGTCCATTAGAGATTGAATTGTTGGTTAGACATTGTATAAATTTACATAATAGACAATGGCGGACCTGGCCAAATTTCGATCTGCTGCGGTTCAGACTGCAAAAGAGTTAGGATTAGATGGGCAAGTTATGGTTGCCTATGTCACAACGGAATGTGACAAATTTATTGAACGCGAAGAAAGAAGATTAGAAAAAGAAGCCGAAAGAAGGTTAGAGGCTGAAAGGGAAATTAAGAAGTTACAATTTGAAGCTGAGGCTGAGACTAAGAGGTTGCAAGCTGAGGCTGAGACTAAGAGGTTGCAGATTGAGGCTGACAAAGAGGCTAAGAAATTGGAAGCAGAAAGAGAAGACAAAAGATTAGCTGCAGAAAGAGAAGCCGAGGAAAGAAGACAGGCTGCAGAAAGAGAAGAGAAGAAATTAGCTGCAGAAAGGGAAGCAGAAGATAAAAGATTACAAAGGGAACATGAGTTACGACTAAGGGAGTTGGAGTTTCAAGGCCATGCTCCTGAAAATGGTGCCAGTCCCTTTGCCTCTGATGCTACGGTTACTCAAGGAGCCTCAACCTCAGCTATGAATTTTCATTTAGATCATTTTGTTGAGAAAGACGATGATATTGAGAGCTATATAAATAGGTATGAACTATTAGCTACCACGTATGGGTTAGAGAGAGAAAGGTGGAGCTTAAAGTTATCTCAGGGACTTCGTGGGGCAGCTTATGAAGTTTTTGCAAAAAATGAGCAGAGGTGATCAGGAAAATTATGACATGCTAAAGCAGGCTCTTTTGTTAAGGTATGAAAAGAATGCAGAGTTTTACAGGAAAAAATTTAGGAATGCTAAACTACTGTCAGGTGAAACCTATCACCAGTTCTCTGCACGCATAGAGACATACTTGGAGAAATGGACTTCTCTGGGGAAAACCCAAGATCTTAAGGAAATGGTCCTTATAGAGCAACTAAGAGAGTCCATGGCTCCAGACCTGAGAAAGTTTCTCATGGAACAAGGTGCAGAGAGGCTGGGTGAGTTGCTAAATGTTGCTGAAAGGTATCAAGCAGCTCAAGCAGAGGTAACAGGTAATAAAAAGAAACAGGTGGATAACTTTAGGGCACCACAGAACTTTAATAAATTTGATCCTAAGGATCAAAATAAAGGTAAGCACCAATTTGATAGGCCACGGTATGAAAATAAAAATAAATTCCCACAATTCGATGAAAGGAAATATGATGAAAGAAAATCTTTCAACCAAGGAAAAAGGTGGTGTAAAAATTGTAAGATGAACAATCATGACACTGACCATTGTAGAAGGAAACCTCCTCATTTTGCTGCTATGACATCGGGGAAAAAGGAAAAGAAGGGCAAACCTGAAGAATTACAGGAACCATACCACCCCCAGTGTGTGAAGATGTCATCTGTAATGGTGTCACTATAAGATGTTTATATGATACCGGTTTAGATTACGATTCCGTTGTGAGTTCTCACCTGGTGCAGGCCGATCAATACACCACAGAAACAGTGGAGATTCAAACTGCAACCAAGGATGTAGCTACCATGACACTTCCCGTCGCCCGAATAAAAGTGAAAACGCGATATGTGGAAGGAATCATAAAAGCAGCAGTGATAAATGAGCCAATCTACCCTCTAATATTGGGGTGTAGATATGTCTTCTTGGGGAATCCCAAGAGACCTGTGATATTGGCAACAGTGCAGACCAGATCACAGTCAAAGAAGGAGGAGGATAATCCCATAAATACTCACCCAGATGAGATGAGGAAGGCACAGGCGGAGGACAAAACACTCAAGCCATGTTTCAAGAAGTTGCCCAAATCTCATACACCTCCAGGCAAGGGAGAGTTTTATATGAAGAACAAACTGATATATAGGAAGGCTGGATCTGAATCCAATGGTCACGGACAGCTGGTCCTTCCCACTTCATATAGGACTAAAGTGTTGGAACTAGGGCATGCGATTCCCTTCAGTGGTCATATGGGAATCAGCGCAACAGGACAGCGAATAGCTTGTCACTATTTCTGGCCAGGAATAACTGAAGATATCAAACGATATGTAAAATCCTGTCCAGAGTGCCAACGAGTAGCACCTAAACATTGGACTGCACCAGCAACTCTGGGGGAAATGCCCATAGTGGGAACACCCTTTGAGAGAGTTGCCGTGGATCTTGTGGGACCTCTCACCCGAACCAAGAGAAGGAACAGCTACATTCTGACTCTGGTGGACACTTGTTCTATGTGGGGAGAGGCAGTAGCCCTGTCATCGATTGATTCTAAACATGTGGCAGAGGCATTGCTCACAATTTTCACAAGGTTAGGCTTTCCCAATCAAATCTTGACTGATAATGGCTCTCAGTTCAAGGGGAAACTAACTGAAGAAGTTTTCAGGATCTTTCAGGCCAAACACTTCCATTGTAGTGTGTATCATCCCCAAGGGAACGGCCAAGTGGAAAGATTTAACGGCACATTGATGTCGATCCTGAGAAAGTTGGCACACGAAAAACCAGATACATGGGACCAGTACCTGCACGCCGCCCTCTTTGCTTATCGGGAGGTACCCCATAGTTCAACCGGTATGGCCCCGGCAACATTATTGTTTGGAAGGCCAATAAAAGGTCCACTTGAAGCTTTGTTAAGAACGTGGACTGATGAAAAGGCAGAGGAAAACATTACATCTTCATACCAATATGTGAATGAGCTGACCACTCGGTTGAAAACTGGCTGGAAACTTGCCAATGAAAATTTGAAACAAGCCAGGAAGAAACATGCTGCCTATTATAACAGGAAGGCGAAAGACAGAAATTTGGCTGTGGGAGAGAAGGTACTGCTTCTTTTGCCCGGGAGTCAGAATAAGTTACAAATTGGATGGCAGGGTCCATATACAGTTCTAGAGAAGGTGTCTAGAACAAATTATAAGATAGATAAGAAGGGGAAAGAAAAAATCTATCATGTGAATCTCCTGAAGAAATATTTGGAAAGAGAACATCAGGAAGAGACACACTTGTTGACCTTGTCCATCGCCATGGAGATGAAAAAGGAACCACTTTCATCATTTGAATATCCATTACACCCCTGTGAGACAGCAGCACAGGTGAAAATCAGTACACATTTAACGAAAACTCAGAAAGAGAGAGTGCAACAGGTTCTAAATAATCATGCAGAGGTGTTAACAGACCGACCAGGGCATACAAACCTATTGGAATATGATATGAAACTCATAGACTCCACACCTGTCTGTATGAAACCATATTCGATTCCGTTTGCTAAGGAAAAAGCTTTGAAGGAAGAGATAGACTATCTATTGAAGGAAGGAATTATTTCGCACAGTGAGTCTTCGTATAGTTCCGGTGTTGTACTCTTAAGGAAGCCCTCTGGAGAACATAGACTCTGTATAGATTACAGGAGACTGAATGCTATTACAGAAGGACAGGTGGATCCATTGCCGGATACAAATCAGCTGTTTGCCAGACTAAATAAAGCTAAATATTTCTCAAAAGTGGATCTGAGTAAAGGATACTATCAGATTCCAGTAAAGCCTGAGGTTAGACCATACCTAGCTTTTAGTACCTCAGAAGGACACTATGAGTTTAATAGATTGCCATTTGGATTGAAGAATGCGCCTAGTGTCTTCTCTAGAATGATGAGAAAATTATTGGATCCTCTGAATAATCCCTGTATAACAAATTTTATGGATGATATCCTTATAGCAACAGAAACATTTGAGGAACACATTGACTCTCTGAACATGCTGTTTGATCGACTTAGGGAGGCAAATTTAACAGCCCGACCAACCAAATGTTGCGTTGGATGTAAAGAATTGGAATTTTTGGGACACACAGTTTATCAGGGAAACATGACCCCTGACCCAAAGAATTTAGAAAAACTACAGAAAGCCCCGAGACCACAAACCAAGAAGGACGTGAGATCCTTTGTCTCATTATGTGGTTTCTACCAGAAGTATATCAAAAACTTTAATTCCATATGTGCACCTTTAACGGAATTGACACGTAAAGGACTTCCAGATCGCATTACATGGACACCACAATGTGAAATGACTTACCAAGAATTGAAGGAAAAGCTCACAAGTAAACCCATTTTGAAATTACCTGACTTAAGTCAAGAATTCATAGTAAGGACGGATGCAAGTAATATTGGGCTAGGTGCAACTCTACTACAGAAATCAGATGCATTGGATGGGGAATTAAGCCCAGTGGCATATGCTAGCAGAAAGTTGAATAAAGCTGAAATCAACTACTCAACTAGCGAAAAAGAATGTCTTGCAGTAATATGGGCAATAAAGAAATTCAATATTTATCTATATGGGAAGGCATTTAAGTTGCAAACTGACCACAAACCTTTATCGTTTTTAGCACAGGCTAAGCATGAGAACTCTAGGTTACTCCGATGGTCTTTGCTTCTGGCTCCATATAATTTTAGCATTGAATATATATCTGGAAAAACCAATCTGGGAGCGGATTTTTTAAGCCGCCATCCGTGTGAGGAGAATCACCGTAAACCCCAGAAATAATAATAAATTTCTCTATGTGTATATAGAATAAAGGACTGACATATAATGTCTGTTTTAAGAGGGGAGGTGTCATGAAATATTCTAATCCACATATATAAATTATTAGGTAAATATAAAGCCTAACAAATAAAATTAATAAAGAGAAGAGCAATGGGAAAATGACAGTGCTGTCACCAAGAATGTACTCGAAATCCCCCTTGTTTTCTGCTTCGTCTGCAAATTGTAACGCTTTCACGTTGATAGTAAAAGCTTACTGTATTATACCCGCTTTCTTCAATGAAACGTGTGCTGCATTTCTAAGAAAAACATTGAGAGACTGCGAAATGACCTAAATTAATCCTAACATTAATTATATTACGTTACCAAAACGAACGAACAGATGGACAAAAGGATAGCGAGAGGGGAGGGCTGAAAATCAGGAACGCATGCAACACGCGACGCGCGATATACAAATGCTGGCATCACGCGTGTAAGTCTACAAGCACTAACTTTTTCAGACGGACAGTGATAAAATACACTACCCTTTCCCAGAGTTAGGTTTATAAATCATAACAGACTCTTATTAGAAAAGATAACAATAGATGGGTTTACGTTTGAACACATAACAGTACCCAGACAGCACATCTTCCAAACAGGAGGTAGAAGAAATTGCATATTTTGAACGCAGCCACGTAGCTCCTTTAAATTAGTATTTTTGGGTTCCTTAGGGCTTGCTGACAAATAATATGTAAAACGTTACGCAAATAGTCCAGGAATTAATAAATTATACCCAAAATAAAATATTGGGGGTGCCTGACAGCATAAAATCATTTCTGCTCATAAGATTTTTTTTTAACGTGTTTGAAAAAAATTTACGTTACAAAAATAGCCTACCATGTAAACTTCAAATTGATTGGAGCGCAACAAATGAAAGCCTAACCACGATTGGTCGGGCTATAAATACTATCTTGGTTGTTAGGGGAGACGGGAAAAGATAACATTTTTTCAAACACTTGTCGAAACGTGGCTCATTGGCCAGTCTCGCTGATATACACACTTGGGAGCGTTAGTTCGAAACCACTTGTTTAAATACACTTGATAAAGCATCAGTGCGTTGAAGCCAGCATATATTTGGCTAAATTAAAAGCCTGGAAGATAAGCAGAAGGAAATTTGTGCCAGTTTGTGCCAGAATTCATTGCTAATCAACGTATCTGTGTTATTCGTATGAATTGTGGGACAGTGGTCTTGATGGTACTGAGCAGCATCTGGTCAGAGATTTGCTGAATCCAGTGTCGGACAGCATACTCCTTGGTCCTTTTAGCTATCAGTGAGGTGTCTCCAGAGCCCAGAAGAGAATTCGAGCAGAGGAGTCCTCTCCTGCCGCCATCACTCAAGATAAGCAGAGTTGGCCAGCTGAGCTCAACATTATGTCCCCTCATCTTGAAATAACTTTATAAAAATACCATTCAGAGGGGAATTTACTTGTCTTAAAATCAGGAACTGTGAACATCTCCAATAATAGTCCCTAAAGACAAACTATTGAAGTCATGATGACCAATACCAACAGAGCTTGAACAAAACAAAACCAGTATTACCTCATTTTACTACTACACAACTGACACACATAGAACATTTGTACTAATATATGTCACTACAATATTCATATTAAATACATTCTGTACATAACTTGTAATTTAAATTGATTGTGATTCCTGGTTCCCTTGTAGTTGAATCAGGACACATATTCATTCATGCCAGTAATGAATACATATTGTTATTTGAAAGTTCATCAGTGACTCTTTTAAGATATCTTTGTAGAGTGTTATATGTATGTGAGTGTCACAGTGTTGTCAAGAGTAGTGGATTAAATTAAATTGTTTATCTGTCTGTTGTTGTGACTTACACTTCACCATACTCATACCCTAGACACATAACGTAGCATCACACTATTCACGACTCCTTGTTTTTTTTTCTTTGTTTCCGTTATAGCCAGGATTTCTAGTTTTGCTTTCCTCATCTCTTCCCCCAGCTCCTCTTCTTTCCCATTTATACTTCTTGTGTTCCAAGTTCTCCAGCACCTCTGATTCATGCTATACAGAGCTTCTACAAGTCTTGCAGAAATTATGTGAGGACAGCAAACCATAAGTCAGAAGAGTTCAGGACAATCACTGGTGTAAGACAATGTGATATCCTATCACCTTACCTCTTCATACTCCTTATGGACGATGTCATCAAGGCATGTAAGGAGAGAACAAGAAAGTATTCAGTGGGGTACTGGAAGATGAGACAGGTCTATATTTCGGAGCTGGCATTTGCTGATGATGTTGCCCTGATTGCTAAATCAGAGGCACATCTCCAATCCAACCTGCAAGTCTGGAAGGAAGAGCTGGAGAAGAGAGGGATGGTCATAAGCAGCTCTAAAACAAAATCCATGGTGATATCACGAGAAGAAAGAAGACATCAGATTAAGCTGGGAGAACAGGTCCTGGATCAGGTCGACCACTTTAAATATCTCGGAGCTATTATAGACCGAAAGGGAGGCATCAAAGAAGAGTTGGCCACTCGAAAAGCAGCGGCTGGGAGACTTTTTCAGGCCATAAATCGTGGATTCCTCAGCAAGAAAGAGGTTGGTAAGAAAACGAAGATGGCTGTATACCGCTCCACCTATGTCCCAGTCTTGACATATGGATGCGAGTCGTGGGCAATGACTACAACACACAAAAGCCAGATCCAAACCTCAGAAATGAGGTATCTGAGGAAAGTGGTTGAAGTAACAAGAAGAGACATGGTCCGCAACCAGACGATCCGTCAAGGCCTAAAATCCCATCCGCTGCAGATCCAAATAGAACAGTCCCAACTAAGATGGTTTGGCCATGTCTGCAGAATGGGAGAAGATCGGCTACCACGACAAGCATGGGAAACAAAGAGCCAGGGATCCAGACCTCCAGGACGACCCAGAGTCTGCTGGGAGGACAACATTAGACAATCTTTGAAGGACCGAGGACTAGAATGGAACCAGGCAAGGAAGAAGACAGCTGATAGAATAGTCTGGCGCTCTCTCTTCCAAACCTCTACACCTCACGGTAGAAGGGGAACGACTAAGTAAGTAAGTAAGTAAGTAAGTGTTCCAAGTTCCATAAGTCGTAGTCCGTAGTCCGTTCCAGTTCGTCGCCTTTAGAATCAGTCCGGTTTTCTCTCTTGTAGTTCTCATAATCAAACGTTTAAAGCAAACAGGTGATTGACCTGTTGTGCCTCTCTTTCATACACACATTAACATATAGCACACCTTACCATCAGACAATCGCAGTGTACCTTGCACTCACGTTCCTGAATGTCCAGTTATATGGGTTTAGAAACACATAGGCGGCTGTCTTTAGAGGTTAAAGCATAGACCAGTATTTAATAGCAATATTGACACTAGACGTAATTATTTATCCTGATGAATATAAAAACTGGATGAACAATCGTCTCATAGATTCCAAACTGTTATAGAAATTCTGAATCGGAGAAATTATTTCGCCTTCCGGTGATGACAGAAAGTAGCAACCTAAACAGTTTAAACCTGAATAGCATTTAAACAGAAGTAACGGTTGTTTTTGCATTATCATCATCTTCATCGTCGTCATCATAATTATCATCGTTTCCTACTGCAGCTGATACCATTACAGGAAGCATGCACAAAAGCATTTGCTCTTGCAGTGATGTTTCCGTATCAACTTTTGTCACCGAAGACGCATGGCAGTAAACGAGAGGAATGCAGCGACTCATAGCTTGACTGATTGCGTCAAGGTCAGCGAACCAGAGCTGACCAAGACCCTACTCCACCTCCAAGTGGTGGTCCTGGAAACAGGATGCATCACAACAGTCTGGCTGAGAGAGTAGGGATCGAAGAGGGAAGGCAAACCTGGTCCCAAAAAATGCCGTGCTGAAGTCGGTTGTGTCGGCCGAAAGGTGCAAATATCGCAACTCCGCTGTAAATGGACACAACGCAGCCAACGTCCTTTTCAGGACGAACGAGGAAGAAGAAGAAGAAATATCAACTTTTAAAAAAACTTCATGAGGTTGTCAGTCCTATGCAAAACCTGACATTAGTCGCCTCATACGACATACGTGAGGGAGCAGTCAAAATATTTTTTCTTTGTCTCCCTAAAGACCCTCGATAACCACACGGAGCACTATTGTTGTTTTCAGATCAGCAGAATTCTCAAGAAGGCAAGCATCAGAATGTACATGGAACAACTGCCTAAAACAAATCCGTAGATTGAAATACTCGACCACACTAAGATTACTAACAACATCAGCTGGAAGACTCCTTCATTCATTATCCTTCACTTCCATGTACAGCCCAGGACCTGTGTCGCATAGAGCTTTATGATCAATAAACTTTCTATATATTCTTTGTTTCTTCCACCCGTGTCCTCTATTTTATTATCACTCTTTACCTTTTCCTGTATTTTCGCATTCGTTCGTTTGCGAAAAATATTTTCTTTCCCATTTTCACTTTTCCGCTTTCTTTCTCATACTGGGATACGCATTTCTATTATGTAAGACGTCAGCCACTTAGGTAGACGAGAAATTGTGAATATGCATCTATCTCAGACATACGAGCAGACTTTTGTCTGCACATTCAGCTGACACGCGCGTTTTCTTCGGCTGAGCGCTCAGGTGAGGCGCGATAACCGACATCTCCACGGCGCAGTATGAGACATTTGTCTGGAAATTCCATCTGACACGGCACTCACTGTTGGCCCTGGTCAGCGTGAGGTGTGAAGACGAGAAGTGTCAGTTATGGCATGCGTCTAGTTAATGGGAGGTGTTAGAGAGAGAGAAGGGGTGAGACCTGCGCTATTGCGTGGTTTTGGAAATAGTGGGATCTTTTGTTTGTTTCATAGATATTAACCTGAGTTTGAAACTTTATTTCACTCATTCTCCAAGTGCAGTAGACGTGGTCACTTCGTTCTAGATACTTAAACTTATAAGTGAAATCTCTTAGTTTCGTTGTGATACCGTAGTTCTGTGTTGAGGTAAATATTACATTAAGTATCTAATATTTTGCGAGTGATTAAGTGTTAAACCGCCTATTTTATCCCACTAGTTTCTTTTGTGCAGAGTGATTAATTTATAAGTCTGTTATATTCTCTAGTCGACAAGTTACAGTGGAAAACAGAATAAATTATAATTTCTTGCCTAAACTCAGTCGGCTAGTAATGAATTTAATGTAACTGCTAAATACTCAGACGAGAATATTTTTCTAAACTAACTTATAAATGCTAGATGCCTCATGAGTGTTGACGGAATGCGCATGTATTCCTAATTCATGATGATTGATTTTTATATATAACTTATTTCACGGGAAAGTTTAAACGTCAAGTCAAGCTCTACGCTTGCAGTTCAAAATGTAAGTTATATTGAGTACATAATATGTAAAATATTTCATGTGTGTTTTCTTTATTCAGTGAATACTGGTTTAACCCAAACTTTGCCGGCGTTTAGTACAGAGACAAACCTTTGAGAAACATAAACATTTTATATCTTTAACCACGTGGGTTTTTCAAGTAACACCTGTCTGATCAGGGCGTGTGCCTTCAGAGATAGACAGAATACCAATCCCACTAACTGGTTTTTTTTAAAGAATAAATGCTTATACTGGGCCTTTGAGCCAGATCATATTTCTTCACAAACTCTAATGTACATGCCTTGTGGCGAGAATAATTACAGAAAAAACATTAACTTTTCCGACATTATTTGACCAAGTGTGTGGTGAACCAAGATTATCTGTTGAGAGAAGTTGTCCACCGGTCATCTTCCTAATTAAGGGAAACCTCGTGTTCTGACACTGTGTGCCCGCTGAAACCCTAACTCTTACCTCGTGAATAAGTGACATTAACGTAAATCTGTAAAGAAAGAACGATCGCCTGAGGAGGACGCTCCCCGGACGCGGTGAATGAAACCAATATCTGCAGAGCTGGGTATCCACTTCATCCACAGATAGACAGATTAAACGAAGTGTACAGTAAGGCTTGCGCCAGACGGCGAACAACCGCACGATTGTAGGTAAGGTTGTGTGAGTCAGGGCCCTGATGAAAGAACCGAGTGAAAGTAGACTGAAGGATGTTCTTCGTTTGATTCACTCACTTTGTAACTTTCCTTATGCAAGATTTTGTTGCTAAACTATATTTTTCCTTAGAATAGATACTGCTTTCAAAGTCAGTTCATACCTTCAAAAGGGGAAAATATTAGACCCAAATCATATGTATCTGTGACTCTTTAGGCTATCATCGTTCTCCTAACGGGACTGTGGGCTAAACATCGAGGGAAGATCATAACTGTGGTCTATCATTTCTTGTAGAAATTCATTGATTTTTTCTTATGACTATTTGTACATGCTTTGATGTAAATTTTGGATGTTGTGGTGGTGGAAGTTTATATTGATAATAAAACTGCCCTTAAACTTAATCAGCGTGTTGGTCAGCTCGTTCTAGAATATCTATATAATCATTGTTATAGTTTCCCCACGTCTGTACGTCTAACTGTCGTCTTGTATGTGCGTGCACGTGAGTGAATAGAAATATATATGTGTGTGTGTGTGTGTGTGTGTGTGTGTGTGTGTGTGTGTGTTTAGACTGTCTGACTCCTCTAAATCTGTCGTAGAAGATAGGTGAAAGAGAGAAGATTTCTCGATTTCAGAGACAGCCTCTATCACAGTCTACCATCTCACTCGTGGAAATCTGTTTCTATTATCATCTCCCACTGTGGCTATCACTCATTCAAATCTATTCAGAAGGGACCAACCCAAGTCTTAATTCTCCTTTCAAAAATCTACGACAACCTGAATAAATATACATCAAGCCTTTCTATCCTGTGCCATCTGTTTCAGATCTTTCCATATTTTCTTCATGTCTATGTCAGATCTTTCCATATTTTCCTTAATGTCTATGTCAGATCTTCCCATATTTTCCTTAATGTCTATGTCAGATCTTTCCATATTTTCTTCATGTCTATGTCAGATCTTTCCATATTTTTTTCATGTCTGTGTCAGATCTTTCCATATTTTCTTCATGTCTATGTCAGATCTTTCCATATTTTCTTCACGTCTATGTCAGATCTTTCCATATTTTTTCATGTCTGTGTCAGATCTTTCCATATTTTCTTCATGTCTATGTCAGATCTTTCCATATTTTCTTCATGTCTATGTCAGATCTTTCCATATTTTTTTCATGTCTGTGTCAGATCTTTCCATATTTTCTTCATGTCTATGTCAGATCTTTCCATATTTTCTTCATGTCTATGTCAGATCTTTCCATATTTTCTTCACGTCTATGTCAGATCTTTCCATATTTTCTTCATGTCTAAGTCAGATCTTTCCATATTTTCTTCACGTCTATGTCAGATCTGTCCATATTTTCTTCACGTCTATGTCAGATCTTTCCATATTTTCTTCATGTCTATGTCAGATCTTTCCATATTTTCTTCATGTCTATGTCAGATCTTTCCATATTTTCTTCACGTCTATGTCAGATCTTTCCATATTTTCTTCACGTCTATGTCTAGTTCTCTTGTCCATGTGAGTTTTGTTTTTTGGTCTCCATTTATTTCTCTGACCCCGGGAAGACTAGGTCAAGGACTGCCGTGTAACTGCTGCCAATTTGTTTTCTCAGTGTGTATCCTTTCCACGTGTTCTTATCTTCAGTTCCGCTGACACTTGTCTGGTTCCCGTCATCAATTCCTAGTTTGGTGATCGTGTCATACAAATCCAATCCTTCTATTCCACGCAATCACCTATTTATGAAATGTAACTATTTTTTTAATTTTATTTTTGTGTGGCTGTTGTTATTTATATTTCGGAGCAGCCATACAATAAGGCATCCCAGACTTGTGAGTGGATATTCTAACTTTCAATTTTCCTTTTATATTTAAGACTTGATCTCGTTTGATTTTCTTAACGTCGAACTTTCATGAAGCAGAAATAAAGAACAGAATATAAACTCATTATAAAAATATTCCTGAAAATGACAGAAACTCCAAGAAACAAATCTTTGTCAGTTGGAGTAGTAAGGAAGAGGATTCTTTGATGGAAACAACGGACTCTGTCTCTCTAGGGACACCAAAAAAAAAAAAAAACACACAAACGTACGAGTATGTACACAATTAAGAGGACAAATCGAAGCTACAGAGAGGTGGTTTTACAGAAAAAATATTAAAGAAACAAGTGGACACATAAAAAGGCGAAGAGTAATGATGAATTTTGGAGAAGGCCATGTGACAAAAAGGAAGCTTATTATACGTATTAAGAGAGAGAAAGAGAGAGAGAGAGAGAGAGAGAGAGAGAGAGAGAGAGAGAGAGAGAGAGAGAGAGAGAACGAACGAACGAACGAACGAACTTTATTTTCAAAGGGTTGAGAATTGGGCACGCAGGCCCGTCTGACATTCTGCCCTTCATTTCTTTCGGTCTTTTATACTGATTTCATTCATTCTCACATGCATTTTACCCATCAATGTAAAGTATTTCAACGTTGTAAATGTAAAATAATAGCATACTCACATCCACAGCATCTAATCATAAACATGAAATAAAATATGTTGAAAAGTACAAACATCATCATTAAACCTACATTCTTCTTCTTCTTTCGTTCGCTTGAACTATATTGTCTATATCTGCAATGTTGTTTTTTGTATAAACTTCACTGTCTTTTGTAGTTCATACAAAGGTCCATATAGTTTTGCTTCCAGTGTTGTTTCTCTGGGCCAGTGGGTTTGCCTCAATATATCATATTCGGGGCAATCTTGAAGTACGTGCTCCACAGTCTGGGGTGTCTGTCTACATGTACACATGGCTGAATTGCCAATCTTGAATTTTGTATACATGTGGCTGCGGAGGCGGTTGTGTCCTGTTCTGAGGCGCAGAATGACTATTTGTTCTGATCTGTTCATAACTTGGTAGTCATCCTGCGTTGGTGTTGGTGGCTTTCTGATAGATTTGATCATGTTTTTCTTCTGATGGTATGTAACTGGTACATTCGGTTGCTCGTCTGCAGCACCTTCTTTAGCCAGTCCGTCTGCTCTCTCGTTTCCTGGTATTCCACAATGAGACGGTATCCACTGCATGGTGACCCTGCGCTATTTGCACAGTTCAGAAAGTAGGGCTTGTATGCCTGGCAATTTTCTGCACTGAAGTGCTTGGAGCGCTGATCTTGCATCTGTCAGGAATACTACAGGCTGTGGACCAAGATTGGTGTTCAGTAGTTTCTCAGTTGCCACCTTGATTGCCTGGACTTCTGCATCATAGTTGTTACAGAATTTCCCCGTTGGTACTCTGACCGTATCCCTAGTGTTGTTTGGGTATTCTATGTACACTCCTGCTCTGCTCCTCCATTCTTTACTGCATTCTGTGCTGACCCATCCGTGTATACTCGGACCCAAAGGTCCTGTGGGTATTCATCATCCAGGAAACTGAGATGACTGTCCTACGTTGAACGCTGTTCTGTTCATCCCTGTCGAATATTCCTTTCACTTTTGTGTGGATGTGTACTGGTAGTCCATGCTCCTCTCTCCAAGGGGTTTGTTCTGGCACAGACTTTAGGGGGCTGTTAACTTCAGGCAGGTCTGAGGTTTGTCTACGAAATCGTTTGGCCTGGTGGATAAAGCTGCTTCTTTTCAGTCGCCCCATTGCTAGGTTTTGAAATCTGTCCTTCATTGGATGGCTCGGCATACAGAGGAACTTTTCTGCCTGTGTTAGTACTTTCGTGTCTCTGCGTTCTCTCAGTGCTTGTATCCTCCCCATTTTCTCCATCTCCACTATAGGCGTTGATTTCATTGCCCCCGTGATGACCCTAAGCGCCTGGTTTTGCACCTTATCTAGCCCTTGTAATGTGGTGTTTGATGCTGGACACCACGCAGCTGACCCATATTCCAGGTGTGGTCGTATGCCCTGCTGGTAAACTTTACTAAGTATTTTCCCGCTGGCTCCCCATGTGGTTCCACTTAGTTTTCTCAGGATGGCTAACTTCCTCCTGGCCTTTGTTGCTGCCTTGTTGATGTGCTGCTTCCATGTCAGCCTATCATCGAATGTAACTCCGAGATAGGTGGGTTGTTTATCTTCTCTCAGGAGCTCTTCGTTTATCTTGATGAAACCTACATTCGATATTATATCATTTGTTCGGAAAAATAATCGCATTAGGGGGGCAGATAATCAGAACTCATAAAGTATTCGAAAAGTCTACGATTGTATGAACAGGGACTGAGGTTGTTATGTTTTAGATAATGTGGAAGATAGTTCCAAAGATGAGCAGCAGAGTAAGCTAAGCTTTTCTTGAATAAGTCAAGCCTAGGCTTGGGCACTTGTATTTTGTTAAGGCGTTGACTGCGTCTTTCATTGTATTTGAACATTGGCCACATATATGTGAAGCATTCTGTGACAGGATTTTGTAAACAAATTTAGCTTTGTTGAACAGAAAGCGCTTTCTTAGAGGCAGTATTTTGAGATCTTTATATAGATCTACACACTGTGTTTGGCAGTTGTCAGAAACTAGACGCATTGCACGCTTTTGTAGTGAATGGAGTCTTTTTATGTTGGCCATAGAACAACCATCCCAGATTGTGGAGCAATAGTCAAGGTTTGTTTGTATGTGAGATATATAGAACAATTTTCGTGCATCTTCATCTAGAAAATGTTTGATTTTAGCTAACTGGTAAACTTTCTGTGCAATTTGCTTGGTCAGTGCATGAACATGTGAGTTCCAATTTAGATGCTGGTCAACGACTATGCCTAGAGTTTTATGTTCATTAACGTTTTCAATTGGTGAGGTACCAATATAGATCTGAAGTGTTGTTTTCTCTGAATTTTGTAATTTTTGTCTAGTTGATATTAACATGCACTTTGTTTTAATTATATTAATTAGCATGCGATTTCCGATGCTCCACTTAATCAGATTGTCTGTATCTTTTTGTAACGATAGTTCGAGTGTGTTGCAACTTGTATCACTCGTGTAGACAGTACAGTCATCAGCAAATAGGTCACAGGATGCGTGCTCGACGTGTAATGGAAGGTCATTAATGTATATGGCAAAAAGTAGAGGCCCAAGAATAGAGCCCTGAGGAACGCCGGTATTTATTACGGTTGGGTTTGAGCAAGAGTTATTGTAAGAAACTACATGTTTTCTGTCTGACAGGAATGATTTAATTATCGTCACTAGTTGGAGGTTTACTTTTGATATTTCTAGTTTTCTAACTAAAATAGCGTGATCTATCATATCAAATGCTTTTTTTTTAAGTCTACAAAAACTGCCCCACATATGTTATCGTTATTAATATTTAAGTGCCAGTTGTGGGGGCCGCGCTAGCGTAGTGGTTACAACACCGCTCTGGCGACCGAGTGATACAGGATCAAACCCGGGCGACGGCATTTGAGGATTTTTCGTTGACCGGGATTTGGACTGGATTAACTTGAGACCTGGCGAGGACATTTGAAGGAGTGTCGTCGACCAGGGACTGGCGGCTCCTGAGCCGACCCAGCTCTAATGGGTACCTCCGAAATCGGAGAGTATTTGCCTGAATGGCGAGGGACACCTGTCTCTGTACAAGAAACAAAGGGATACTCACGTAAAATCAATGTCAGGTTAAAATATTAATAATAACCTGAGATTTCGCCTCGAGTATTAGCGGGCGTACGAAAAAAAAAAAAAAAAAAAAGTGCCAGTGTCAATCATCTTAGTTAGAGCTGTGTGACATGAATGTTTAGGTCTAAACCCCGACTGACTATCAATTAGCAAGCCGTTGTTAACTAGGTGTTGTAATGTAATTTTATGTATGTGTTTTTCTAATGGTTTGGATAGCGATGATACTAAGGAGATTGGCCTATAGTTACCAAGGTTATTATTGTCGGAAGAGCCAGGTTTTAAGAGAGGATATACCTTAGCGACTTTAAAGTGCCACGGAAAGTAACTCCGTGCGATACATTGATTGTATATGTATGAAAGCGAATCACTAATAGCTGGAGCCGCATAACGCAGTATTCGATTACTGACTCCGTCAAGTCCTGATGAGTTATTATCTTTAAGGCCTAGAAGATAGTTATACACTTCATTAACTGTCATAAACGGAATGTTGGATGGGATTTTGTTGGTACATTTGTTCTCACAAAATACTGACAGCCTGCCTATGTCACAAGGTGAATTTGGTATTGTAGATTTAAGACTGTTTATTTCTGCCTGAAGGTAATTGCTGAAGTCTGTGCAAGTAAATGAAGTATTAGGGGTTGACGAGACTGACAGATTTCGCTTGTTCGCTAAAGTGTTGATTGCTTTCCATATATCTTTACTGTTTGTTTTGTTCTGAACCAAATTTTTTAAGTATTTTGTTTTTCTCTACGAATTAAATATTGCACGTTGTTCCTCTGTGCTCTGTATATGCTAAAGTCCTTGTTTTTGTGAGCTTGATCTCTCTGCCGCATGGCGTCTAGCACTGCTTGTGTGATCCACGGAGGTTTGATCTGTCGTTTCTGTCGTGAGATGACTTCTGTTTTACATCACGAATTCGAATAACCACGGTCATATTTCCCGCTCAAAATAATAGGATAAAACGGTCCGATATAACAACCAATAAGAACGCTCCTTTTTCTGATATGCATAAGGAAACTTTTTTATGCTTGACAGAGAGGCCTATTTTGTGTAAACGATAAGAAGGAGTTATTTAATTTCTCAAAGATTAAAGGTATTTAAACGAAAGTCATAGATGGTTTAAACAACGGGGATAGTACTTAAGAGATAAGTGTAAAGACTTCCTCAAATAGTATGTTATTCTAAGAGAAAAATCATTTTAATTGACATTTCTACATCAGGGTAGTACCCAATTTAGTTAGTTAAAGTCTGCATAGATTTCAATGCACTTTGCTAACTAAACAATTAATATATAGAAAGATAGATATGAATTCACCGTATAATTATAACTTTAAATGATTAAAATTGGTCCAGAAATAAGATATATACATAAGATTTAAAATTATGCACATTGTATGGGAAGGCAGAAAAACGGTTAGGTTTTAGATTCTTAACACCGGTTTTGACCGAGTCTCCGATTGGGAGGGTACGGTGCTATATAAGACCTTGAACTTGGCGGATTTACGCCACTACTTTTAAAAAAATCGAGCTGACTGAGAAGAGTGCAAAACTCAAATGCTTTGCCGTTGTATCTAGCAGCAGACCTAGATGGCCATTTAAAGCCTGTATCAGCTTATGTGTTTTTGCCTGAGGGTAAGATATATATATATATATATATATATATATATATATATATATATATATATATATATATATATATATATATATATAATTATGTTATTTGCCTGTGTATATCCACTTGTGTGTTCGATGATGTGTTAAAAGGAAAAACTACAAGACGAATGTGCTGCCGGCTTGCTTGCAAGCATGTGTGATTTTAGAGACGAAAGCTAGCATTGGGAAAGGTGTAGAATATTTGTTAATTATGGCAGAATCTATGACTGTAAGTTTGATAATGTATTTGAGTGAGTATTTCATACTGGAACGATACACTGTTCACGAACATAAGATAGGATGACAGGATTTGTTAACATGATGTAATCAAGATGTCACTTACTATTTTGTACTTAACCAAATCATTGTATGGAAGCCAATCATGGGCAAATGGATCGAACTTTAGATGTATTAATGAAAAGAGTAATCACATTGAACTGGCTGTAGGGTACTGAGATAAATTGTCTTGTGCAAACTGTTAGCACAATATCTGACTTTTGTTTATACGTATTGTTGTGGGTGTATGTATGGAATAGTGCTGGACCATACAAGGATTGCGATTATTATATATTTCCAGGTTTCATCCTGTTATTACCACGAGTTGACGAGACATTCACTTGAGAGGAATCCTGTTGGTGCATAAAGTTCTCTATACACTTAGAACTCGACCAAGCTTTCCCAGCCTGGAGATACAGTCACTGTGTGTTCCGGGATATAGTGGATGCTCCTTATTTGTCACAGATAAGTGGACGCTTAGTTCCACTGATCAGATTATCCAGCCACAAATATTAAAATAAAGAAACCACCCATATTAAAAACATTATAATGATGACTCACTAAGGACTATATTCAATAACATTACTGTCGTAGATTTTCGATAGGGGAATTAAGACTTGGGTTGGTCCCTTCTGAATAGATTTGAATAAGTGATAGCCACAGTGAGAGATAGTAATAGCAATAGAGTTCCACAAGTGAGATGGTAGACTGTGATAGAGACTGTCTCTGAAATCGAGAAATCTTCTCTCTTTCACCTATCTTCTACGACAGATTTAGAGGAGTCAGACAGTCTAAACACATATATATATTGCATATATATATATATCTCTATCCACTCACGTGCACGCACATACAAGACGACAGTTAGACGTACAGACGTGGGAAAACTATAACAAATGATTATATAGATATTATGGGAACGAACTGACCGCCACACTGGAATAAGTTTAGTTGTAGTTTAATTTATCATAGTAAACTTACGTCACAACATATAACATTACATCAAAGCATATACAAATAGTCATAAAAATCAAAGAATTTTTACAAGAAATGATAGGCCCACAGTTATGATCTTCCCTCGATGTTTAGCCCACAGTCCCGTTAGGAGAACGATGATAGCCCAAAGAGTCACAGATACATATGATTTGGGTCTAATATTTTCCCCTTTTGAAGGTATGAACTGACTTTGATAGCAGTATATATTCTAAGGAAAAATATAGTTTAGCAACAAATCTTGCATAAGGAAAGTCACAAAGTGAGTGAATCAAACGAAGAACATCCTTCAGTCTACTTTCACTCGGTTCTTTCATCAGGGCCCTGACTCACACAACCTTACCTACAATCGTGCGGTTGTTCGCCGTCTGGCGCAAGCCTTAGTGTACACTTAGTTTAATATGTCTATCTGTAGATGAAGCGGATACCCAGCTCTGCAGATATTGGTGGTTTCATTCACCGTGTCCGGGGAGTGTCCTCTTCAGGCGATCGTTCTTTCTTTACAGATTTAAGTTAATGTCACTTATTCACGAGGTAAGAGTTTGGGTTTCAGCGGGCACACAGTGTCAGAGCACGGGGTTTCCCTTAATTAGGAAGATGACCGGTGGACAATTTCTCTCAATAGATAATCTTGGTTCACCACACACTTGGTCAAATAATGTCGGAAAAGTTAATGTTTTTTCAGCAATTATTCTCGCCACAAGGCAGCATGTACATTAGAGTTTGTGAAGAAATATGATCTGGCTCAAAGGCCCCGTATAAGCATTTATTCTTTAAAAAAACCGTTAGTGGAATTGGTATTCTGTCTATCTCTGAAGGCACACGCCCTGTCAGACAGGTGTTACTTGAAAAAACGCACTTGGTTAAAGATATAAAATGTTTATGTTTCTCACAGGTTTGTCTCTGTACTAAACGCCAGCAAAGTTGGGTTACCCCAGTATTCACTGAATAAAGAAAAAAAAACATATGAAATATTTTACATATTATGTACTCAATATAACTTACATTTAGAACTGCATGCGTAGAGCTTGACTTGACGTTTAAACATTCCCGTGAAATAAGTTATATATAAAATCAATCATCATGAATTAGGAATACCTACGTATTCCGTCAACACTCATGAGGCATCTAGCATTTATAAGTTAGTTTAGAAAAATATTCTTGTCTGATTATTTAGCAGTTAAATTAAATTCATTATAGCTACATGATTTTAAGCTAGAAATTATAATTTATTCTGTTTTACCACTGTAACTCGTCGACTAGAGAATATAACAGACTTATTTTAATTCCCTCTGCACAAAAGAACTATTGAAAAATAGGCGATTAAACACTTAATCACTCACAAAATATTAGATACTTAATGTAATATTTACCTCAACACAGAACTACGGTATCACAATGAAACTAAGAGATTTCACTTATCAGTTTAAGTATCTAGAACGAAGTGACCACGTCTACTGCAAATGGAGAATGAGTGAAATCAAGTTTCAAACTCGGGTTAATATCTTAAACCAGACAAAGGGGTCCCAACTTTTTTCGCAAAACGAAATAATCTCCCCTTTTCGTCCTAACACCTACGTCTGCTTAGACGCATGCCGTAACTGCCACCAGTGCGTCTTCACACCTACGTTAACAAACTGGCCGTGAGCGCGCGTGTCAGAGGCGAAATGCCAGACAAATGTCTCATACTGCGCCGTGGAGATGTCGGTTATCGCGCCTCACCTGAGTGCTCAGCCGAAGAAAACGCGTGTCAGCTGAATCTCAGACGATCCGTCTCCAATGCAGAGGCAGTTTTCACACTTCGCCGGGAGCTAGCCTGACGAAAAACTCTCGTGACAGCTGCAAATGTAGACAATTTGTCTGCTCATCATGTCTGATAGACTGAAATCCCACCTAAAATTATCTCGTGCAAGGGACTGACACGTTAGATAATCTACTGCGTTTCTAAATGAGAAAACGAAAACGGCAAAGTGAGACTGGGAAAATAGTAATGTTTATAGTCGCAAACGTACGAATGCGAAAAACACAGGAAAAGGATAAAGAGTGATAATAAAATAGAGGACACGGGTAGAAAAAAAGAAGAGAATTTAGAAAATTTATAGATCATAAAACTCTCTGTGACAATTACTTTACAAGCCAGTGAAAGTGATACTACTTATGTGAAAGAAAGAAATTGACAATTATAACTACAAATTTATCATAGTACTATGTCTCTTATCTGGCACTATCCTGGTATCATCTGATACACCTTTGTGTCAAGGATATCCTTCATTTTAATAACATCTGAACCTCTCGCGACAGTTTCACACGAACTTCTTTAGTTGGTGCGTGGTTGTCAAACACACAAAGAAAGATATGTGTTCAATGGGCAATGGCGTCATCGGGATCAGAAAGGTGGTAAACACTGGCAAGAGGTGCAGTTCGCAAATCATGTAAAAATAGTTCACGGTTGAAATTTTTAAAACTTCTAAATTTAATACTGATATGTTTATTTCTTGGAGCTTTATATTTATTCTTTGACCACTGTCACAGAGAGTTTTATGATCAATAAATTTTCTATATACTCTTCTTTTTCTACCCGTGTCCTCTAATTTATTATCACTCTTTACCTTTTTCCTGTATTTTTCGCATTCGTTCGTTTGCGAAAAATATTTTCTTTCCCATTCTCACTTTTCCGCTTTCTTTCTCATACTGGGATACGCATTTCTATTATGTAAGACGTTAGCCACTTAGGTAGACGAGAAATTGTGAATATGCTTCTATCTCAGACATACGAGCAGACTTTTGTCTGCACATTCAGCTGACACGCGCGTTTTCTTCGGCTGAGCGCTCAGGTGAGGCGCGATAACCGACATCTCCACGGCGCAGTATGAGACATTTGTCTGGCAATTCCATCTGTCACGGCACTCACTGTTGGCCCTGGTCAGCGTGAGGTGTGAAGACGAGAAGTGTCAGTTATGGCATGCGTCTAGTTAATGGGAGGTGTTAGAGAGAGAGAAGGGGTGAGACCTGCGCTATTGCGTGGTTTTGGAAATAGTGGGATCTTTTGTTTGTTTCATAGATATTAACCTGAGTTTGAAACTTTATTTCACTCATTCTCCAAGTACAGTAGACGTGGTCACTTCGTTCTAGATACTTAAACTTATAAGTGAAATCTCTTAGTTTCGTTGTGATACCGTAGTTCTGTGTTGAGGTAAATATTACATTAAGTATCTAATATTTTGTGAGTGATTAAGTGTTTAACCGCCTATTTTATCCCACTAGTTTCTTTTGTGCAGATTGATTAATTTATAAGTCTGTTATATTCTCTAGTCGACGAGTTACAGTGGTAAAGCAGAATAAAATTTAATTTCTAGCTTAAAATCATGTAGCTATAATGAATTTAATTTAACTGCTAAATAATCAGACGAGAATAATTTTTCTAAACTAACTTATAAATGCTAGATGCCTCATGAGTGTTGACGGAATACGTATGTATTCCTAATTCATGATGATTGATTTTTATATATAACTTATTTCACAGGAAAGTTTAAACGTCAAGTCAAGCTCTACGCTTGCAGTTCTAAATGTAAGCTATATCGAGTACATGATATGTAAAATATTTCATATGTGTTTTTTTCTTTATTCAGTGAATACTGGGGTAACCCAACTTTGCCGGCGTTTTGTAAAGAGACATACCTATGAGAAAAATAAACATTTTATATCTTTATCCACATGGGTTTTCAAGTAACACCTGTCTGACAGGGCGTGTGCCTTCAAGAGATAGACAGAATACCAATCCCACTAATGGGTTTTTTTTTTAAAGAATAAATGCTTATACTGGGCCTTTGAGCCAGATCATATTTCTTCACAAACTCTAATGTACATGCTGCCTTGTGGCGAGAATAATTGCTGAAGAAAGTAAAAATAAACATTACCTTTTCCGACATTATCTGACCAAGTGTGTGGTGAATCAAGATTTTCTGTTGAGAGAAGTTGTCCACCGGTCATCTTCCTAATTAAGGGAAACCTCGTGTTCTGACACTGTGTGCCCGCTGAAACCCAAACTCTTACCTCGTGAATAAGTGACATTAACTTAAATCTGTAAAGAAAGAACGATCGCCTGAAGAGGACGCTCCCCGGACACATTGAATGAAACCAATATCTGCAGAGCTGGGTATCCGCTTCATCCACAGATAGACATATTAAACGAAGTGTACACTAAGGCTTGCGCCAGACGGCGAACGACAGCACGATTGTAGGTAAGGTTGTGTGAGTCAGGGCCCTGATGAAAGAACCGAGTGAAAGTAGACTGAAGGATGTTCTTCGTTTGATTCACTCACTTTGTAACTTTCCTTATGCAAGATTTGTTGCTAAACTATATTTTTCCTTAGAATATATACTGCTATCAAAGTCAGTTCATACCTTCAAAAGGGGAAAATATTAGACCCAAATCATATGTATCTGTGACTCTTTGGGCTATCATCGTTCTCCTAACGGGACTGTGGGCTAAACATCGAGGGAAGATCATAACTGTGGTCTATCATTTCTTGTAGAAATTCATTGATTTTTTATGACTATTTATATATGCTTTGATGTAAATTTTGGATGTTGTGGTGGTGGAAGTTTATATTGATAAATAAACTGCCCTTAAACGTAATCAGCGTGTTGGTCAGTGTAGCAATGTAATGCTGGGGAGGTTAAGATGTTATATTAAAAGAGTAAGTGTTAACAGCGTGAGGTCCAGCTATGTAAGACCCTGAGTCTAATAGTTGAAATATTGTGATGAATTCTCAGAGGACCTAGCACTACCTCCCGAGATCTCACGCTGTGCTGTAATTCCCTTAACTAATTCAAAGTTTAACTGACAGGATGTCTAGGGGGATGAAAGTGTAATAATGAATGAATGTAAACAACCACGAAAGCTAACTCGATGAAATTAACAAGGCAGGAGTTATAGTTAAATTATTATTTTACAATTTTAATTTCCTGTCCATCCAAATCTTTTGGGGCAGGAATGTTTAAAACTTAAATTTGAAATTGGATCTTTGTACACAATTTATTATACATAATAATGGAAATGTCCATCAATCTTAATTCTAAAATGTTCCAAGATTTCTCTTCCCTGCTACACAATAATGAAGTATGAATGGTCTCTAGTTGGAAAGACTGGTTGTCACATCATCTCATAAACACATTGTCTGTTACTGGTGGAGAATAAATTAGTTTGAATTGACATGTGGCCCAGCTATGAATCTTATCTTTGATTCTGTAGGCCCACAGGTAACTTGCTCAAGGTAATGGAACACTTCTAAACCAAAGTGCTCTGTGAAGTCAGTTGACAACCATCAGGCTTGAGATGGAACCAACCAGCAGGTTGACTCACACTCTGTCACTCCAGATTCTGACACACTTGTTACTTTGGGACGGAACCCAGCGAACAATAGGAACAATCTCCCTAAGCACTCTCATCATGTATCTCTACCTCTTATTATCTTACATTATCAAACATGTATCTTGATCAGATGAAAGAGCTAACCAAATTAGCTACAGTCTTTAATCTTATATTAACCATTTCATATTCAGGGGTTATCTTCTTTTCTCCATATGGTTACAACGCCCCTGTCATTTAAAATCTTCAATATATTCAGCTGGGATACTTTCTTTTCTTTTCCTTGGTCAAATAATAAGTTCAATCTCTTTGATGGGACATCTTATTTATGTTCTCAAGATTTAATTTAATATTGTTTTCTGCCAGCAACTTTCTGGTCTTACAGTAATAACAGTACATAATAATATTCAACTCAATTTGGACTCTTATTGGCTCCATAATAGGCTTTTGGCATGTCTTTTGCCCCTTGGATATTGCAACACAAAGTTTTTATGTAGGGCCCTTATCTGGGTTTGCCTCTACATACATAAGAATATAAATATACATCAATAAAATGGTTCCTCTTACCGCTAATTCAATGAAATATTTCACAACTTAAGGTTACTGGCTGTAAATGGGTACAGGTTCGATGACTGCTGTTCCCGCCTGCAAAGGCAATCGCTCAAGTATTGCTCTGCTTAACCTTTCTCGATGAAATATCTTTACAAGTGGTACTCTAACTAAGCAAGACCGTGGTTTTATCACGCTCGCATGCTATGCGAATCTCACCCAATCAAATTTAAACTAATCCCACTACGTCTCTCATTCAAATAACAGCGCTATTTAAAAAAAAAAAAATACCCTCCCCAGGTTGGTTTCAAACCGAGAGGTTACGACCGTGCCTGTTAGTCTGTTGTCCCTTTCTATTTTCTTCAATAACTTTGTTAATAATTGGGTTATCGTAAAGTTGAAAACTGATTATTACTTAGATCACTATCCTTCATATTTATATATAAGTTTTATTATCGTCGTCCTCATCGTTTGCGTTTTCATCTTCTCTCGTTATTTATGGTTTTTTTTAATACTGAACCTCAGCAGTAATGAAATAGCATTCTAAGTTATTATAAGGAAGAATACAATATTATGATAAGTAATATGATCATAACCCTTTAACCATTATTGTTATCTCTCTGTACCATTCTTTATGTTGTGAAGGAAAAATATCCAAGTTTTTCTCCTCTCTCCGTTCTTGTCCCTACTCTAGTGTTAATTCAAATTACAAGCTCTACCATCTCGGCTCCTCTCTCCTTGTTTTGTCAAGACGGGCGATTCTGGACTAAGGCCAAATCGTTTTATAAGTTACGTTTAAAATTTAGTACGGAGGTATGAAAAGCGGGGTTATGACGGGGATTTTGCCCCCTCGCGAACAATTCAAAATCCAACCACGCGTCTGGCGTTATATAAACACACTGTCGCATGTCATACTACCAACACGTTCTAAGCATGCTTTAGTTAGTTTTTTTTTATTTTTTATTCTTCCTGTCACTCATTTTACACCGATCTAGGCATTGCGATTTGCCATCCGACATTTATGTTAGTGATGAAAAAGCCAGTAGGTTTGGTATCGTTCAAACCGTGGCGTTAATGCCTTTACCCACCAGCGCGTATCCTGGCGTCGTCTATGATGTCGGGCAAACAACCCAGGGCTATCACTACAGTATTAGCGTTTATGGTTGTTACTAGTTTTAAAATGGGGAAATTTAGAGATAAAATATTTGCGCGTGTTGTTCATACAGATTTATATTACGACAGTCAGCTCGTTCTAGAATATCTATATAATCATCTGTTATAGTTTTCCCACGTCTGTACGTCTAACTGTCGTCTTGTATGTGCGTGCACGTGAGTGGATAGAATATATATGTTATATATATATATATATATATATATATATATATATATATATATATATATATATATATATATGTGTGTGTGTGTGTGTGTGTGTGTGTGTGTGTAGACTGTCTGACTCCTCTAAATCTGTCGTAGAAGATAGGTGAAAGAGAGAAGATTTCTCGATTTCAGAGTCTACCATCTCACTCGTGGAACTCTATTGCTATTACTATCTCTCACTGTGACTATCACTTATTCAAATCTATTCAGAAGGGACCAACTAAGTCTTAATTCCCCTATCAAAAATCTACGACAAATGGGGTCTCGTCTATCGGGATTTTGAACTTTGAATAGGAAGACGAGACGACTAATATCAGCTCGTCGATAAGATTCTGTATTCTGATACAGAGTAAGAGTGTGATGTCTTGTGAATTTTATACCTTTAAAAAATGTATCCCATAGACTATCGATCTGTTTATTGGCGTCCTGAACACACAATTAATAATTGGTTTTTCCACAGCATTTTGAGTAATATACATTTGAGTTACAGGTTGATTTTGTCGGAATATATGTTAAGTACTGATTTTGTAATACTAAACGCTGGTAAAGTTTGTGAGTGTATAACATTCACAGGGTTCTGAAGAAGTAGGTGTTTGAGCTAAGCTAAGGAGTGCGTTCAGACAATTACGTCCTGTAAATTGCCTCCCTTACCCTAACTGTCTTCAGGGGTGAACTTATAGTGGATTAAAAATTGTTTGGGAAATTTTTTTTCTCCTAGGTTTTTCTGCAATAATTATTTTGCTTCCACTGTAGCAACTTATTTTTCAGTGAGTAATCTTAACTACCATTTATTTGGCGTAGTTGTCTGCATTAGATGCTTTATTGCCGATTAATAGCAGCGATAGTTAGACACTATATTTTGGAGGAGGTATCCCAGGTTAAAGAATATCATCTTTTTTTTATTTTTTGTATTTTCTCGCAAGTGGTAGGAACTAGTGTATCCTTTTTCTTATCTCTTTATCGTCTAAGTCTCAGTCACTGATTTATTATGGCAGAAAGGGCGAAGCTTAGGCAACTCCTCAGGGACGAGGCTAGAGAAGAAGGTTTGGAAGGAGAAGACGCGAAAGCTTTTGTCAGAGACGAACTTGAGAGATATGACGCGCAGAGGAAAGCAGCTGAAGCTAAAGAGGAAAAAGAAGAAGCTAGGAGGAAGGAAGAAGCAACCGAAGCTAGAGAGCAGAAGAAGATGGATGAGGAAATGGAAATTTGCAGGATGCAGCATGAGGAAAGAGAGAAGAGAAGGAGAGACAGCATGAGAAGGAGAGGGAGGAGAGACAGCAGGAGGAGAGGGAGGAGAGACAGCATGAGCTGGCACTTAAAGCTCTAGAGGTCCAAAGTCGTGGCGCTGCATCTACCTCCAGCACTGGAGAGTCTTCTCCTCATTCTTCCTTAACTGATCCTTCTAGCACTCAATCTACTCACCTCACTGCTATGTCTTTTGCGCTAGAATCTTTCCCTTGTCCTAATGAGAAGATTGACACGTATCTAGAAAAATTAGAGAAAATTGCAACTCTGTACGGTTTAGAGAGGTCGCGTTGGAATATGAAGCTTTCTCAGGCGTTGAAAAGCAATGCGTATGATGTTTACGCCAAACTGGAAAGCAGCCAACAAGACAACTATGATGTGTTGAAGAAAGCGTTACTGGAGCGCTTTGAAATGAATGCTCGCAAATTTTTGCAACTGTTTCGCAACATCAGGAAGGAAAGCTCTGAAACTTTTCAGCAGTTCTCGTCTCGTTTAAAGGGATATCTGACAAAGTGCCTTGAGCTTTCACAGCTCCCCTCTACCTATGAAGGTCTTGAGGAATTTTTTATAACAGAACAAATAAAGAACACTTTGTATGCGGACACCCGGAGATTTCTAGCTGAGCAGGGTGCAGAAAAGCTTGAAGATATCTTAGAAAAGTCTGAGCGATATCACAATGCGCTGACTGAACTACCAGCCACAAAACGTAAACCGACAGAAGAGCATTTTCGGAAAAATAATCTAGACCAATCTTCTCATGCTTCTCATGCTTCTAACCAAAATAACCATAGAGAAACTGGACCTCAAAACCCCCCTCCTGAAAAATCCAAGTTCTACAAAAACAAGTACCCCAACCACAGTAAACAGTCTGATCAACCCGACCGCCCTTCATGGCAGCGCATCCAGAAAGGAAAAGGTGGCAAAGGGAGAACCCCTGAGCACGGGACTAATGATCAGGGCGAGCACACCGAGCCTAATCGCATCGGATGCTTGCTAACAGTCTCGCAAGGCGGAATTATTGACAATGATTCCCAACCTATAGAAGGAGAGAGATCTTCTATGCGAGGTATTGTTACATTGAACGGTTCTCAAACTTTTTGTTTATTTGACACGGAGCTTTCTTATGATTGCATTGTTGCCAGACACCTGGTTAAACCCGGTCAAGAGACAGGAGAGACCGTCGAACTTTGTGGAGTCTCTAAGAGTGATGCACCTACAGCGCTTCCCATCGCACTGGTGGAGATCCACTCTGATTTTGTCAGAGGCGAGATCAAAGCGGCTGTTATGGATGACCCCATCTACCCAGTCATACTTGGCGGGAGATACGTCTTTATTGGGAAACCGGAAGAGCCGATTGTGGCAGCAGTAACTACAAGAGGGCAAACCAAGAAGGAACGGGAGCCTGCGCCTAATTTGTTACATAAGGAACTTAAAGAAGCGCAACAAAAGGACCCTACTTTGGCACTCTGCTTTAGGAAACTGCCCATGGCTAAGGAACCCAGACAGCAAGGGGACATTTTTTCTAAATATGGCGTACTTTATCGCAGAACGGGCAAGCCTGAACAAGGTTACAATCAGCTCCTAGTACCGAAACAGTACAGAAGCCAAATCCTAGAAATGGGGCACTCTCTTCCCTTCAGCGGACATATGGGACAGAACGCCACAAACCAACGGATAACCACTCACTATTGGTGGCCAGGAGTAAATACTGATATTATCAGGTACGTCAAATCCTGTGCCCAGTGCCAACGTGTACCACTCAAGCAACGGACACCCCCAGTCTCGTTGGGTGAAATGCCAATAGTGGGAACACCATTCGAACGGGTTGAGATCGACATTTTAGGACCCTTAGAAAGGACTAAAAGAAGGAACAGGTTCATCCTGACCTTAGTCGACACATGCACTTTATGGGCACAAGCTATCCCGCTAACATGCGCAGATGCCAAGCATGTCGCAGAAGCCCTAGTGCAGATTTTCACTCGGTTGGGATTCCTTCAGCAAGTGTTGACGGATAACGGATCTCCATACCGGAACCTGTTGATGGATGAGATCGTGAAGATCTTGAGGACCCAACACCTATACACAAAGCCTTATACTTCGGCCGGAAATGTGCTCGTGGAACGTGTTAATGGAAACCTCAACATGATGTTAAGTAAACTGGCACAAGTGAAACCTGAAGATTGGGATCTTTGTATTCCTGCAGCTTTATTTAGCTACAGAGAATCTCCTCATACTTCCACAGGATTTCCGCCAGCTACGCTTTTATTCGGCAGACCCATTAAGGGCCCGCTCGAAGCCTTACTTTGGTCGCTGACAGACCAGAAGGCTGATGAGACAGTCGTCTCAGCAAGTAAATATGTGTCGGATTTAAAAGGAAGGTTGAAACTAGGATGGGACCTAGCAACGACTAACTTTAAGCGAGCACGCACAAAGCACGCTAACCGATACAGGAAAGTCGCGAAAGAGAGAGAACTGGAAGCAGGAGAGAAAGTTTTGGTGTTACTCCCTACCGGGAACAACCAACTGAGGATCGGATGGCAAGGGCCGTTTACCGTCCTGAAAAAGATTTCTAAGGCTAACTACCAGATTTCTATTCAAGGAAAGGAAAAGGTTTTCCATTTAAATCTGCTAAAGAAATTCGTGGAAAGACCAGTGCCGACCTCCGAACATCTCCTGGCGATCGCCAAAACTGACGAAGATGACGATAGTGGCAGGGAAATTCCACTGCACACACACGAAATCTTTCAAAAATGTCAAAAGCGGCGACGCTCTTTCAAGCGCGCATGGGAGACATTCCAGAGAAAGGAAACTTTGGGAGTAGATTGGATAAGAATTGGACAGAGACGGAGGGGGGAGATGAGAGGGAAGAGGACAGACACCCTGAAGCTACGGATATAGGAAATTTATTTCCATAACGTAGACATAGAGTGCTTCCATATCTTAAAGGGGGGACGTTCTGTCCCAGAGAGTTTTACGATCAATAAATTTTCTATATACTCTTCTTTTTCTACCCGTGTCCTCTATTTTATTATCACTCTTTACCTTTTTCCTGTATTTTTCGCATTCGTTCGTTTGCGAAAAATATTTTCTTTCCCATTCTCACTTTTCCGCTTTCTTTCTCATACTGGGATACGCATTTCTATTATGTAAGACGTCAGCCACTTAGGTAGACGAGAAATTGTGAATATGCATCTATCTCAGATATACGAGCAGACTTTTGTCTGCACATTCAGCTGACACGCGCGTTTTCTTCGGCTGAGCGCTCAGGTGAGGCGCGATAACCGACATCTCCACGGCGCAGTATGAGACATTTGTCTGGAAATTCCATCTGACACGGCACTCACTGTTGGCCCTGGTCAGCGTGAGGTGTGAAGACGAGAAGTGTCAGTTATGGCATGCGTCTAGTTAATGGGAGGTGTTAGAGAGAGAGAAGGGGTGAGACCTGCGCTATTGCGTGGTTTTGGAAATAGTGGGATCTTTTGTTTGTTTCATAGATATTAACCTGAGTTTGAAACTTTATTTCACTCATTCTCCAAGTGCAGTAGACGTGGTCACTTCGTTCTAGATACTTAAACTTATAAGTGAAATCTCTTAGTTTCGTTGTGATACCGTAGTTCTGTGTTGAGGTAAATATTACATTAAGTATCTAATATTTTGCGAGTGATTAAGTGTTAAACCGCCTATTTTATCCCACTAGTTTCTTTTGTGCAGAGTGATTAATTTATAAGTCTGTTATATTCTCTAGTCGACAAGTTACAGTGGAAAACAGAATAAATTATAATTTCTTGCCTAAACTCAGTCGGCTAGTAATGAATTTAATGTAACTGCTAAATACTCAGACGAGAATATTTTTCTAAACTAACTTATAAATGCTAGATGCCTCATGAGTGTTGACGGAATACGTATGTATTCCTAATTCATGATGATTGATTTTTATATATAACTTATTTCACGGGAAAGTTTAAACGTCAATTCAAGCTCTACACTTCCAGTTCTAAATGTAAGCTATATCGAGTACATGATATGTAAAATATTTCATATGTTTTTTTTTTTCTTTATTCAGTGAATACTGGGGTAACCCAACTTTGCCGGCGTTTTGTAAAGAGACATACGTATGAGAAACATAAACATTTTATATCTTTATCCACATGGGTTTTCAAGTAACACCTGTCTGACAGGGCGTGTGCCTTCAAGAGATAGACAGAATTCCAATCCCACTGATGGGTTTTTTTTTTAAAGAATAAATGCTTATACTGGGCCTTTGAGCCAGATCATATTTCTTCACAAACTCTAATGTACATGCTGCCTTGTGGCGAGAATAATTGCTGAAGAAAGTAAAAATAAACATTACCTTTTCCGACATTATCTGACCAAGTGTGTGGTGAATCAAGATTTTCTGTTGAGAGAAGTTGTCCACCGGTCATCTTCCTAATTAAGGGAAACCTCGTGTTCTGACACTGTGTGCCCGCTGAAACCCAAACTCTTACCTCGTGAATAAGTGACATTAACTTAAATCTGTAAAGAAAGAACGATCGCCTGAAGAGGGCGCTCCCCGGACACGTTGAATGAAACCAATATCTGCAGAGCTGGGTATCCGCTTCATCCACAGATAGACATATTAAACGAAGTGTACACTAAGGCTTGCGTCAGACGGCGAACGACAGCACGATTGTAGGTAAGGTTGTGTGAGTTAGGGCCCTGATGAAAGAACCGAGTGAAAGTAGACTGAAGGATGTTCTTCGTTTGATTCATTCACTTTGTAACTTTCCTTATGCAAAATTTGTTGCTAAACTATATTTTTCCTTAGAATAGATACTGCTATCAAAGTCAGTTCATACCTTCAAAAGGGGAAAATATTAGACCCAAATCATATGTATCTGTGACTCTTTGGGCTATCATCGTTCTCCTAACGGTACTGTGGGCTAAACATCGAGGGAAGATCATAACTGTGGTCTATCATTTCTTGTAGAAATTCATTGATTTTTTTTAGGACTATTTATATATGCTTTGATGTAAATTTTGGATGTTGTGGTGGTGGAAGTTTATATTGATAAATAATTTGCCCTTAAACGTAATCAGCGTGTTGGTCAGCTCGTTCTAGAATATCTATATAATCATCTGTTATTGTTTTCTCACGTCTGTACGTCTAACTGTCGTCTTGTATGTGCGTGCACGTGAGTGTATAGAATATATATGTTATATATATATATATATATATATATATATATATATATATATATATATATATATATATATATATATGTGTGTGTGTGTGTGTGTGTGTGTGTGTGTGTGTGTGTTTAGACTGTCTGACTCCTCTAAATCTGTCGTAGAAGATAGGTGAAAGAGAGAAGATTTCTCGATTTCAGAGACAGCCTCTATCACAGTCTACCATCTCACTCGTGGAACTCTATTGCTATTACTATCTCTCACTGTGACTATCACTTATTCAAATCTATTCAGAAGGGACCAACTAAGTCTTAATTCCCCTATCAAAAATCTACGACAACCACGTGCAACATATAGGATAGTGGTCACTCATCGCGACAGTAGGAACAGAGCATTCTATAATGTTTTCTGCACAGGTGACGCAGACGTAGTCAATTGTTGTGGATGATGCATTTGTTATCCTGGTAGGCTGGTTGACTATTTGTTTTAGGTTGTAAGATAGTATGATGTTTTCCCACGTTTGGTTTGTGTTGTGCATGTCGATGTTGAAATCGCCTAGAAGAATAATTTCTTTGGCAGTGGTAAATACTTTATCCATCATAGTGGTGAAATCTTCATACCAGATGGCTCCTGCACTGGGATTTCTATAAAGATACCCGACTAGAAATTGTCCCTGAGTCGGTAGTTTTATTTCTAACCATATGCACTCGGTCTCTGCTGCCTCTAAATCGAAGTGGAAATATAAACTACTATACCTGTTTCTAGCTTTCTACTCGAGTCTCGCCGAACAGTTTTAAAGCTATTTAGGGCAATTTAATCATCTGATATTTTGTCGTTTAAACGACTTTCTGAAAATCCAAAAACATGAAAATTTTATTCAGAATTTGTGTAAGCTCAGGAAGTTTGCCTAATAAATGGTAAATATTCAGGTGGCCCAGCCGTAGACCATCCTTAATTAGCCATTGTGTCTGATAGGATTATAAAGGAAAATAACAAAAGCAATTTTAAATACGAAACCCACGAAAATTTAAACTAATTAACGTCACCAAGTAAGTGAAAATACAAATGTTAGTACTTAACGTACGAACACTTGGTATAAGAATTGCTAAAAATTACAATTACCGGTAACTTAAATTGTCAGTAGTATATTAAAATAGTCACACAAAAGTAGGCACGCACGTTTTCACACCACAACACTCAAATTCTAACAAAGTAATTAAGCAACACTGAGAGAATACGAATTAAAAAAGTAAATAAATAAAATTTTTAAAAAATCTTGCAAATTATGAAAAATAAACTGTCGAAGGCCTGTAGCCAATGAAATTAGAGTGTTTTGAGAAAGTAACAAAGTACTTATTACTTTATGCGTCACAGTAATCAACTAATTTTTCAGGGGAGAGACGGCTTTGGTCGCAGGGATTAAGTCAATGAGAAAAGAGAGAGAGAGAGAGAGAGAGAGAGAGAGAGAGAGAGAGAGAGAGAGAGAGAGAGAGAGAGAGAGAGAGAGAGAGAGGCGTTTGACTTTTTGTAGAACATTTTAGAAGGGAAAAGTTTAAAAACAGTGGTGGCAAAAAAAAAAAAAAAATGTACGACGAGATCGAGAAATGACATTAAACTACTTTTTAACATGACACGGAAAAGAAAATGTAACAGCATAATTGATAAACAAGACAAGAGGACACAGAAGTTAAAATAGTAAATAAATAAACAAAAGACATGAGGTAAATACCTGGCACTCGTAAAATAGAAAGAAGAAAGACAATAAACAAGAAACATAAATGAAAGGCACACCGGAAAATCAAATCATGGACCACCCGAGTAGCGCCATCGTCTTGCCGCAAGAGTGAATTGCGCAAGGATTCACAGCCAGCTAAGCAACTCAAAAAGTACCGTGTAACGTTTCTGGTCTTGTTGTCTGTTTTCTAGTGTGACTGTTAATATGAGTACATCGTGCTGACAACGCGAATGCATAAGGGCATTGTCATCACAGGACATAAAACTGGCAGAAGAATATAAGTCGTCTGGTGATAGGTCCACGATACACGTCGTATAATATTTATTTAGTTCTTCACAAAAATTCAAGCAATGGCCAAAAATGGAGAATCTTGAACATCTGTCTCCTCAAACAAAAGTGCATAAGTATGTAGCATTCATAGTGGCATAACATCAATATATGGTCTCATCTATTCAGTTCTGGCCGCTGTACTAATATGTGCTTGTCAACCATCGACACCCAAGTAATGTGGACCGAAAACGTGAATGTATATTTCTTGAATAAATACTTCTCATAAGGTGCGGAACTTCTTCATGAGTTCGGGACCATCTTAACGATCGTTGAAAAACAAGTGGCGGCGTTCGAAGTTATATTAATGCCACATAAAAGTACAATATTCCTCCACAATTCCGGGAGCTCGAAAAATACGTCTTTCTTGGACGAATGAAGTATACGAAAGGCCCAGAATATTAGCCGTTTGAATAAATTAGCGCAAACGCGTTACGTCATTTACAACCGGTGACGTAGTAAGTATGCAGCGTTCAATACAAGTTAAAAATCGTGCAAAAACATGAGTCACCACAAATAGACATATTTCCTCAAATAACAATGGCTATATGCCTGTGTGTGGCAATATACCATGACATATTAACTTTATTCCTTAACATACCGGTGTCTCATTTTTTTAAATAAATGCTGGCAAGGCGATGGCGCCGTTTGGATGGTCCCTGTATAGATTTCCCAGTAAACCTACCACTTATGTTTCTTTTCCGTTGAGTTCAATCTTCCTTCTTTCTTTCTTAATAGTGCCTGCTACGTACCTTATTTCGTTTATCTACTTATCACTCACAGTCTTTTGGTTCTCTATATTATGCACTATATAGAAACAGGAACGCTATATACCCAAATTATAACATATATGAGGTTAAACCGGGTATTCCATGCACAAAACAAAATCCAATATTTAGTGCAAAGTTCTAACATCAAACAATCCCTTAATTATTTACTTTGGTTTTTTTCAGTCCACTGTTGCAGGGAACGTAGTGAGTTAGATGAAGTTTGCATTCTTGAACCAAGTGTGTTGCGTTGGTTGCTGTTGTTGCAAAATTTCTGTGATGTCGTCAATCCATCTGCTTCTTGGTCTTCCTCGTTCTCTGAAATCAGATCATCTACTGTTGCAAAGACATCAACAACAGAATGAACAAAGCAAGAACAGCCTTTTTTTTAGTATAAACAACATCTGAAAGTCCTCTCAGTACAGCACAAGCACAAAATTAAGATTATATCAGAGCTGTGTGATTTCTGTGCTTCTCTATGGTGCGGAATGCTGGAGAGTTACAGAGAAGGAAATGTCGAAATTGTCCTCTTTTCACACAACATGCCTAAGAAAAATTCACCGAATCTTTTGGTCGAATACCATCACCAACCAAGATCTGCTTACTCGGAGCAAGCAAGAGGACATGCACACCATCATAGCTGGCAGACGCTGGAGCTGGATTGGCCATGTCCTCAGAAGAGACCCCGATGCCATCACAAGAACAGCTGTGCTATGGACCCTTGAAGGAAAACGAAATAGAGGCCGACCAAAAACAACTTGGCGGAGGACTGTGGAGGCTGAGATGCAAAGAATGAACCAGAGTTGGGGCACTGTACGAAGGATGGCCACCGACCGAGTAAAGTGGAAGCAATTTGTTGTTGCCCTACAAAACGCCACCAGACCTGATGGCCACTGACTGCTTTGACGGTCGGCGGCTAAGGATCAAAGAAGAAGAAGACTGTTGTATGCCCGTAGTGGTAATTCATCAGGATCCATTCTCGTGAGATGGCTAAACCATTTAATTATCTGTCTCTCTATATACTTGATGCAGGATGTAGCTCACGCACCTGAGACGAAAGCCACGCAAAGCTCTCCCATAAGTGAGCACCACCAAACCTCGACGGCGGAGAACAAAGAACAACCTCAAATGCCTTAGAAAACAATAGCACTGCCGAAGCAGGATACGGGAGCCGAGAAGATCGACAAAGGAGATCCCCAAGGGACAAATAGTTCGACACCATTCAGACGAGGAGGGGACCAAGGCAGATATCACACACACACACACACACACACACACCACACACACACACACACTCACACACACACACTCACACACACACCCCGACATATAAGGAGAAGGCCCCATCCTGCTCGAGCAGAGAAAACATAATTCCTGTTCAAACCGACCGGAGGTGGGCATCAGCTAAAAAGAAGAGCCTTTGTCACGGGTTGCCTCTCCTTAGCTCTGCAGTAGTGGTCCAACAGTGGCAAAACCTCAGTAACAAATGTGGGTCTTCAAATGTGTCTACCTTCGAACAAGATTACTCTTGGCAGAGTTGTAGGTAGAAGGATAATGATGCTTCTGCCTCAAGGGCGTATTCACAAGATATTCCAGAAAGCGAGAACATTGCTGCATGAGGCTGAGCAAATGTTAATCTAGTATCTGCCGTCAACTTTTGTGAAGGATAGTGGGTAGGGTTATCTTATAATTCGTTAGCTCGTTCAAGCTCCCAGCTGAGTTAATTCAGCGAAGTTCCTCTTGTTATTATTGTGTAGCTCTGTTTAAGTGTATTTAAGAAATTGTCTGAGACATACGGATGTAGAGCATTCAAAATGATTAAATCAACTTTAGATTTGTCTTTATACAAGTAACAATTTAAAAATTAATTCTGTTTTAACAGTTATAAAACTGAATAATCCTTCAACAAACAATATTCATCATCGAGTGATGTTATGGAGTTAAAAATTGGATAGTTCACTTAGCAGATTTTATGTTTATACTTAGCTGCCAATCAGTTTGTCTGTTCTGCTCCAGCTGAAGTTTGGTTCTTTGTAGATGGATGACTGGATATCACTCGTCACTGGTCAAGTTTGAAAGTTGTAGCATGTTCCAAGAAGTGTCATGGAATTAACTACCAAGCTGGTCCCGCGTCTCTAAGACCCGTCCGATGATGGTGTCTAGCGTCGACTTCAGGCCACTTATACCCCTACTTGTTCCAGAGATAGTACCTTCAACTGGTACCACCAACTAGTATTACAAAAGAAGAGAACAAATACCTTCTGAGTACTGAGTTTCCCGACATATACTTATGTGTCCCCCCTCTTCCTATTCCACCATCCCATCTATCTCAGAACCTTTACCCTCGCTGAGAATTAATATTAATCCCATTGAGCGGAAAAACATTCGTTACAGATAGGTTGAATAGATTTATATTTACCTTTACATTGGTTGAAATGTTCAATAATATAAATTGAATTTGTTTCCCTTTACATTTACCATGTTTAAAAATGTCAACAATATAGATTGGATATGTTTACCTTTATATCTACACTGGTTGAAAATGTTAATAATATAGATCATATACATCATTTCTTTCATCATTCACTCCCTGCTCGATATGGAACTTTGGACTACCTCTGCTTTTGGTTCTCTGTAAGAAACTTGCAATAAAGCAGTCACCAGCCCTGGCAGTGGTAATTCATTAAATCATCATTCTATATGCTGAGGTTGCCAGCCCCAAATGACTTGGACATTCCCTAGCAATTTTCACATATTAATATTCACATGTCAATATATGCATATTATTTTACGTGTTAATAATGCAAAACATAGAATTTAAACTTACGCCACTCTTTAGGCTCACAGACTGCTGACTCGGAGAAATAGTTTAAGGCAGCTTGACAATGCCTCTGACACGTGGTCTTGGGTGTTGTTATTTTAGCAGTAAGTTCCCACTTTGACTTTGTGTTACAGTTTCCTCAGATTCCGGTTTTCCGTTTTAAAATGGTAGAGTTTTCCTCAAGATGCTCAAACAAGGTCCGGTCTGGTAAATGAAATCTGCTGCTATTCTTAACTCTGGCAATGTCTGGTTGTCTTCTTGGCGCGAGGTGAATTTTCACAGTGTTCTAAATCGACTAAAGTGTCAGGTTATATTACACTTCGCTCCCCCCGCAGTACTTTGTTACGATTTGGGTAGGGTCCAATCAGGAATTGTGTTCTTCCTATGTTTCGAATGCCCTTCAATCGTTTCAAAACATGTGTGTTTTGGTGGGGTAATTCAAAATATTTCCTCTATGATATTTCTGTGCGTTAATGCAAAGGTCATATCTTCCAAATATGGAAGTGAGATTTCCGTACTATTCTCGTCAGTGATTACAAATTACTTCTTACTTTTATCTCAAGTAATATCTTCGTAACACTTCTATCCGGATGCTATTACCTCATTCCGTCTTCCAGTTGCATATCTGTAATATGTCCGCAGACGGATGATTTATCGCCGGCACGCCTTAGGTAAACACAACGTTCGGTCTCCATATGAAACTGACCGGCCCATCTGGGTTTTTTAAGTGTGCCTAATCTTTGCAAAGCCGAGAAGCCAAAAGCAAACGTGACGAATTATTACCGAAGAGGTATACAATGATTTGCAAATACAAAATATATGTTTGACAGCAGAGAAAGAAGATGTGCCGACCACTGAAAATTTCACGTAATAAGTACTCTACAACAAATGTAACTGACTACTGCCGGAGAGGAGAAGAGATCGACTCAATCATTCCGTCACATCCTTAGAAGCAAACCAGATACGCTTTGGAGGGGAGGGGTGAAGGAAAGGAGATACCACCCAGACAGACCAAACAAAACCGGTACCCAGGAGGCAAAACTAAAACAAACTATTAAAATCACTCAATTGTCGGGAAAAGAGGCCACGCACATGGCCATTCTTGGAGACAAAGTGATTGGTTATCCTGGAAGGAATCGTGGACAGAAGAGGCATAACTAAAGTAAAAAGGCACCAAAATATATACGGTCCGTGAACGAGAATGAAAAGACAAACTGGCTAATGACTACATTGGAGTCTGGCCCAAGAGAATTTCAGCTACCCCACTAGTTTAAAGTCCGGGCTGAAATCTACAAATAAAGCAAAAAACATGTTGTAAGAAGGGTTGACACCAGCTAGACAGATAAAGAGGTAATCAACTATTTCTGCTTCTTCTTTGGTCCTTGGCCGATGACTGAAAAAAACCATCTGTGGCCATCACGCCTGGTGTCGTCTTGTAGAGCAGCAACAACATGTCTCCACTGTACTCGGTCGAAAGCCATTCTTCGTGTGATGTCCCAGCTCTGAGTCTTGCTTTGCATCTCTGCTTCCACAGTTCTCCGCCAGGTAGCTTTTGGCAGGCCTCGCTTTCGCTTTCTTTCTGGAGTCCATAGCATGCCAGTTCTGGTGATGGTGTCAGGGTATCTTATGAGGGTGTGGCCAACACAATTCCAGCGTCTATTCGCTATTATGGTGCGCATGAATTCTTGATAGCTCTGAGTTAGCAGTTTGTGGTTGGTGATGGTGTTTGGCCAGAACGTTCGAATAGTTTTCCTTACTACTGGCAGTCATATGGGCCACAGACTCGGGATGTCCATTCCGCTGCAAAGATTGTTCAATTGTTGCTGTTTCCCTAACGTGGTTGTTTTTTTTTTGTTTTTTTTTTTTTTTTGTTTTTTTTTTTACATAAACAGAGGTGCCGGCCCTGTGGTAAAACCCCCAAACTAGAGGACCAGGGTGCCAGCTTTAGTCCTACCCCTACCTGCGCAGACCTGTCCAGCTTTGTAGAACCTGCCTGGAATGAAACTTCAGCTGGTATAGCTCTGGTGATTGTGGGGGTAGTAAAGATGTCTCAACCACATTCAGGCCCAAAAACCTAATAACAAAACATCACACACCGAATGGCTAAAAACATGGAACAAAAGAGACATCCCCGATGATTGTGACTATACAAGAGATAGCAGTACCAGAAAAGATTCAGCATGCAGATACTGTGCGGGAAGTCACACATACAGTGACAGTCTCAAGGCGAAGAAGGATCACAACTATCTGTCGCGAATTGACAGTAAATTTGAATTTTCTAATCCGTCCCAGCCCCTCTCCTGGCCTTACACTTTAAATTGTTCTATTCTTACCGGCTACATGAACTTTAGTTTTTTTTTTGGTTAAATTCTTCTATCGCAGCAGCAGTCTTATTATTTTTTCCGCTCAGACCTACACCCCAAGGCGATCCTGGCTTTTGATTTCGCTTCTGGTCCTCATTATAAATTCATTGCTCCGTCCTCAGTGGTCGGCGCTCGTCAGCCTACGATAACATTGCATAAGACACACCTGCGTGCATGTTTGTAGTACATTAATATTAGACAAACATAAAGGTATGTTTTCAGGCACTCGTAAGAAATAAAGAAGTAGAACACTTAGACAACAGAAAAACAACAGACGTGAGTGGCTTACCCAGGGTTCGAACCCCGTACCTTCCGTACCGTACCCGTACGGGGTTCGAACCCTGGGTAAGCCACTCACGTCTGTTGTTTTTCTGTTGTCTAAGTGTTCTACTTATTTATTTCTTACGAGTGCCTGAAAACATACCTTTATGTTTGTCTAATATTAATTTACTGTTTACAGGCCTCGGGTTTCCCTTCCTTATGTTTTATTAATGTTTGTAGTACGCCAGACCAGGAGGACGTTCCTCACGCGTAATAGTGTTTTGACCACTCTAGCCGATGCACGGGCGGCAGCCTTAATAAGGGTCTCTTGAAGTTGAGCGGAGCAGAGAGTCAACCCTTTGAAAGCTGGGTAACGTTAGGAATTACAGGGAATTTTGGTGTATCTGATATAGATTCTGGACTAAAGTTTATGTTACTCGAGGTTACGCTTGAAAGCAGAGTGGCCCGAAAACCTGCAAAAAGCACGTGATTGCAGATAGTTAGGTCAGCGTCCCTTTCTGGGCTATATAGGTCAGATAGAAGCTACTGTCTTTACGCTCGTTAACAAACTGGACCCGATGATAAACTGGATGAGACACAAGCAATTGTGAGCAAACGATTTGACCGTTTCGCTAAAATTCTTGGTATCTCGGGATGAGTTGACATTTGTCATATCATATATGCTTAATTATTAGTGTACATATAACTGATAGCAGTTACTTGCGGGGTTTTTTTTCTGTGACAACTCCTCGGTAATTTATTCAGTGCCAATGTAGCGCAGTCAACAACCTGATCTAACAGGTGCTTAATCTGGTTAGAACCTCATAGTTTTGGTAGTGTTAAAAATAGGTTAAATGGTAAGCTATTTAATTAGCTTAAATAAATAAGCTTTTTATTTACTTTTGACATTACTTTTGGGGAACTACAGTTGTGTAAATTATTCATATAAATCTGACTAGTGACGTGTGTTCGCTATAACGACTGAATTGTGGGAGGTAGTCATTTATTTTTTGTGAGCAACTTCTCATGGCAGGGTATGGAACCAAGGAATGGCTATTGGGTAGTTCAGATCTAACTAACAAGGCAGTCTAGAAAGTTAACCACTGGCCAGCGAAAAAATCCTATACCATGTAAAGTCACAATGTATCATAACAGCATAAACATTGCACTTGTATGTATTCCAATTTGGGAGGCTATTACTTTTCCCTTGTGTGTATCGACCCCACGGGGCGCATACAGCTTACTTGTGTAATGTATCTAGTGCTTATATTTTCTGTAAATTCACGTAATGATGTAAACTCAATAGTACATCCTCTCAACGGGGACTACATGGTTGGACAACCCATATGTTGAATTGGAAGAGGACACTGAGTTGATTTTTTATGTCAAAGCAAATGCTCACACAAATAGATTAGCCTATGCGGGATGCATGTTGACAATTGATATTGTGGATGTAACAGGAGGACAACTTATGTGGAAGGAGACTTGCCTAGCAATAATAAAACATAAACTGTAGGGTAACATTAAGTTACGATTTTATTTTGCTTGAGGTAACGGGTGTTTATTTGGTCTTAGTTCCAGGTAACCCCCCACTGTTAAAGCAAAGGACTACATGTACGCAACGGAGGGAATTCACCATTCTCCCTTCTGCCAAACGGCTTTCCAGTAAGCAGATAACACGACGAGTGTCAACAAGTACCTGTCAACTACATTTCGCTTAACCTGACTAAGCAGGTGGGAAAATTACGTGAACACCCTTCACGGCAGTGTAGAACCAACGACTCAGCCTGACGTCAAGTATTGTGCAGTAGTGGTTTCCTACCCACCTATTTAGTACGTCAGAGCTGAGTGGCAACCAATACCTCATCTTACACAGCATCGCCAGCTAATGGAAATTATCTTACTGTGTTCTTAAACGGAGTACGCAGTTCCAACAAAAGGTCTCAAACCAGACCCAACCGAATTACGCATTGAGTTCCATATACGAGGCACGTCTACGTTGATTCGCCGCGCCTGGAAAGTAGCGGTAAAACAGACTGTGGCCTGAGTTGACCTCGATTTGTTATGTCTTCTGGTCAGTACAGACCCGGCGTGTATTAGTGGTCAGAATATAGACAAACTAACAGCCAAATGTTGGTTTAGGCCAAATTAGCTTTGTGTTGAGAAAACGGAGCAAGGATAGCGGTCCAGTGGATTTAACATAAAAGACACTGACTGTTTTTTTTTAAATTTTGTATTTGCGACAAGCACTGTTAACTCTCTATTTCATTTGTCAGTGTCCTACATGATGGTTTAGGTGTGTTTTCCTTTATGTGTGAACCTTTATGTGTGAATTGATGTAATTGTTAACTTTATTATTTGATCAAATATTATTTGCTGAGATTGTTATTCTTTTCTTCTATTAAGCTAAAGAGAGCTTTAATAACTTTTAACCTTTTGTTAATGCGCTGTTCAAGACCTTCATCCATACTTATTTAAGCTCTTACAATTTCTCTATCTGTCTGTGACAAGAGAGCGGGTGATACTTAAGATTACATAAGTAGTTGTGGGCTTGGAAAGAGTGATAGCGTTAATAGACCTCCTTCCAGGTCGTCTAAGTTCTCCATAATTTCACACCGTATCTGTGTTTTCTCTATAAATCTTGCAGTTCACTCAGTTCGTCTTACTCGACAAATACTTCTAATTACACACTCACGACACTATCAAATACCCAATAAAAAACAGAACATGTGCTAATTGCATCGGAGATCACAAAGCAAGACACCGTGGTTGTTTTTTATTCCAGAAAACCAGACAGATACTAAAAGTGTCCACCGGATAGGGCGTACCATACAAAAAGGCAACAAAAAAAAAAAAAACAGAGTGACAGCAAGTGCACTATCAACAACAAAACAAGAACACAGCTTAACAACCCAACTCAGGCAACTGATTTCTCAGATGAGAGGAATCAAACAAAAACTGCTGCGAGAAAATGAAAACAGTCCACCAACAATAAAGCCCCAAATGTCAGATACGGGGAAATCCCGGGAGACACGGACGGTGCAAGGGAAATGAACAAATTCAAGAGAACATCGCAAAGATGGCGGAAATGAAAGCGGAAAATGAATAAATCCTCAAATGAATAGATGTAGAGAGACATATAATCACTGAAATAACAAACTCAACAACACAAGGAGCAACCAAAATAAAAATTACTATGTGAAATTGGTTCCAAAGGTTGTTATAGCCGGGAGTTGTAGTGAGGATAAGCTCACACTGCAGATAAATGCTTCTATGGCACGCGCCTCAAATAGCCTCTGACAACCAAGCCCAGCTCCCGGCCTTCATGTGTGGCTCAATTTGAGACCAATGGAACTGTTTCCACTGACGGAGGAAGGGGCGAAGGCAATTCACTGGCGCCTTAAAACCAGCAGCTTCGGACAGATAGGGCTCGTGATCCTTGGTTGGTAGCCTATCTAAAAGAAGGTAAAACTCTGAATTAAAACCACTGCTGCCTTGTAGAAATATCCGCTTATGGGAACGGCTTCGTATAACTGTGACCAAGCTCGCGCCCTGGAGAGGACACTCCAGCTTCACCCTATAGGTGTCGGCAAAACACGGAGAGTAGCAGTTACCGGTTATAAGTATTTTGCCCAAATTGGCGTAGGGCATGGAACCAGGGGCTACTTTCGACAGTGGGAGAGGTTCTAGAATCTCACTGGTCAGTTACTGCACGCTTCAAGCTGGGCAGCCCCAAGTCAATTAGGTGTTGTCCCGCCATTGTCTACTTTCCCCATTGTAGGGATTAGGGTCAAACCCGAACTGGACAGAAAATTTTGCACTTAGCAATAACCACAAAACAAGAAATAAAAGAAATAAGCAGACTATCAGATTGGGATGCTGGATCGTCCGGACTATGTTGACTTGGGCTATCCGAAAACCTACAGGACATTAACGATGTCAGGAAGACAGCCATAATCAATGACGAACTAAAACGACTTCAGGTGGATGTACTGCACTTCAAGAAACGCGCCTGGCAGGCTCTGGAATAATGAGCGAGAAGGACTACACACTTTATTGGCAAGAGAAAGACCCTAATAAAACCAGAGAACACGGAGTAGGTTATGTGGTCAAAAAATCGCTAACTAAAATGGTTAAACCAGGTGAGAATGGATCAGAACGCATGTTAACTATCCGTCTACAAACTAGCTCAGGTCCCATCACGCTTGTCAGTGTTTATGCTCCTACTCTGTACCAGAAGATAAAGACGAGTTCTACGAGAATCTAGCAGCAGTTATCAAAAGCACACCTGAATTGGCAGTGGTGCACCATTTCACATACCTGGGGTCTACCATCAATGACAGATTCTCTCTCTGGACGCAGAAATTGACAGCCGCATTAGCAAAGCTGCAGCTACCTTTGCCCGCCTCACATCGCGTGTTTGGGGAAACTCCAAACTCACAACGAAGACCAAAGCTGCGGTTATAACGCCTGCGTCGACAGCACACTTCTATATAGCAGCGAGACATGGACAACCTATGCTAAGCAAGAAAGAAGGCTCAATACCTTCCATCTACGGTGTCTACGCCACATCCTCGGTATTTCATGGAAAGACAAAGTGACAAATGTCAAGGTGTTGTCACGTGCTGGCCTTCAAAGCATGAATACACCGCTTAGACAGCGTTCTGAACTACATATGTATGTGTTTTTCTGGTTTGGCCATGTCCCGCCGCATGGTAAGATATTCGAAATTGACTCCGTCAAAGGTTACGATATTTTAAAGACCTAGAAGATAGCATCCCCGAAAGATATTTTTTCATTCTACGGAGATAACTGGCAGATGCTATCGAGGTAGCCAATATTCCGGTTGTTCCTCTGTTCACTGTAGAACAGCTGGGCGACGGCAGCTGACATTCAAAGATGTGGTAACACTGGCAAGAGAGACAGGTCTGAAAATGTGAGGGCTTCTATATTGATTGTCTGCTGCTAGACAAACGGTTTTTTGCGCTTCTGTGCTACAGGTGACGTTGTTCATGAGTTCGGCGCAAATCAAGTAACCTGGGAGGATGAAGCTGCCGACTGTACCAAGTGACGATACTATCTACGGCGCCACCTCAGATTGGGCGAAAAGAAACTCACACAACAAGCAGAAGAGATGAGAAAATGTCGAAAGGAACACTCGGAAAATAAGCAGCTGAGAGCTGTTACCCCACGGGCGCATTTCCACAGTCAGTTATGACTGAAGGGCTATATATTATCTTATTATGTGAAATTATAGACGACCTTCTTCCAACTATAATCGACAAAACCCTAAATCAGCTGGAGCTAAGGAAGGCCACACGATCATTAGACACTTTAGATAAACACAAATTTAACAAACCATAAATACACACTGATCTACATTTCACTAGTAGCCCTTTTAAGGACTAGTCCTTTTCAGGGCTGACGGTACACTAGCGAGGACATGGGGAAGGGGGGGGGGGGGGAAACACACTCGCAAAAAACGACACACATTGAATAAGCCCCAATATTAGGAATAAGAAAACGGCGTGGCGACCCCAAACATCCAGAGAGCGGGCCTTTTCAGGACCAGCCCATCTCAGGGTTAACATCTGTCTAGCATCAAAATTGAATAAATAGCACAATATACCCAAATTACATTCGAAATGGCCCACCTCGGGTCAGGTTTAACAGGGCATTAACGCTCAAAAAGAGAAGATCCTATAAGTTTGTCCGATGTCAACATTTCTCATTCTGTCCCTCCTGGTAACATAAAAGGCTTTTAAAGCATTCCATGTCACATGATGCGATTTTTCTCTCGATAATTGACTATGTTTGACACTGATTGCAATGAGCTGGCAAAGAGTTGATTCATATTTTATACAAGTTAAATGCGAATGACTCGACTACTCTTCGCAGTCTGCTCGTGATAGAACGGGTAGTGGATATAATAAAATCATGTCTTAGTTCCACTTTGATATTTTAAATATAATTTTGTATAAATAGAAAACATTTTCTCTGTAACTAGTGGGCACCCCCATTTAATAGTGAATAGTAAACTTTTTGTTTGGTTGGTCATGAAAACAAACATATGCTAAACTGAACTCCAAATGTTCTAAGTACCTGTCTTCCCAGCTTGCTTGGTTTTAGCCAATCAAACAGCACGATATTATTAACTGCTGACAGGCACCCAATGTCGCCATTGTTATTTCCGCAACATTGAAAGGAGATAACAGATAACGATTTCATATTTTGTGTAAGTTTTTCACGAAATTGTAAGTTTTAGCTTTTGTAAGGTTTCACGCCTTCATCTATATAGTACTGAAATTATTCATGCAAATATAGTGTTTATTTGGCCTGAATATCCTTACAATCCCTATAATGTATCAGTAAAGTACCTGGGTGACCAGTTTAGGCTACGTTATTGTCCCCGGCAATGGGTGCTCTGTGTCTGGTTGAATAAAGCCAGTCAAGGCCGTCATGCAAATCCGGGGCGGACTTAAAATCAGCAGTCTTTGATCATCAATTATAGACGTCTAAATAGATTACCTTGTCTTGTCTTTTGCAGTCTCATTAAGAATCACGAGGAAGCCGTCGCAACCATAAGTTTTATTATAGTGCTCATAACCAAACTCGACGCATTTAGGTTTATCACAGTTACAAGGTTGAGTAATGGTAGAAAAAAATTGTGTAATATGTAGCCTACTTTGTAGTATTATATATTATCTTTTGTCAGTTGTACAGTGGAACAACATAACTGATCACAGCTATATAAGCCAGCTTATTAGTTCAATGTAAAACCCATGTAGGTCTAGGCCCTACATAACATTTTTATCTAGGTTATAACATAACTGCATTATTACATAATTAATCATGTTTAGGGCCTACTGTGGGTAAACGGTGCTCATTATCTGGACTGTTATTACAATCATATTATTTATTTAATTTATCAAGAAAAATGTCCAGTTCAGCCTCAGTTATCTATAATTCTAGACAAGTTCAGTTGACAATATTTGCTGTCACCACCACCCCCATGAACCACCATCCCTTGTAAATAGAATAATAAATGAAACTTTGTCCACATTGGGGGGGGGGGGGTGTTTGCACCCCAACAAGAACAACCTCTCTCCCCCCCCCCCCCCCCGCCCCCCCCCAAACATCCTAAAATAATATTTTTAAAAAAAACTCAGTTATGTTCTTCCACCGAAGTATTTGGTTGACAGTATACAGGTGCCGCAAGCCCACGAGGCCACCCAGAGTAGAGTTAGCCGGTCTTGGTATACATAGTAAGTGATTCGTTTGGTAGGCCTACTCTAAGTGATGTCCGTTTGATTCTCACTTGAGGCAGAATTTTGTAGTTCCAGATCCGGTTTTTATTTTATTTTTCTTCTTTCTTTAAAGTGGTGCACATAATCAGAATAAGAATTGTGACATAATAAAAAAAATTTAATTTAAAATATAGGCTATTAAAATTTTTTTATGAAATGCACAATATTACAATGAGCAGCTCATGTCTTTGTGCTGAGCCATCATTTTTAAAGGTAAGGAATGTTTATGGCAGAGTAATTAACATTTTTCAATAATCCATACTTTCTTCTATCCTTTCCTCGCTCTTTTACACGTGTCTATCAGATTAACTCTTTCCACTCCTCCAACCCCAACACATGATTCATGTTTTTCACTCCTACTTCAAATTATTCTATCTTACAATGTCCTGTAATTTTCTTTTCAGGCTTATATTTATATATCCTACCCTTCTTATGTCCGATTGACAAAGTGGTTAGAGCACTGGTCTCTCGTGGCTAAGGTGCCAGGTTTGAAACATGTTACTGACACGCTTGTCTACCCAACTGTAAATAGGTATCTGACTCCTTTGAGTTATGGAAGGAAAAGGCAGCGAGGAAGAGAACTGGTCACCTCACCTCTCGATGCTGGACCCAGTGTGGTGAAGTCTCTAACACTTCACTCCCCTTCGGCAGTATCTGCTATGGGACTACCTTTACCTTTTTTACACTTATTCCTCGGGTAACATGCCTGCTAACATACATGATCATGTCTCTTCGTAACTTCTGGCCCCCACCCCTCGGTGATGTTTATCAAATTTTCATGCCATGGGAAACTATCCAGCATATTCTATCTTTGCCATCCTGTGTCTTTTTTTTACTTCAGTTTTACCTGTCATTGCAATATGCTCCAGCCTTCTTCTTTTCGTAACTGCCTAAAGAAAGTAGATTGCTTCCCTTTTATGTAATTAATTAGCTTCTTTTTGTACACCTGCATTTTTCAGGACATTTTTTTCGCTGTCCGTGGTATTTTAAATAATTTTTTGTAAAACCACGTCTCTGTGGCCTACAGAGATTTTCTTGCTAATTTACTGATTGTTCATGACTCACATTCATATGACAAGATTGACTTTATGAGCACTGAACTCTTTCTTACTTCCATTGACAAGGATTTGCTATTTAAAATACTTTGCATTGTTTTTTCCACAGAAATTTTATTAATTTGCGCAGATATTTAAATTTTCTTGACCTGCTTCAGAACTGCCCCATTTATTTTGATAGTGCATTCTGGCACAGTCCTGTCTTTGAGGTATCTACCCTTTATATGTGTCCTTTTGTTATTTACACTGAGGCCTTTATTTTCTGTGATAACTGTATAAATCATTTTATGCAACTCCGTTTCACTTTTGCTATTAAGGCAATATCATCAGCATGTCTGAAGTTGTTTATATTGTGTACACCAATTGATATTCCTGGTGTCCTGTAGATCCTATTATATTTTCACTGTGCAGATTTTACAGAACAGTTGACAGCATACATGGGTTGCCAATTCTTATAGCTGCTGTTTCTTGCCAACATATTTTCTTTATTATTCTCAGGTTTTTTAGAATAATAGTTAAACAAAGTCAGGAATTTAATTCACCTCTTTACATTGGAATTGTGGATTATGAAAAGGCATTTGACAGTGTAGACAGACAACCACTTTGAAAATTGATGAGGTGTTATAGAGTCCCCCTGAAGATTATTAAAACATATGAAGTCAGGACATACAAAGTTCTTCATGAAGGACAACTTACAGAATTAATTGGGATAAGAACTGGAGTGTGACAGGGATGCCTCTTGTCACCGTTTCTTTTCTTATTGGGTTGTGAAAACATCAGCTTCAGCGAACAGAAATTGAATCTAGTGGACTCTTGACTAAACAGCTTGACGATCTAGATTTTCCTGATGACTTGACACTGCTGTCCCAGAACAGTAATCAGATGCAAGACAGAATGAAAATACTTGATGAAAGTTCACAGCAAGTGGGTCTGAAAACACACAGGAAGAAGACAAAGATAATGAGAATAAATGCAGGAAACACTGTCTTTGAAGAAACACCCCTGCAAGATATATCTTGGCAGCAGTATAGACAAGTTGGAGGGGCAGACACTCATAAAATAATAATACAAAAGGCTAGAGTAGCTGTCACTGTATTGGGAAAAATAGATATCAACAGAAACCAAGTCCAACACAAAAAACAGAATCTTCAACTCACATGTCGAGTCAGCTCTATTGTATGGCTGTGAAACATGGAGAACAACAAAAACAACTAAAAACCTGCATACTTTCATTAATGAGTGCATGCGTAGAATCAAAATGATTGAAATGGTATGACAAGATTGGTAATATGGAACTGATGACAAAATCCAGACAAGTGCCAGTGGAACAAGAGATGAGAGGAAGATGCTGGTGATGCATAGGACACACACTGAATAAACCTGTTGATTGCACCACATGGCAGTCCTTGTTCTAGAATGTCCAGTGTAAAAGAAGCAGTGGTTCACCAAAAAATACACGGAGAAGAGAACTGGAGACAGAGGTGAAAATGATGAGGAAGACATGGAAAGATCTTGAACTTATGACACAGGACAGGAAGACATGCCCTAAGTTTGTTGAAGGCTTATAGTGTTTGGAGGGGGGGGGGGGGGGGGGGAGGGGGGGATGGTGATTCTCAAGTCTTTTCCACTAATGTTTATACTTTGTGACATTTGGATAATTTCCTCTTGTTTCACCTTATAAGATGTCTTTGTGCAGTTTATAAAGTACAGGTTTAGATCTGTTTTAACTTTTATGGCTTTGATGTGTTATGATATATATGGTTAATGAAGCACATGTACATACTTTTTTGGACCTCTGTATATTTTTCTGCAAATATTCTTAGGCAAAATATTGCCTCTCTTGTTCTGCTGTTCCATCTAAAACCAAACAGTTCATCTTGGATTTCGCTGTCTACCTTACTTTTTATTCTTTCCTGTATGATTTAGAGCAATATCTTAATTGCATGACTCATCAGGCTGATTGTTCTGAAGTCTGAACATTCTGTTGCATTAGGTTTTTTGGGCAATGTTATAAAAACTGATGTCTTCATGTCGTGTGGTATATATCCTGTATTGTATATATCGTTGCATAGATCTGTGATTGTATCTATACCAAAGCTCTCCAGAGTCCATCATGAGAATATAATTGAATGCATCGAAGACATAGGTATTGATGGAAAAGATATAAGAATACTCAGTAACCTTTATTGGGAGCAAACTGCCACAGTAAGATCTGGAAGGAATTATTCACCATACATAGACATAAAAAGAGGTGTCAGACAAGGTTGTGTGCTGTCCCCCTGCCTATTTAATCTATACACCGAAAACATTTTCAAACAGATACAGGAAATACCAGGACTGAACATCAGTGAAAGGTCAATAAACAACCTTAGATATGCAGATGATACCGTGTTGTTAGCTGAAAGCGAACAGGAGTTACAAGAACTAGTGAAGCAAGTGAACAGTATAAGTCATGAATATGGACTCGACATTAATATTGAGAAAACAAAAACTATGATAATTAGCGAAACAGACGATAAGCCCACATTAAAGATAAACGTAAATGGGAAAATCCTGGAACAAGTCAAGAGCTACGTATATCTTGGTCATATAATAACAGAAAATGGCAGATGTGAAACAGAAATCAAGAAGAGAATAGGAATGGCCAAAGCTACATTCAACAACATGAAACATATACTGACGTCTAAACAGTTATCTCACAAATTAAAACTGAAAGTGTTATATATATTCTGCATTTCTGTATGGTGTAGAAACATGGACGATGAATAAGCATCTGGAAGAAAGAATTGAGGCTCTTGAAATGTGGATATATAGAAGAATGGGGCGTATCTCATGGAAAGAGAAGAAAACAAATAAGGAGGTCCTAGAAAATCTAGGTATGAACAGAGAACTAATGAGGGAGATCAAAGTTCGGCAGCTAAAATACTTTGGCCACATAAAAAGGCGTAACACCTTGCAGAAGACCATGATAGAAAGGAGAGTTGACGGCAAACGTGCAAGTGGAAGGCAGTGCTATAAGTGGGAAGATAACATCAAGAGATGGACTGGAAAGAGTCTATCAGAGTGCAACACCAAGACAAGAGACAGAAGACATTGGAGATCCATTATAGCCAACCTTTGTTGTGGAGATGGCAGCTGATGATGATGATAATATATATGGTACTGCTTGTGCTTTTGCCTTTTACAAATCTGCACTGTTAATCTGGTTTTGTTGTACAGTATTCTTCACTTATCTCATGATATATCTTAATAGTACTTTGGTCATATGACTCATAAGACTATTTATACATTGGTTGTCAGATTTAATCACTCAGGTTTCTTTTGCAAGGCTATAGATATGGATTTAGTAGGTCTTTTACAAGGCTGTAGATATGGATTTAGTCGGTCTTTTGCAAGGCTATAGATATGGATTTAGTAGGTCTTTTGCAAGGCTATAGATATGGATTTAGTAAGTCTTTTGCAAGGCTATTGATATGGATTTAGTAGATCATCAGATGTGTGTGTCCTTACTTAGTCGTTCCCCTTCTACCGTGAGGTGTAGAGGTTTGGAAGAGAGAGCGCCAGACTATCCTATCGGCTGTCTGTCGCCTTTAGAATCAGTCTGGTTTTCTCTCTTGTATTACTCGTAATCATAGTTTAAAGCAAACAGGTGATTGGCCTGTTGCGCCTTTGCATGGTGGAGGGGCTGCCTCCTTACGGCCTCCATGCAGGCCGCCCTCCTCCTTTTACAGCCGGGCTTGAGATCGGCCTAGGCGGAGTTAGATGTGTGTGTCCACTGTTGTAAATGTCATTCAACAATTTTGTAATCACTTCTCGAGTATCTCTACTGTTACATTATCTGGTCAATGGTGTTGGGGCACCACAAGTATTGAGGGTCCTTCACATTTGTCTTGAATGTTTAGTTCTGATCACTTTTCACCGTAGAGCTCCTTGTGTATTCTTTCCACTTTTTAAATTACGTTCTCTTTACTCATTAATGCTATTCCATCATTGATTTAAAACAGTCAGTTGCTGCTTATCTTTTCTGCCTGTTTATTTGTTGTATCCATTTATTTGCTTGTATGTAGATTGTTGTGTCTTTTCTGTACTGCACTTTGAGCTCTCTGCACCTCAGGTTCAACGTAGCTTTCTTTGCTGTCTGTCATTTGTTACTATTTTTTGTCTTGCTTCGTCTTTCTACTAAAAAAAATTGTCTAAAAATCGCATAGTCTGGAGCGCAGACACAACAAATTATTTGTGTTGAACAATGATGTGCGAAAACATGCAGATATCACTACGTGGCATTGGGCCGAAGAGCGAGAGCCCAGTCGCCGCTGTATCAGTAACGACAATGGTGTTTTATGTTTCGTTTGTTAATGCATTTTATTTTCATGGTTTTATCCAAGGATTAAACAACAACAACAACAAAAAAAAAAAGATTAAGTGATATCATAGCTAAACTAGATTGCATCCATTCACTCTGGAGAACAAATCACAAATTGTCTGTAAACTTGAACTACCAAATATGGGCACAACTGGATTTTACTAACTGCAGTTTCTTTAATTTTCCACTTTAGTGAACTTATGAAAAGTGTACTGGATTACTTAATTCATATATCTATATAACATAAACATGTAACACTGAAGCAAGGCATTTGTGTGTGTGTGTATGTATGTGCATGCGTGCATGTACACATGCACACACACACTCATACATATACACACACATTAATTGAGACTTATAGGGAAGCATACAAGAATATGAATAATATATGTAAAATATGAGTTTAACATGTTTACTTATTCATGTAAAATTTAACATATAAAAGTCAAACACTTAAAGTTTCTAATGTGGGAAAAAAACCAGCCACCAACATTGTACTAATATTGGAATTGCTAGTTTTGAACAGTGGAAAAACAACATTGAGTGTCATGCCACAGTTTTCATTGTTCTCTTCTTTTGCATTTGTTCACTCCATATGGAGCAAGTGACACCACTGCAGTATCTCCCATGCAGGCGCCTGTGCTAAGGCGCCTATGTACTCTTGCAAGGGCAGTCTTTGTACCAGTATGTTTTACATGACGAGGTTCCTAGCCTCCCTGCGCCTCATCTTAGTTACCTTTTTGACATGGGAGCAATGCTCTTATCCTTTGTCTCATCAGACAACCTCCGGTTACCACACAAGGCTGTTCTGATTTCAATCATTGGAAATGAGAGGAGTGTTACTACAGGAGAACTCTGATTATTCAAATTAATTCATGACAGAGGTTGTTCAGTTAATCAAAATTTAGGATAATTGAATTGAAGAAAAAACACCCAAAGAAATAATTGAAAATTATGCTGTTCTCGTCTTTCAGATAAATTTTTCCGATTTCCACTTTGTCCACCATTATCAGAACAATACATTTTTGTTTACTTGGTATTGTAAATTTTGTAGGGTCCATGAAAATTAGAATGAGTTTGAAAGTGAAACACTCTGGCTAAAATTCAAGGAAATCATAAAGACATCTGCAGCAGAAGCATGTGGTGAAGTTTGACTTGGGGAACAAGAGAAAGAGGACACCTTGGTGGACAGATGAGGTTAAAGAGAAGAAAAAGGCATGGAAACAATACTTAGGAGCTAAAAACACAGCTGGAAAAACAGAAATATAGAGAATACAGAAGCAAAGAACAAGGTGCTAGCAGCAAAACAGAAGTCCTGGGAAGAATTTGGAGAAAAGCTAGAAAACGATGCGCAAGAAAACCAGAAATTGTTCTATAAGACCCTAAAGAATATGAGGAAGGAAAAACAGTGCCCTCTTAAATTTATATTGAACAAGCAAGGCAAATTGCTTGCTGCCCCAAAAGAAGTAATGGAAAGAATATTTTTCAGAACTCCTGGCTGGTGAGCAAGGTGAAACATCAGAAATGATAACCACTGGCACAGAAGAGGAAACCAATGGTGATGAAGATGGAAGAACTGAAGGCAGCCCTGGAGAAAATCAAGATGGGCAAAGCTGCAGGACATGATGGCATAACACCAGAAATGGTTAAGTACATAGGAGCAGCAGGCGAACTATTACTCCTAAGGGTCCTATGGGCAGGTTGGTGCAACAAGGCCATACCAAAGGATTGGGAGATTGCCATAATAACATCGATTTTTAAAAGTGGTGATAACTGACAATGTGGGAACCATAGAGGCATATCCTTCTCAGTGTCCCTGGTAAAAGCTACTCTAGAATCCTGGAGCAGAGACTAGGACGCCTAGCTGAGCCACAAATGGATGAGGTCCAGTGGCTTCCGAGCAAATTGAAGTACTCAAGACCTAATCTTCACACTCAGACAGTTGAGTGAAAAGGCTCTTGAGTATAAGAGTGAGATCCATCTTTGCTTCTTAGATCTGAAAAAGGCATTTGACAGGTTCCCCTGGAACAAACTCTGGGACTGTTTGGCAAAGAAGAACATTCCATCACCTCTGATTCATGCTATACAGAGCTACTACAAGTCTTGCAGAAATTATGTGAGGACGGCAAACCATAAGTCAAGAATTCAGGACCACCACTGGTGTAAGACAAGGTGATATCCTGTCACCTTATCTTTTCATACTCCTCATGGACGATGTCATCAATGCATGTAAGGAGAGGACAGGAAAGTATTCAGTGGGGTACTGGAAGATGAGACAGGTCTGTATTTCAAAGCTGGCATTTGCTGATGATGTTGCCCTGATTGCTAAATCAGAGGCACATCTTCAATCCAACTTGCAAGTCTGGAAGGAAGAGCTGGAGAAGAGAGGGATGATCATAAGCAGCTCGAAAACAAAAACCATGGTGATATTACGAGAGGAAAGAAGACATCAGATTAAGCTGGGAGAACAGGTCCTGGAGCAGGTCGACCACTTTAAATACCTTGAAGCTGTCATAGACCAGAAGGGAGGCATCAAAGAAGAGTTGGCTACCCGAAGAGCAGCAGCTGGGAGACTTTTTCAAGCCATAAATCGAGGATTCCTCAGCAAGAGAAGTTGGTAAGAAGACGAAGATGGCTGTATACCGCTTCACCCATGTCCCAGTCTTGACATATGGATGCGAGTCATGGGCAATGACTACAACCCACAAAAGCCAGATCCAAACCTCAGAAATGAGGTATCTGAGGAAGGTGGTTGAAGTAACAAGAAGAGACATGGTCCGCAACCAGACGATATGCCAAGGCCTAAAATCCCAACCCCTGCAGACCCAAGTAGAACAGTCCCAACTGTGATGGTTTAGCCATGTCTGCAGAATGGGAGAAGAGCGGCTACCACGACAAGCATGGGAAACTAAGAGCCAGGGATCCAGACCTCCAGGACGACCCAAAGTCCGCTGGGATGACAACATTAGACAATCTTTGAAGGACCAAGGACTAGAATGGAACCAAGCCAGGATGAAGACAGCTGATAGAATAGTATGGCACTCTCTCTTACAAACCTCTACACCTCATGTAGAAGAGGAACGCATAAGTAAGTTGAAAGTAAAACTGAACACTAAACTGACTACACTACAGCTGGGGACAGACTGTAATGGACTGGACTAACGACCATGCGGGCTGACTCTGCAAGTGGAACAGTGATTATTTCACAGACCATGCTAGTGTTCCTTGGTTTTGATGATTCCGTTTATTGGCATTAAGGATAATCGGGGTTCTACAGTACTTTTGGTGTTTACATATTTTAAATATCAAGACACATTTCATAAAGACTAGATTAATATAAGTTGTTCTGAACAGCAGCATGTTCCATTGATCAATTTAACATATACATATAAATGATATGGAATTTTTGCTGCGTTATTTTAAAATAATGAATATTTCTGTTTTAATTGTATTACTTTGTTCCTCAGAGTATTCTTAGTTGGCATTCATTTTTATTGTATATCTGGATGATGGTATTTGTTTTTTTTTTCTGTTCTTAATTCCAGATGAGCCTTTCACATTGTGTTTTTATAATTCACCTAAGCGGTCTGATGTCATTCACCTGAGGTCAGTAAACTTGTGGTATGACACAACTTCAGTCATGTAACAAGATCACGATGCTGAGATCCTAATATTGCATAAACGAATTTTGTGGGGTTCCATTCTGATATATATATATATATATTGATGATTGATTGATAAAACGTTGGACAAGTAATCTCTAGGGGATAGCAGTTCAAAAGTCCAATGAAACAGGACCACAGCAACTGGTGAATTGAATGCAGCTCACTCTTGTTGATAATGTTTATAATTTAATAACATTTCCCACAATATGCAGCTCCACATTAATAGAAGGATTCATGATGATAATCTGTAAAACAGACCAACTACACTGGGCCATCAAGGTGCATGAAGTAACAGATAGACAGAGCAATCTGTAAAATCTAAGTCTGCCTAAGTCCGCGAATGAATCTTTAGGAACATCATCGTCTGTAATCAGGCTATAATTAATCTAATACTTTCCTGTCGGCAGACACATCTCTGGCATTCACATAATGGAATATCTTGTACACATGTAGATATATCAGCGGACATGAAACACATCAGTCTGAGCTCATATATGCAGCCATTCCGGCTGAAGACACTACTAAAAGTAAACTGCCGTTGCTCTGCACGCGTGACTACGTAATTATATTATTTGACGTCATTTTAATCTAGCGACGTTCTATTTGAGAACCGCACACGGCTGTTTGCCAGCGATCTTTTAGTTATTTCCCCTTTTTCCCCGACCGCGCTATTTATAGCCCACTTGACAGAGATCACGTGGTCAAATTCCTAATAGGAAAAACATGTGGCGATGTTTACTTTTGATAGGGCTTAATTAATGCTTTTAGGCTACTTTATTATTATAAATACCGGCTTTAATTTTGCGTAAAGCTAGACTAGAAATGTTAGAGTAAATTTTAGAACAAGAACAAACATTTTATCACAATTAGAACAGAAGATATAATAGTCTGAAATAGTGTAAAATTTACGTTTTTTTTTATATTTTGTTATGGTTTGTTTATAATGCAATTTTCACTAAATCGGTCACAATCAACATGCATAACAAATTACAGAAATCAAAAGTAGAAAACCTGCAGAAAATGGATATCAAAGTTTTGTTTTGGTTTCATGCGTCAAACATTAATTATTGAAACATTAAATTGCAAGTCCACATTTATTACCTTAAAATAACACACCCAATTGTCCCCAAAAACATGAGAGCTAACAATTATCTCAATCATACATCACGATGGTCATGTAAAAATGAGTATGGTCATGAGTAAAACGAAATGTTCAATTTAATAGATAAATAGGTGTATTTAATAAATACATCTATTATATGATTTCCACACTCTGTTAATTCTATCAATCTCAAGCAACAACTGCCATAATTTGCTCTAGCCCCAAAATTTCGCTCAATTATCATTCACACTTCCTTTTTTTTATAGGATGAATCTGTACATTCACAGATGGAGAAATTTGTAACAAATGAGTTTCCATTATAAATTTTAATTGTAAGTTATATTTTTAATACCGCTGCCGCGTCTTTCAATTTTCAATCTTCTCTGTTTTCTCTCCTGTGCCCACGTAAGACCTACTGTTTCCTTCATGGCTATTGCTAATTCTTTGGATATTCTAACTCTACTTTCAATGCCTGCTTTCCTGCAAATTTCCTGACGTGACGTTTCTGAACAGCGTTGTAGTTCATGTGCCTGCTGCAGGTCTAATGAATCAGTTGATGTTCCAGCAATATGTTTTCTAACAGTGTGGAGCAATTGAGATCGCTTACGTTTTGTTGGCGTTCTGGTGACTGATGTTTCTCTTCTATGTTTAATTAGTTTTTGTAGTACAATAGGCTGTCCTCTGGTTTTGCATTTTATGATATTACTTTTTGCTGTTTCTAGTTTTTTTTCTAACAATGAATGTGAATAGGGGTTCTTCCTTTTGTGTTAGTGGTTGTGAAGGTGGCTTAGCAAGTAACTGTTGTACTGTGATGTCGCTTTTGAAGACAGGCGAGGTGGATGTACTTGTCGTATGTATAACTGACTTGGTAGGTGTAGATGTGGCAACAAAAACTGGCATGCTAGGGTGAGTAGTGTTATCCACCTCCAAATGAATAATGGTATCGCCTTTAATGTGAGCTGGCACATCAATCTCCAGTTGAACAATATCATCACTAATGTGGGCAGGCACATCAACCTCCTACTGTACAGAGCTATCCTGACTACAGCTAACTGACTGACTACAGCTAACTGACTGACTACAACTAACTGACTGACTACAGCTAATTGACTGACTACAAACTAACTGACTGACTACAGCTAAATGACTGACTAGACATGGAGGGGTCAGAAAGAACATCACAGGGGATAGAGCAGCTTTTTGTTTTTAAAACACCAAAAGATGTCTTTGCAACATAATTGCACAGTTGACATTCACTTATAGTTAAATTATGGTTTTAGTCTTTCCAGATGTGCTGACTGTTTTCCGATAGTAACTTGGCTGTTTCAAGACACTTCTCATTATGCCTCCTTTTTGAGTTTTGTATTCGTAAGTAACACTTCTTACAAAATATAGTCGAATGCTGTGTGGGTTTATCATCTGATACGTTAATTCCAAACACAAAGAACAGATCATTAACGTAATTAGAACAGTTCAGTGCTTTCTGAATTGAACGTGTTGTTTTGGAAGTTAATGCTCTCTTGCCACAGGCTCTGCACAGTGCACTGGCACAATTCATATGATGCAAAACAGTATGTTCCATTTCGTTGTTATGTAGTATAGTTTACTTGTGTATGTATAAAGATAGAGGAATATTTGGGACTATCAAGTCTAACACCAGGATGTAGAATGCTTTATCTGTGAATGAAAGAAGATATACAAACAGTTACTTAGAATTCTTTGGCAGCCGTCGTGTGCACAGGATTGTCTACCAAAGAACACTAATGGAACAGTCCTTATCTCACACACAATTAAAAAAAAAATTCATATTATAAATACAAGATTAACAAGACTTGAAAGATAGAACAAAGTATGTGGAAGTAATCTATCTATAGATTTACATGTTTTCTGACGCTTATATACGTTGCTAAATATCATTATAAATGAATGAAAATGCAAAAACAGATGGTGCTTTACAAAAAGTTATTTTTTTTACAACCTTATTTAAGATTTGTGAGTATCAGGAATGCGTTTACAGTAATTTAAATGCTATAAAATCTGGTGACAATATGCTTGTTCTTGTAATGCCAAACTCACAAAACTGACTACCACACATTCTCAAGATATGAAACCAAAAAAAAAAGTATGTGGAAATAATCTTTAGCTTCCCTTCGAGAAGTCTTTATAATTATAAACTCAAACGAATGGGTCGATTTTTAGATATTAAATTAATAAAAAGATTACTTATTTTATGAATTTCCTCAAATGATGATGCTGTTTTCAAAAGTCTGTAACTCCGTCAAAACTAATTTCAAACAAATAAAAATGCAATCAAAAATAGAGCAGAGAACAAAGTTATAGTACACAAAAGAATTTTAGCGCTGTGTTTATCCAGAACGAGTGTGTAATGATTTATATTTTACTGATTTTACACACACATCAGCTGATTTTCCCTGCCAAAAACTTAAATAGTCTTTTACGGTGCACACGAAAATGTTATACCCGGTGTCAGAATTCCAGTCACCGAAACTAAAAGAGCGCTCTGGTATAGGGCACAAACAGCCGTGCGCAATGTTTCAAAATCATGAACGCATTGTGGTGCGCAAAAAGAGGCGTAACAAAGAATATTGATAGATTTTAGTTAATGTGGTTACTTGATTGTACACCTCATGGGGTTTCTGCAAGGTTGACTGTACACAGTTCATGGGGTTTCTGCAAGGTTGACTGTACACTGCTCATGGGGTTTCTGCATGGGTGCTCTGGAGACACTGGTCATTTACTTGCCAATCAGCTATTTACTAGAAGGGACCAGATGTTTTTACGTGGGTTTTCTGTGCTGTATTTTTTTCATGGGCTGAAATCTTTTTCTTTTTTGTTTGTTTTGTTCGCACTGTGCTAGCCATCTCTTATTATAGGGAATCTCATGTCCTCTATAAAATAGGTCACAGCCAGAACCACCTGCTTCCCTTTAACGTAGTGTATCTATCTAGGTTGCAGCCTCCGCGATGACACAGGATTTAGTCAGTATGTAAATTTAATTCTGTGTCAGATTTGGTCAGATAGAAAGTCATGTTGTTGTGATTTTCCAGCATTCATTTCTATTGCTTTTAAACATACGAGTATAAATCTAAATGTACTTGATTTACACACAGTTGTGGAGCTTTATAAAGGATCTTTTCACTGTGGTAAACCTGTTATTGACATATGTAATTGTATTCCTTTTCCACATTGAGTTCATTACATCAGTTTTTCTTGTAATTAGTCTCACTGTCTTCTCCGGCAGGAGTTGAAAGCAGGCTTTATATCATCTGCTGAAATCACAGTTGCTGCTTCTCTCTCTGTTTTTTTTTAAAAGAGTGTTGATCTTAAAAGTGACAGAACAGTAAACATTACTTCTGTTGAAGAGTTATAAATAGATGAAAATGTTTGTGTGATCTCCCATGTTCTGAGAAAATTAAGTGCATATTTGTCAACATAGTTTATTCAAAATATCCAGGTCCTTTGCTCTTATAGGCATCTTTGAAGTTTTTGAGCTTAAAAGTGAGCTGTGTAAGTTAATACTAGAGTAAGCACAATTCGTAGATTTCAGAATATTGTTTGCAAGTAGAGTGAACTGTACAAACATTCAAGGAATCCAGTGAGCATTTATTGACTTATTTCATCATCATCACACTTCAGCTCCCTAAGGAGCATATGCCAAGTCCTGTGCCATCAGCTTCAGGTCTTTCCATGCCATCATCATCATTCTTATTTATGTCTGCTGTTCTCTTCTCCATGTGTTTTTCTGTCGACCTCTGCTTCTTTTACACTAGGGATTCCAGAACATGGATGGCCTTGTAATGCTATCAACAGGTTTTCTCAGTGTTTGCCCTGTCCATCGCCAGTGTCTTCTCGTCAATTATTCCACTGGTTCTTGTCATCAGAGGTTCTGCTTTAATGATCTTGTGGTACCATTTCAGTCTTTCTAATTCAGTAAATAATAATAGCCACAAACAATATTTAATCATCTCTTATGTATGCATTATGATAAACTATATTTCACTTCACCCTTGCAGCTCCACTTAACACAACCAAACCACAGATGTACTACGCAGGTATACCAGCCAATGGCAGTCAAAGCATCACATCCCAAGGTGCCGACAAGCCAAGTATTTACATGTCTGCCTCCTCACCTTATGGCCCAGCACCAACAGGATATCCCCAGACGCAGCCTGGACATCCTGGATTAGCTTCCCGTTTTGCTGCAGGTCCTCAGGCCTATGCAGTTGTTTCCAGCGGTAGCCCGGCTGTGTATACAACCATGTCTCCTGGGTATACAACCATATCTCCAGCTTACCCCTCACTGTCATACTCAGGTCTGCAATGCATCCCTACTTCCACTCATGCATACATATCTGCTGCACCATACCCGGGGATGGGCTACCAAACCACACTGGCACCCCGATCAGCCCCACCATCTCCATATCCTGCTCCAATGCAAGCTGGGGCTCCACTGATTGCAGCTGGGTATTCAACCATGACTGGGGGCATCCCAGCTTCTGCTGCTAGATCTTACACCATTGGTGCTATGCCTGGATACCCCCAAGGATATCCTCTCCCTTCAGCCTATCATGGAGCAGGGGCATATGGACCACCTTTCTAGTACACCATGTAATTGTGAGGAAGCTGGTTGATGCTGTGTTAATTTGTTGCTGAAAAAAAAAAATGTTTGAGAATTGTTATAGGGTTTGGGCACAAATAAGGATGACAAAAGATCTGGTCTAATTTGAGAGTATTTTAACTAACTTTTTTTGTTTTTGTTTCAGTAACAAATTTTTTATTTTCTATATTTTTTTTTTGTGGGTGAATTATTGCTCATTTGTGAAAGGTTTGTTCCTGTAGAAATTACCTATTGCCCTCTCACCTTTGCATTTGACCAAATAAAGTTATGCGTTGCACTTATGTTTTCCTATTATTATTAAACTATACGTCATGGTCAGTGCAACTGCCTGTGAAATCAAGAGCTTGAAAATTTGTAGCAAGAATTAAATTATTTCTTCATCGGAAGCATTATACAGGTCCGTAACCCAGAATCTGAACACTTGAAAACCAAAATAGTCCGAAAATCTATAGTTTTTTTTGGCCGACTTTCAAGCTGATTTTTGGGTGACTTGGGCTACTGTTGGGTGATATCCGAAAACTGAAAAAATCCTATTTCCGAAACCTGGTCATCTTCAAGCATTTTGGATTCTGGGTTACGGATCTGTAATATTAGCATTTCCATTCACTTGTTGTCATTAGTTATTGTCGTAGTAACAGAAGTATTTTTTTTTCTCTCCTCATTTTGCCTATAAGACTGGTGATGGCTATCCCATAATTTTTGTAGATGAGTAATGTTTTATGATGACATTTTATAGGCTCCATCTGCCTGTTTCATAAGTATGTTGTGTTGCACGTTTTACAGAAAAGAACATGTCCTCTGCTTGCCTCGTATAAACATTCCCTCTAGACTTGATATGTCTTTGCACAGTCTTCTACAAAGATTTTAATTCATGTTTCTATCGTAGATCTTGAAAACTCAAGATAGATATATCTTTGAAGATTTTATTTATTTAGTCTCTGTATTCATAGCCTTTCAGTGAGACAAATTATTGTTATTTTATTTATTTATATTTTTTACATAATGTGCATCAAATACATCTTTTATTCTTCTCTGTAATTGTAAATGCACCACTCTTTGATGAGTCTCTACATGTCTCTCAGAACTTTAAAAAAAAAATTCTGCTGATGACTTATACGCTTAAATATATTAAAGTAGTCCCATAGCAAATACTGTTAGAAACTGTACTGGGTCACAGTTTTATGAGGTGGTGTATAACTGGTTCCCTACGTCACTGTTTTTGTCTTTTCTTAACTCCAGAGCATTCAGGTACCCACTTACAGCTGGGTAGACTGGAGCACAACTCTACCTGATTTTGAACCATGTAACTTTGTCCCAAGAAGCTCTGATCACTCTGCCACCTGACTTGTCTAGTACCAAGCACTTTTATGTCCACATGCTTTAAGAAAAATTGTATTTCATTTATTTATGTTGCTTTTTAAAGAACACAAAGGAGGGGGAAAGTAATTGGAAGTTGTGCCATGTAATAGTGGGCATAGCATTGTGGCTGTTGACATCATCGTGTGGGCATAGCATTGTGGCTGTTGACATCATCGTGTGGGCATAGCATTGTGGCCGTTGACATCATCGTGAATCTCTGTTGTGCTCCTTACAAGAGCGTAGAAATACCACTGCAGCTGGTTTCCTTGCAGGAAGCCTGCACAAAACAATCACAAGCCTATGCAGGGTTTGTTTCTGCGGCAGTTTGTTTTACCTGACGAGGTTGCCAGTCCCGTGAGCAGCCTTATATTAGTCACCTCGTACAACAGGCCTGAGGGTGCAGTAGTAGTCCTATTGTTTGTTTGTCTCTCCAGATACCCCCCTGGGACTGCACTCGCAGCTGGTTACATCTTCTTCTTTGGATCCTTCGCCCCTGACTGACAAAGCAAATCAGAGGCCATCACGCCTAGTGGCATCTTGTAGGGCAGCAACAAACTGTCTGAATTTAGCTTGGTCGGTGGCCATCCTTCGTGCCGTGCCCCAAACTCTGGTTCATGCTTTGCATCTCAGCTTCCACTGCTCTCCGCCAGGTTGTTTTTGGTCTGCCTCTCTTTCACCGTCCTGGTAGCATGGTCTGCCAGAAATACAGTTTAGGATATTTTTAATAAGACGAATCAGTGGAATTTTTGCAGTTGCATTTGACAGTGATAACTGACGTGAACATGTTTCTGTAGCTTTAGTACACGAGCAAGGGCTATGGCAGCAGGTATCATTTTATAATGCTCAACAGTGTGTTGTTGGCAGAAGTGAGGTTACATATAAAAGTGAGATTCTTGTTTAGGAAAAAAACAAAACAAACATTGTGTTTCTGGTATTATTTGGTTTAAAATGTACAGGAGGAATACTGCGACTGATTGTGCGCTTTGTGGTATAAACTGTCCCTTAACTAATGCACCTCTTGTGGTATCATTCACTGGCAGTTTACATTTTTTATTTCTTGTTCAAACAACGAACCTATTTTATTTTTGCTTGGTACTGAAAAATAGTTAAAAAATAGAAAGTATTTAATGAAGGAGTAATACTATCTGTTGTGATTGTGTTTCCTCCCTTTCTCTCATCATCTGTTTATGCTCATTTAAATGTTAAAAATTCATATTGGGCGGTTAATATTCAGTTTTTGGAGCTGGAAGCAAAGCATTTGAGTATAAAGTGTTGATTTATTGTTTCTGCGTTGTTATATGTGTTAAAATATTTTACAGTAGGAGTAGAATGAGAGGTCACTTGATTGACCTTCTTTGTATTCTCATTTCTTACTGTAGTGTCCAAAAAAGTTTTGTTTTATTTCTTTCTAGGGCAGAAGTTAGTTAAGTTCAGGCACACTGTGTGTGAATGCACAAGTGCAGTTGAGAATAAATGTGCAGGTGAAGATATCTATTTCAGTCAGTTATTTCACACTGAGTGAAAAGTAATTACCTCAAAGGAAGTTTTCTTATTTCTATTTTAAAAGATGACATTTATTTTTAATTAAACCTGAAATAAAACTGGATGCAAACCTGGGCTTTCACACTAGAATACGGTGTGAGTTTTTTTTTTTTTTAAATTAAAATTTTTGTGAACTTGTCATCCCATTTTATGCAGTACAGAACTATAACAAACAAACTTTCTTTTGAATTCAGTCTTTGTAAGACACACATTTTACAGAAAAGAGCAACGTCATCTGCTTGCAAGGTTAATATTATATTACATTTTAATTTTTGATAGTGACTTTGCTAAAGTAATGATTATTGTAGACAGATGTCCAATAGACAAGTTATTATTTTAACTCTTAAGGACATAGCTTGTTTTCCCATGTTTGACGCATTAAATTTTCCCGTCGCTTTGAGGTTTTATATAATGTCATAGTTTAAGGGTCGGTTCTTTCCAAGTTTAAAAAAAAAAAAAAACTATGATATTATTATATATAGTCATAAAGGAAATGGAATGCAGATTAATAAAATAGAAAACTGGGACAAAATGAAACAAAACTTATTTTAAATATACTGGCCCAGAAAACTGGCCTTCTGTTGTGAGCGCCTGGGAATATCGGCCCTGAATATTTTTGATTAAACAGCTGAGGTGGCAACATATTTTGACCATTGTGAAAGAGAAAATATGTGATGCAGCACTTGTTTGTGCATGTGGTCCCAGCTTGTGAAAATTGTATGTGTGAGAAATGTTACCACATTTTTTTTAAATATATAATGTTCTCATTTGTGTTTTATTGTTTTGAAGAAGAAAAATTTAAAGCATTTGAAAAAAAATATACTTTCTGAACAGAAATGTGATGCAGTTTAAATCAATTTTATACAATAGTATCCACTTGTTGCAGCTATTCGCACAATGAGAAAAGTTATCCTTTCTACATTTGTTTATTTACACAGCGCTGGTTTTCTGTAAGCCGCGGGTTAGAATGCTAGAGTTTTTGTGCACTGCCCTACATTGAATATAACTACCAAGCTCTTTGTTTTTTTTTCCCCTCGTGTTTGGAGTATATGTGATGTTATTCAGATCTGTAAATAGTTAGTAACTTACTTTTGAGAACTTTAACCTTTGCCTACTCTGATCAGTTTATATCGTACATGGACAAGGATGTTCTAAATTATTTAACAATAAAATTGAGAAACATGTTTTGACTGTACGTCTGTTATAGCCATAGTTCCATTTGGAGAAAATATCTGTGGAAAAAAGGAAATTGTTAAGATTGGGGTTGTGGAGTCTTGAGTCAATGAGTCTGTAGTTTAATGCGGAGTTGTAGTCGGAGTTGGTTACAAGACTCTGACTCCTCTCATTATTTTGAAGTTCCCAAATGCAAGGGAGAAAAAAATTGAGTATTTATCGAGAAATCATGGTTCTTTTTTCTTTACACCCCTTCTCGCCGGAGTCATGCTTATCAAATTACTGGATTCACAGTCGAACAAATTCTTTTCTGACTCCACAACCCTGGTTAAGAGAATATTTTTCCTGTACTTTGTAAATTATGTAACAAAAGTTTAAATATTAGTGTACTCTTTCTTGCTTTGTGTGCATTAAATGTTCAGGAAGTAATAGTAATACTGGAAAAAAAAAAGCATTAAAGGGACGTAGTGTTTCACTAAAGAGCAATTGTTGAAGTTGTTGTTTAACTAGAGCTTCTGAGCTAACTACTGTTTGGCAGCCAGTGCTAAGTTGAAGAATCCTTGGCATTGTCTATATTATGTGGATCTAGGCTTTTCCTGTGACTTTTCTGCCACTCCCCTTGTTAAGTCGGGAGTCATGAGCCCCAGTTTCTTTCCTGTGTATTCTAGAATGGACCAGACAATACGTCAAGGACTAAGAACCCAACCCCTGCAGAACCAAGTAAAACAGTCCCAACTAAGATGGTTTGGCCATATCTGCAGAATGGAAGAACATGGCTGCCACAGCAGGTACGGGAGGCTAATAGCCAGGGATGATGTATGAGCATCCACAATACTTGGGGTGCAGTAGATAATTAAGTAATGTGGGTGAATGTTCCTCATGCACTTAGCTTTAGCCAGTTATCTTTGTTAATGTTTGACCTGCATACACTTTTTATCTATGGTTGAAAGGATGCATGAGCCACCTTCATTAAATTCTTCATTTTTCATTTATGGCGCATGGAACCACCACAGCAGGTCGACCACTTTAAATACCTCAGAGCTGTTATAGACCAAAAGGGAGGCATCAAAGAAGAGTTGGCCACTCTAAAAGCAGCAGTTGGGAGACTTTTTCAGGCCATAAATCGAGGATTCCTCAGCAAGAGATAGGTTGGTAAGAAAACGAAGATGGCTGTATACCACTCCACCTATGTTCCAGTCTTTACATATGGATGTGAGTCATGGGCAATGATTACAACCCACAAGAGCCAGATCCAAACCTCAGTCTGCAGAATAGGAGAAGATCGGCTACCACAACAAGCCTGGGAAATTAAGAGCCAGGGATCCAGACCTCCAGGACGACTCAGAGTCCGCTGGGAGGACAACATTAGAAATCTTTGAAGGACCGAGGACTAGAATGGAACCAGGCCAGTAGGAAGACAGCCGATAGGATAGTCTGGCGCTCTCTCTTTCAAACCTCTATATCTCATGGTAGAAGAGGAACGACTAAGTAAGTAAGGAACCACCAGTTTAGCGCATTCCCTTGCAGGAAACCTGCACCTAGCATTCTCATGCTCTTGGAGTGGTACTTTCTGTAGCATTTTCTTGTACATGGTGAGGTTGCCAGCCAAATGGAATTACTTATATCTTTTTTTTTTTAATTTTGGTTCGCTGAAGAAAACTAATTTAGCAACAGCATGATAGAAGTGAGATAAAAATGCAAACGATTAAAGGGATATGCTTTATTTGAACACATTCTATACAGAGTGAAGGATTAATTAATGTTCGTTGGGAAGGGTGGAGGCTTGGTGAGCTGAAGTTTTATCATGCCTACTGTCATTATTCTTATTTTCATTCTATTGGCCCACCACGGCAGTTGACAGTAAACAGTGTATATCTGACCAACCACGGCAGTTGACACTAAACAGTGTATATCTGACCAACCACGGCAGTTGACACTAAACAGTGTATATCTGACCAACCACGGCAGTTGACACTAAACAGTGTATATCTGACCAACCACGGCAGTTGACACTAAACAGTGTATATCTGACCAACCACGGCAGTTGACACTAAACAGTGTATATCTGACCAACCATGGCAGTTGACACTAAACAGTGTATATCTGACCCACCACGGCAGTTGACACTAAACAGTGTATATCTGACCAACCATGGCAGTTGACACTAAACAGTGTATATCTGACCCACCACGGCAGTTGACACTAAACAGTGTTTATCTGACCAACCACAGCAGTTAACACTAAACAGTGTATATCTGACCCACCACGGCAGTTAACACTAAACAGTGTATATCTGACCCACCACGGCAGTTAACACTCAACAGTGTATATCTGACCCACCACGGCAGTTAACACTAAACAGTGTTTATCTGACCAACCACGGCAGTTAACACTAAACAGTGTATATCTGACCCACCACGGCAGTTAACACTAAACAGTGTATATCTGACCAACCACGGCAGTTAACACTAAACAGTGTATATCTGACCCACCACGGCAGTTAACACTAAACAGTGTATATCTGACCCACCACAGCAGTTAACACCAAACAGTGTATATCTGACCCACCACTGCAGTTGACACTAAACAGTGTATATCTGACCCACCACTGCAGTTGACACTAAACAGTGTTTATCTGACCAACCACGGCAGTTAACACTAAACAGTGTATATCTGACCAACCACGGCAGTTGACACTAAACAGTGTTTATCTGACCAACCACGGCAGTTAACACTAAACAGTGTATATCTGACCAACCACGGCAGTTGACACTAAACAGTTTATCTGACCAACCACAGCAGTTGACACTAAACAGTGTATATCTGACCAACCACGGCAGTTAACACTAAACAGTGTTTATCTGACCAACCACGGCAGTTGGCACTAAACAGTGTTTATCTGACCAACCATGGCAGTTAACACTAAACAGTGTTTATCTGACCAACCACAGCAGTTGACACTAAACAGTGTTTATCTGACCAACCACGGCAGTTGACACTAAACAGTGTATATCTGACCAACCACGGCAGTTAACACTAAACAGTGTATATCTGACCCACCACGGCAGTTAACACTAAACAGTGTTTATCTGACCAACCACAGCAGTTAACACTAAACAGTGTATATCTGACCCACCACTGCAGTTGACACTAAACAGTGTTTATCTGACCAACCACGGCAGTTGACACTAAACAGTGTATATCTGACCAACCACGGCAGTTGACACTAAACAGTGTTTATCTGACCCAACACTGCAGTTGACACTAAACAGTGTATATCCTCATGAACTGATTTCTGTAGTAATGTAATGTACACAATAATAAAGTCCATCTAGATCTTGAGGTCTGAAAGTGGTTAGCAAAGAACAGAATCACAGCATAATACACAAGGCAACTAAAGGAGGGGTTGTACTTTATTGTTTCTCATATCTTGGTCATATAACAGAAGATGGCAAATTGAAGCAGAAATCAGGGACCGAAGACGCAGCAAACGAGATGAATGCAGTCAGCTATTCTTAGCTTGACTGCTTGCATCAGGGTCGGCAAACCAGAGCTGACCAAGACCCTACTCCACCTCCAAGTGGTGGTCCTGGAAACAGGCTGCATCACTGCAGTCTGGCTGAGAGAGTAGGGATCGAAGAGGGAAGGCAAACCCGGTCCCAAGAAATGCCGTGCTGAACTGTTCAAACTGAGAATCATGAAATGCTATGTATATTCTTCATTACTGTATGGTGGAGAAACATGGACAAGCAGTTAGAAGAAAGAATTGAGACCCATGAGATGTGGATATATTAAAGAAAGGGACACTTCTCACGGAAAGAGAAGAAAACAAAGTGGTCCTAAAAAACCTAGGAGTGAATAGAGAATTAATGAAGATCAAAATTAGACAGCTCAAATATTCTCTTCTTCTTCTTGAATTCTTTGCCTCTGACTGATTAAGCAGTCAGTGGCCATCACACCTTAAAATATTTAGGTTATGTAAAAAGACGTACCACTACTGAAGACCATACTAGCAGGCAGAGTGGAAGGCAAACATGCAGGAGGAAGACAGTGCTATAAATGGTAAGATAATATCAAGAGATGCACAGGAAAAAGTATCAGCATGCACTGTCAAGACAAGAGAGAAATCCAATTTCAGCTGACCTTCGATGTGAAGATGGCACTTGATTTTAGATCCTCCACTGGCAGATTATGCATATTGGAAACCAAGAAAAGTACCTTTAGAAAGAATACATTAAAAACATGCTGGCACTAAGGAATTTTTAAGAAAGACAACTTTGTGGAATAGTTGTCAGACCATCTAACATATTCAAGTTGGCATGAAGCAGTCCACCATTTTTTTGTTTTAAATGGAGGTCTGGTTATTATAACCATGTTTTACCAGCCATAGTTAAAAAAAAAAAAGAAAGAATCAAGTACACATTCTATCTTGAGGTGTTCAACTGTAAAATTAATATACTGCTTTACGGGAGAGAAGTGTTAGAGACTTCACTATACTATGTCCAGCTTCGACAGGTGGAGTGACCATTTCCCTTCCTCGCTGTATTTGCCTTCCTTAACTCAGGAGCAGCCAGGTACCCATTTACAGCTGGGCAGACTGGAGCTTGACACAACTGTGTTTTGAACTCTACCTTTGCGGTGAGAGGCCAGCACTCTAACCACTCTGCCAATTGGACGCTCATCTGCACTCACAATAGACGAGCTTGTTTGTAACCCTATAAGGATATAGTTGTGTTCAACATTTTCATGGCTCTAAGTCAGTGAGCCCTTAAATGGCCCTAATTTTGAACCCAGTGAAACAACACAAATTATCTTATACAAATTGAGCCATTGTTCATGAGTAGTGTTTTGCAGCACTGAAGTGCAGAATATAACTTCTGAACCAAACTTTCCTCAGTAACTTTTTATTTTGATGCTCAGACACGCAAATTAATTTTTTTCCACTTTTTACTTCTAACAAACAACTAATCACAGCTGACTATGGGTACCATACGCCCCTGAGGTGACAGCCCGCAGCTGCTTATTTTCCTGGTGTTCCTTTTGACATTTTCTGCTCTCTTCTGCTTGCTGTGAGAGCTTCTTTTCACCCAGACTGAGGTGGCGCAGTAGATAGCATTGCTACTTGGTGTGATCGGCAGCTTCATTCTCCCTGGTTGCTGGAGTTATGCCCAGTGCCCTCATGTCTCTTGTACACATCTTTGAAACTCAGCAGCGGTCACCCAACTGTTCTTTTGCCATCTGCCAGTTGTCCGTTTAAGATATCTTTCGGGATATGACCATCTTCCATGTGGCGGACATGGCCAAGCCAGCATAGTCTGCATAGTCTAAGCAGTGTATCATGCTTTGAAGGCCAGCACATGACAACAACTCTACATTTGTCACTTTGTCTTTCTACGAAATACCTAGGATGTGGCACAGACATCTTAGATGGTTGGTATTGAACCTTCTTTCTTGCTTAGTATAGATTGTCCATGTCTCGCTGCCATATAGACATGTACTGGTGACGCAGGCGTTATATACTGCAGGTTTGGTCTTCGTTGTGAGTTTAGAGTTTCCCCAAACGCGCGTTGTCATGCGGGCTGCAGCTTTGTCCATTTCTGTGTCCAGAGAGAGTTTGTCGTTGATGGTAGACCCCAGGTATGTGAAAAGAGACAAAGTGGAAATAGAGGAAATTTGTTGAAAAAATGCAGTTAGGGAAGAAAAATTGCTGAAAAACGATGGGATGGTCACAATTTCTTTTAAGAAGGGGGTAAATTCTTTAGTTTGTTTCTGTATTAGAAAGTGAATATGGTAGCTTTAGTACAGGATTTCTTAACCTATTTAATGCCACAGACCCCTGTGATTGTCTGGTGAAGGCCACAGACCTCTTCTTAGAAAAAATGTACATAATAAAACGCATTATATAAAAATGTTACATTTTCTTCTGCATACACAAAAGTGCACACACACTTTTAGAAAAGTAATGGGAAAAAAAAGTCACAGGGACACATATTTTGAAAGAATGATAATAAAGAACGCATCATAGAAAGAGGACAGTTGTATACAGTGCATTGAGGAATAGGAAGATTGTAGGGATGCTGTGTTACTGTTAGTTACCCTAATTCTATATCGCTTCTTTGCACTCTCCACGTTTAAAAAATATATAAATAAAAAAGACTTAAAGTTGTGTCATTTGAAAAGCAAGAGCTATTTCTGAATGATACGTACTTGTATCATGGAGCATTGCTTTTTATACTTATAGCAAGGCAATGCCGCTGTTCAGATGGCCGTAGGTTCGATTTCCTGTGACAAGACAAAAGACGGAGATCCATTGCAGCCGACCTTCAATGTGGAGACAGCAGCTGATGATGTCTACTTTTAAATATATGATCAGTGCACAGTAGGGGAGTTGGTTTGCAGTTCTTATTAACTCTTTGCTTCCTAAATTATTTTTCACCCTGTGCCGCAATGATTTTTTTAAGAATTATAAACAGTGAAGTGTACTACCGATCTCATAATAAAAATACATTTTAAGAATTATGCAACATTGCATTACGCGATTTTCAAAGAAATAAAGAATAATATCAATCGTTCCCCTTCTACCGTGAGGTGTAGAGGTATGTTGAAGTACTTACTTAGTCGTTCCCCTTCTACCAGTAAAGGTATGTTGAAGTACTTACTTAGTCGTTCCCCTTCTACCAGTAAAGGTATGTTGAAGTACTTACTTAGTCGTTCCCCTTCTACCAGTAAAGGTATGTTGAAGTACTTACTTAGTCGTTCTCCTTCTATCATTATCATATAAAAACATTTTACACTTGTTTAAGGTTTTAATAGTATCCCTAGCTTCATCTTCTACCTAGGGCTAGTGATTAGATGTTACTGTAGGTCTAGTTCTGTTGCAGAATAGGACCATGCCCACTCATCAGCTAAATCTAATGTGTCTAGCTTTTCTGCACCAATTTCGTTATTTGACCGCAAATTGTGACTACCAAATAATCGCCGTCAATGTCAGCAATGTTTCTAAGTGGTTTGACACAATTATTCGCTTAGGAGGCTTAGAAATTGTATAAAGCTTGACATATTTCTGTAGCAATAACAACGAAAAATGCAAACACGCGAATCGTCAAACATTTACCAAACATCTATCTCCAGCTACAAACGTATTGATTTAACTTGACTTCCAGCTACAAGTAAACAAAAGATTAATCCAGCAATAGTCAGTCATACATGACATTGCATCACCAAATAATTTATGTCATTACTGTAATGGAATCAAAATTAGTTAACAGACCATTTTTAAGGATATAAACTACAGAATAAGCTAGTTACACTGAGGTCTGTCTTTATTGACGGCCAAAATGAAGTTGAGGTGAATAAACAGCAACTTTCATCCCTTCAAGAGTACTGTCATGATCATTAATCACTGATCTTAATTTAAAGCTAACAGAAAATGAATAAATTATTTAAAATGGGAGAATAAAAAAGGATAAAGCAGGAGAATATTTATAGAAATTCAACTCAAGGGGGGTCTGACATTCAACAATTCATCAGTGTCACGTAAAGGAGGGCACAATTCAATTAATCATTCAGTATCCTTTAGCTCCCCAAGGAGCATAGGCTTTCAACAAATATGTGCCAAGTCCTCCTATCATATGCAATCTACTCAAGGCTTTCAACAAATATGTGCCAAGTCCTCCTGTCATAGGCAATCTACTCAAGGCTTTCAACAAATATGTGCCAAGTCCTCCTGTCACAAGCCATCTACTCAAGGCTTTCAACAAATATGTGCCAAGTCCTCCTGTCACAAGCCATCTACTCAAGGCTTTCAACAAATATGTGCCAAGTCCTCCTGTCACAAGCCATCTACTCAATGCTTTCAACAAATATGTGCCAAGTCCTCCTGTCACAAGCCATCTACTCAAGGCTTTCAACAAATATGTGCCAAGTCCTCCTGTCACAAGCCATCTACTCAAGGCTTTCAACAAATATGTGCCAAGTCCTCCTGTCACAAGCCATCTACTCAAGGCTTTCAACAAATATGTGCCAAGTCCTCCTGTCATATGCAATCTACTCAAGGCTTTCAACAAATATGTGCCAAGTCCTCCCGTCACAAGCCATCTACTCAAGCTCTTTCTAGCCCCATTTTCACTTGTCTCCAATTCTCTTCTCTGTGTGTTTCTTGGTCTACCTTTGCCTCTTACCCTGGGGGTACCAGAATAAGGACTGCTTTGTAATGCTATCCACAGTTTTCCTCAATGTGTGTCCTATCAAACACCTTCTTATCTCTTGTTCCGCTGGTCCGGTTCTTATCTTCACTTCTGCCATTAGTGATCTTTTCATACCGTTTTAATCCTTCTATTCTACGCAAGCACCAATTTATGAAAGTTTATAGTTATTTGGTTGTTGTTTTTGTTGGTCTCCATGTTTCAGGGCCATACATTAGTACTGACCTGACATTTGAGTTGAAGATTCTTATTTTAGTGTTGGACTTATCTCCACTTCGCAATGCAATGAAAGCTCCTCTTACTTGTGTTCTTATTATATCATATTGTCTATCCCTTTAACCTTTTCTATATTGCTGTCAAGATATGTGTATGATTCCACTTCTTGTAGTGGTGTTTCTTCTAGTTCAAATTAAGATCTGTGTACATAGACTTCTTCTTCTTCTTGCGATCGCATCTTTATGATTACACCGTCAGACGAGTTCTCATGATGAATTCGACTGTTGTTTGAAGTTCCTCTTTAACTCCATATAGCTTTGAGTTTAGTGTTGAGTCATTCGGCCAGTATATCTTTCTTAACTGGTCATACAGAGGACAGTCCTGTAGAACATGCTCAGCAGTTTGTTCGTTTAATCCACATGTGCACAGTGGTGAAGCAGACAATCGTAGCTTGTGCATGTGTTTATTCAGTTTGTTATGCCCTGTCCTGAGTCGAAAAATAGTTATCTGTCCCTGCCGGTCGAGAGTGTGATAGTCGTCTTTGGGTTGGTTCTGTTCTCTTCTGATAGTCTGGATAGCTCTCTTTTTCTCAAAGTATGTGACTTCATTATCTTCTTGTTCACATTCTCCTCCCTTTTTTGCAAGTTTATCTGCCTTTTCATTTCCGGGTACACCACAATGAGATGGTACCCACTGAAGTATGGTTCTCTTTTTGGCAGCTACCTTGTTTAGTTCATTTCTCAGATGTACACAGACAAAGATGACTACCATACTCTTAGTGAGTATTAAACAAAGTTCATGAAGGCCACATCTTATTTTGTGACAACCAGAGCGGGATTAACGTAGTAGCAAAAGAGTTGGGGCACTGTACGAAGGATGCCGCCGACCGAGCAAAGTGGAATCAATTTGTTGTTGCCCTACAAGACGAGACTAGGCGTGATGGCCACTGACTGCTTTGACGGTCGGCGGTTAAGGATCAAAGAAGAAGAAAAGTAGCATATGCTACGGGCCCCGCGCCAACAAATATGTACATAATTTTTTGGTCATTCTTTAACTCCATATAGCTTTGAGTTTAGTGTTGAGTCATTGGGCCAGTATATCTTTCTTAACTGGTCATACAGAGGACAGTCCTGTAGAACATGCTCAGCAGTTTGTTCGTTTAATCCACATGTGCACAGTGGTGAAGCAGACAATCGTAGCTTGTGCATGTGTTTATTCAGTTTGTTATGCCCTGTCCTGAGTCGAAAAATAGTTATCTGTCCCTGCCGGTCGAGAGTGTGATAGTCGTCTTTGGGTTGGTTCTGTTCTCTTCTGATAGTCTGGATAGCTCTCTTTTTCTCAAAGTATGTGACTTCATTATCTTCTTGTTCACATTCTCCTCCCTTTTTTGCAAGTTTATCTGCCTTTTCATTTCCGGGTACACCACAATGAGATGGTACCCACTGAAGTATGGTTCTCTTTTTGGCAGCCACCTTGTTTAGTTCATTTCTCAGATGCGGGAGTTTACCACCCTTGAGAGCTTGCAGGACAGACAGTGCATCTGTGAGGATGACTACCTGGTGGCAGTCAGAGTTGGTGTTATAAATCATATTTGCAGCTTGCTCTAGAGCTTGAACCTCAGCTGTATAGTTGGAACAGAATTTACCAGTGGGAATGTGCCTAGTCTCATAGTGGTTGTCAGGATATGAGATAAAGATACCGGCACCTCCATTCCTAACAGCATTAGTTGCTGATCCATCTGTATAGGCATGTATCCATGATTGATCGGGATAGCTTTCTTGGATCATACTCAATGTAGCAGTTCGTTTTTGCAGATCATTATACTCACATCCACTTGTGAGACCACTGACTGATGTATTAATTTGGAGGGCACTGCTGGCCTGCTCCCATGGTACAGGGTATAGGGTGGGCTTCAGTGGTGTTGTCTTCATGGATAGGTCTTCTTGATGCTGTCTTATAAGTCTTTTCCCCCGATGCACAAAGCTGCTACGCTTTAGACGTCCCAATGCCAGATCATCTAGTCTTGCCTTCATTGGGTGCATTGGCATACTGTTGTACTTTTCCATCTGGATCATGGTTTTTGTGTCTCTTCTATGGGACAATGTCTGTAATCCAGCAACCTTCTGCATCTCTGTTATTGGTGTAGTTTTCATGGCTCCTGTAATGAGCCTGAGAGCTTGATTTTGCACCTTGTCCAAAGACTGCAGATGTGAGTTAGCAGCTGATGACCATGCTGCTGAGCTAAACTCTAAGTGTGGTCTTATTACTCCATTATAAATCTTCTTTAGATTTCGTTCATTTGCTCCCCAGTTGGTACCTGCTAATTTTCTGAGTATGCCTAGTCGTCTTCGGGCCTTTCCTTCTGCGTTTTCAATATGCTTATTCCATGTAAGCCTTTGGTCAAATGTCACCCCAAGATAGGTGGGGTAGCTTTCTTCCTTGATCACGGTTGTCCCTAGGTGTATGTTAGCTGATTTGTCCTTGGGGGCGAGGGAGAACAGTGTTGTGGAGGTTTTGTCTGTGTTTATTGTGATAAGCCATTTCTCTGCCCATGACACTAGCATGTCTGCTGCCCGCTGCATTCTATAATTTGCTGTGGTGACATTTTCATCAGCGCACCAGAGTACTAGGTCATCTGCATATAAGGCAGCTTTAACTCCTGCAGGGAGATCTTTCACCAGGTCATTGATGTAAACAAGGAAGAGTGTTGGGGAAATTACTCCTCCTTGAGGTACCCCCTGATGGAGCAACACTTTTCTGCTCTGCAGACCGTCAAGAGTGACTCTAGTTCTCCTGTTATGCAAGTATGACTGGATCCATTTCATCATGTTGCCTTGGATTCCACTTCTCCTAAGTTTTGCAATGAGGCCATCTTTCCACACCTTGTCAAAGGCCTGCTTGAAGTCGACCCAGATCGTTAGGACCTTTTTCTTCTCCTGGAAGGCATCTTCTATTGCTTGAGACAAGTAAATAACTTGGTCTTCTATACTGTAGCATTCTCTAAATCCAGCTTGTTCCGGCACCAGGATCTGCTCAGACTCTAAATACCATTTCAATCTGTGGTTGACTATTCGCTCCATAGTCTTCCCAACACAGCTTGTGAGACTGATTGGCCGGTAACTTGCAGCCTCGGTCTTACATTTCCCTTTCTTTAGTATGGGTACTGTGATGGCTTCTCTCCATACTTGGGGTACCGTTCCTTTCAACCAGCTGTGGTTGAATATCTCAAGCAGTTTTGTCTTTGCTGCTGAGCTCAGATTTACTAGCATTTCGTTGCTGATTTTGTCTGGGCCGGGTGACTTTTGAAACTTAAGCTTGGAAATAGCCTTCTGTAGTTCTCCTAGTGTGATGGGTTCCCTCATTGGGGCAGGAGTATCTGTCTGTCCCATGGTTGCCAGTATTTCTTTTCTTATCTCTCTCTGATGATCTATGTTAATGGGTAAGTTGCTTTCTGAACTGTATCTTCTAGCAAACAAGTCTGCAGCTTGTTTTCCTCTGAAAAGTTTGCCACCTTCATCCAATGTGATAGTCTGCCTAGGTGAGGAACGCTCTTCATTTAGAGACTTGACTAATCTCCAAAGTTTCCTGCCGTCTTTCTCAAGGTTCAGCGATGCCGTTTTAGTTCTCCAGCTTTTCCGTTTTTCTTTTAGCTTTGTTCTCTGAAACTCTGCTACAGCCTTTTTCCATTTGTTGTGAGTTTCAAGTGAAGGCTGAGACTCTGCGTCCTTTCTAGCCCTGTCCATAGCTTCCTGACGTTCTTGGAGTGTGCTGGACCAGTATGGTATGTAGTTACGCCGGCATCCTTTGGGAATGGTTTCTTTTGCAGCTTGTAGTATGCATCTGTTGAAGTCTTTTACCACTTCATTAATGTCTCTGTTCTGTACCTTGAGGGTAGACAGCAGCGTGTTCACCTGATGCCTGAATAAACCCCAGTTGGCTTTTTTGTAGTTCCATCTTGTAATGGCTGGGCCTGTACTGAGAGTTGCACTCTGGACAGTAAGAAAGATTGGGCGATGGTCGCTTCCCCCTAGTTGGTCTCCTACTTCTCTACTAATAGATCCAGCTATATCTGGTGTGGAGAAGGCAAGATCTGGTGTTGAAGTTGTGTGCCATCCTCTGGAGTAGAAGGTAGGAGTATCTGTGGCATTATTGACTAGGATTAGGGAGTGATCATCTTGCCAAGTTTCAACCTCTTCCCCTCTGTGATCCAGATGGTTATAGCCCCAGCTCTGGGAGTGGCTATTAAAGTCTCCAACTGCTATAAAGTTGGTGGCTGGTACCTGTATAGAGCTGAGACTCAGGGGTTTGTTGTTCGGACAGTAATAGTTCAGGAGTTCTATTTCCATCTTGTCTACCTTTATCTGCAACAGCTGATATTCTGCTCCATCCATGAAGGTTTTCCTTTCGTGTGCAGGAATGTTATTCCTTACAAGAGTAAGTACTCCTCCTTTTCGTCTATCTTTTCTGTCGGATCTGAAGCATTGATATCCCCTTATTTTAAAGGTTTGATCTGCTTTCAAGTGAGTCTCTTGGATACAGCAAACACTGACTTGCTTCTCATACAAGATGTTTTCCAGCTCTGTCTTTTTGCTGTATCCAGCCTGCTTGCTGTTCACTCCCTCTGCATTCCAGTGCATCATGACAAGTGGCACTCTGGGTTTCTCTTTTTCTGTTTTGTTTTGGTCAGTAGTTCTCCTCCGCCGTCTGCTGACTCCACAAGACGGTCTAGAGGGTCCTCCAGTAGCTGAGGGTGGGCTCTGTCGAGGCTCAGAGCCCGGCACTGCACCTGCCTGGTGGAGCTCCACAGGGCGAGCACCAGTACGAGATTTATTTGACGGTGTACTCTCCATAGAAAAAAAAAAAAGCGAGTTGCGTGATACTGTGGTTTCCGGTGCGCCTTCTGGCCCAGTATCTATGACTTTAGCACCTGTTCAACGGGAGAGTGGGCTCATCCCTAATCTGTTTATGTTCCCAGTAGTAGACTATTCGCAAGCAGCCTGGGGGTGTCACTGCTCTGCGCGGACCTTGTTTACCGAGGCGGCGTCCGAGCTCGTATGGTGAAAATATGGTTGCATTATCTTCAAAATAGCCCTGTCTTTCCTGCCCTCCTGCAGCTTTGAGTTAGGGAGTTCTGAGCTCCAGTCTCTTTCCCAGGCATTTTATCCTGGCCTGGCACGCATACAGAGGACCCCACTTCTGGTTCTAAGTTAGCAGTTGGGGACAGGTGGGGTAGCACACTGTGCATTCCCCGTCATCCAGGGGGCTCTCCAACTATGCAGAGCTTGCACAATGCTGTGCTCTGGTTCTGGGCTCACCCAAGAAATCCTCACGTCCTGCACACAGCCACTTCCAGATACCCACCACCTGCCAACCCCCCATTGTAGAAATCTCCTGCATGCGGCCATCCAGTCAAGAGCCAGTATTAAGTCTGGTGCCCAAGTGATCCCCCCAAGCTCAGTGTGCAATTCTGGGTTCTCATCATGCTGCAACACAGGGGGGATTGTGATGCTCAGCCATCTCTCTCAACTCTGCACCGATAAGTGACATCGGGGAATTAACTGTGTCTCAGTACTGGGAGGCCCCGTTTCCGGGTACACCACACACAGCTAATTGAGGCAACGGTCGCCGTGGGCATGGTCATCTTCTAATACGAGCGTTAAACCAATGATCTTGTGATTTATGCCATCTTTAGCGCCTTTTCATTTGGTGTCACGAAATTGTGAAAGAGCATAAGAGGGTGACTTAGTGTGACTCTTCATTATTTTTATCTTAACTGTTTGCGGACGGAAGCCATTTAGGTGGCGTTGAAAATTTGGTCACGTTTGGACGGAAGCCACTTTTTTGGCTCTAGGAGACTGCCCCTCTAATTTTGTTTCGTTCTTTGTGAAATGAATTTGCATTAACAATAAAAACTAGAATTTAGGAAACGGAAACTTCCTGTTTTAATTGAAGTATTCGGCGTGCTCGCACTCTCTTTCGATCTTGATTAAAATTTCTTGATTTGTAAGGTTAGAAAACTCAAAAAATGAGCAGTAAACACAGAGATATTGGACGTAATTATGCTTCTGGAAGTGAAAAACGTAAAGCGAAGGAAGAAAAAGAAAGAAGAGATCAACTTGTGATATCAAAAACACGTAAGCTGACAGAATATTTTGATGTTCATGGTGGTGGTACTCTAACCGCTGAAGCTGGAAGTACAGGAACAACTAGTACTAGTGCAGGCTGTGCAGCAGAAAACATACAGCAAAACCCAGTATACACTGAGTCTGAATGTGAAAGAATAAGTGAAACGAAGAAGTACTCTAATGATATTGATGACTGGCCGAACAATATAGATGACTGTGAGCGTGAATATTGGATATCCAAGGGAAGTGAAAAATGTCAACATGTTGATAGTGCCTTCTCTTCATCCGTGTGATTGTATGAAACTGAAAAGAAAACTCGATACGTATATCTGGAGTAGAATCCAATGAAACGGAATAATAGTTAATACTTGTATTTCTTCACTTCACAGAGAATGTGATCCAGTATGCTGGATCCAATCAGATTGATGAATTCCTCACGTTGTTTTAGATAGAAATGATGTTTGCATGAGTACTTATATGCTCTGCCAGAAAAGGGTCAAACTTGGCCAGTAATTCTAACCCTAAGTAATTCCCGTTATAAGGGGACCCAACAATTTCATCACTGCCACGAAATGAAAGGCCTCGTTCTGCTAAAAACTTCACAACTTCAATTATTCGCTCTAGAAGTTTGTGCCAATACTTTTCTTGAATGTCCATTTGTTTCACAAGTTGGGAATCGACATGTTTACCTTTGTTTTTACGCATCAACAGTGAAATTAAAGCTTGTCTATGTGAGGAGCTTTCTTCATGTCGACGCAATAAATTGCTTGTATTTTTCCAGTCATTAAACCCTTCCATAGTAAACTTTGATGAACATTCTGAACTCATAAGCTTGCATGGGAAACAGAATAGGCACCCTTTACTTTCTGAATAGCATAACCATTTTCTTGCATGTTGCTTGTTTGTAAGTTTATGAATATGTGTAAAATAAGGACATTGATATTAAAGACTGCCGTGGTCAAAGTTATGACAACACCAGCAACATGAGTGGCAAGTTTATATGATTACAAGCACGAATTAAAGAGATGAATAAGTTTGCGCATTACATTCCGTGTTTTGCACATTCACTAAATTTGGTTGGAAAATGTGCTGCTGAAGGTTGTCAAGAAGCAGTCATTTTCTTTGGATTTGTTGAAAGCCTGTACACCTTCTTTTCTGCTTCTACCTACCGGTGGTGTCTCCTTTCTACTGCATTATGTGCTGGCGGTACTCATAATAAGTCCCATTTGCCCTTTGTGAAAAGACTGTCAAATAGTGATACCAGGTGGTCCGCTCAGGCAGATGCAACAAAAGCACTTTTACACAGCTTTTCTGCAATAAAACAAGTCTTGGATGATATTTCAGATAACAATGATCAGAAGGCAGAGTGTCGTCAACAGGCTCGTGGTCTACTTTCAACCATGATGAAGTTAGAAACAGGAATAATGATCATACTCTGGGATCAAGTATTACAGCGTTTTCAAATGACCAGTGCTTCTTTGCAATCTTCTGACCAAGATTTCTTCTTCTTCTTCGTTCGTCCTGAAAAGGACGGTGGTTGCGTTGTGTCTGTTTACGCCTAAGCTGTGATATCTGCACCTTTCGGTCGACACATCCGACTTCTGCACGGCATGTTTTAGGACCGGGTTTGCCTTCCCATTTCGATCCACACTTGCTCAGCCAGCCTGCACAGCTGCAGACTGTTTCCAGGACCACCACGTGGAGGTGGAGTGCGGTCTTGACCAGCTCTGGTTCGCTGGTCCTGACGCAGGCAGTCAAGCTATGAGTCGCTGACTGCGGTCTCTATTGCTGCGTCTTGAGGTCCCTGACCAAGATTTGAATACAGCTTGTGCACTCTATGAATCCCTGCGGGGGTATATTCAAGCTATGCGGTCTACTTTTGCAGACATAGAGCAAAAGGCCAAGGATCTGACTGAGTGTGAACATTATCAAGAACAAACTCGAAGAAAACACAAACGAAATCGAGAGTATGATGATTTCAGTGGTTCCAGCACACTTGATGAATCTCAAACGCCTTCTCAGCAGTTTAAAAGCCGAACATTTCTTGTCCTTATTGATAGCTTGCTCTCTACCTTGTCAAAACGCCAGAAAGCTTATCAAAAGTTGAATGATGTATTTGGATTCCTTCGTCAGTTACAGTCGTTTACACCTAAAGAGGTGGTAACGAGATCATCGAATCTTATTAAATCATATCCGGAAGGTCTGAAAGAAAGTCTTTGTGAAGAACTTGTGCAGTTTACAGAACTGTTGAAAACTGATCTTGCTTCTCATATTGGCACTACTCTAGACTTGTAGAGTTACAGTTTTACCGTTTGATAACTGACAATTCTTTAAGAGTCTTGTTTTCCAAATGTAGAAATCGCCTTGCGCATCTATTTGTCACTAATGGTAACCAACTGCAGTGGAGAACGATCATTTTCAAAACTGAAACTTATTAAAAATGAACTAAGGAGCACCAAGGGTCAAAAAAGATTGAACAATCTCACACTAATGAGCATTGAACATAAACTTCTGCGTGAAATTGATACATCCTATATCATCAACAAATTTGCTCATGCTAAATGTAGAAACATTAATATTTAAACAATAATGTTGACTGTGTTGTTACTTTTGATAATGATAATTACTATGCAAATTAAAAATGTATGTGTTCAAATATATTTGTGTTGTTTTATTGTTTATTTTAAAATATAGGGCCCCTTTCTTAACATATGCTACAGGCAGCTCAATCCGGCCCTGGTGACAACTGTTATACATTCTAAATCTTTTAAAAGATCTAGTGATTTTTCAAAGAACATCGGTGCTTAATTAAGGGTCTGTACCTGAATGAGAGGAACAGTAAAAAGTAAAAAAAACTCAAAAAAATGTGAAGACCCCAGTGTTTTCTCTGTGTGGGAAATGGTGGCAATGTGACTGTGGATCCAATGTTCTTTCAACAATTCACATTAATGACACAGCAGAAGGGAAAAAAGAAAGAGCTGAAAAGCTGTTGCAGGATATAGAGCTGATGGAAGAAACCAGAAACAGCAAAAGACTACAGATGCAGCATGGGTGGAGTTACCACCTTCAGTCAGGTGTCTGGTTATTTTATCCACAAATACAGAAGCAGACCTCAAAGCAAACCACCACAGAAACCACATTTTCAAGAGCACAAGAAAAGGCATTGAGTCAGACTTCATGCAGGGGGGGGGGGGGGGGGGGGTGTGTCACCAGGACTGGTGACTCCACCCAAACTTTAACAACAAAATAAAGCTGGAAAAAATATTTCAGAAAGTGAACCTTCAAGTTGATTAGTAAAAAAAAAAAAAAAAAAAAAAAAAAAGGCAGCGCTCAGCCTGATGAAAGAAAGCAGCAAACTGTCATGATCACCAACCAAATTTTTAATTGCTCCATACAACCCCTATCTTATGAAGGGGATCAATACAAACCAAACTGCAAAGTCTCCTGGTCTGCAATATTTAGAAGCCAAGACCTACTGTGCAGCACATTATATAGAATTATCCTTACTGTTGCCTCTTCCAGACAGAAGACAAATTTTAAAACTAGAGCCAATCTATGAGACTGAGACACAAGTAAAGGTAAAGGATCCCATTACACGCCCATTGTGGAATATTGGGAATATGGTGTTAGGCCCATATTTTCTTGACCATCGGCACACTAGGGGTGATGTGGTCAACATCACGCCGGCCGTCTTAACCTTCCCAGAGTTGCTCTGGTACCCAGTTGGGGCTGGGTCGACCCAGGAGCCGTTTGCGGCCAAAAAAAAATCCCACCTCATCTGGGGATCGAATCATAGACCACTGAGCTAGGAAGCCAGTGCACTAACCACTATGCTACCTCGGCTCCTTTAAAGACACAAGTGGTCAAAGAAAATACTCAGATTAACTAGGAGAAGAAAATGTCCTTGAACAGCTAACATTTAAACACATTTTTTGTTATTTATAGAGATTAATCTCATCACTGTAATTGTTCTTTCTTGCTTGTCTAAATGATCCAATGAATGGCTGAAGACATAACATTTCAAAATCAAAACTTTATTGTTTCAAACACAATACTCTGAAACCAAAGCAATAACATCCAGCCACTGCACACACAGATTTTGCCACAGAACTGCTGAATAGTAAAATCCTTAAACTGCACCTAAATCTTCCCAGCTCAATCGTTCTGACTGAAAACCATTTTTGCAACATACTGCCTTTTGTTATTGTATATGCTGTTTGAACAACAATTTTTTTTTAAATTGTACATTCTTTTTCACAAATTTAAAAACATGTATAACATTACATACAACAAGTTTTAATTTGACTAAACAAATGCAGCAATAACAAAACCTTGTAAACAATGAACACTAACTCTGGCAGTATTTGTTGATATCCTAAATAATAAAAGAAGAAATCATGAGCACAGCACATTTTAATGTGAGCAGGATAATGGATCTAAAATTTGAATGCATGCCTAAAAATTACTATTTAAAATAGAAAACTACAAGCAACAGTACCTGACATCATACACTTTCACTTCCATGAAAAACAAAATATATGATGAAACAATTGATCTCACATTGCTGGTTTTTTGTGTGCTTAATCTAAGGTCACATTCTGTGATTTACATTTAAAAAAATGTTCAGTTGATAAAATGAACTATTTACAGATGCCAAGATGGAACAAATACATCCCCGCCAATGCCAGGTGAGATTGTTTATCCAGCCAGATGTCTTTATCTGCGGCCGCCCCTTGGTCCACCTCTGCCGCCACCACCACCTCTTGGACCTCCTCTACCACGACCTCCTCTTGGCCCCCCACGCCCACGTCCACCACGACCTCCCATTGGTGCTGCAAGGGGGGAATATTCAGTCAAATGTTAGAATTTAGGACAACAAAGAATGGTCATGGGGTTTTACAGGCATGAAACTTGATGGGTTAATGATACACAGTTGTGAACATGACAGGATGCTATTTGTTTTTCAAATTTTGAGCATTAACTCATTACCTTTCAAATGTCTCAAAAGGCACAAGCCTTCAACAAATTCATGTCACGTCATCCTTGTTTTGTGCAACTCACTCAAGGTCTTTCCATGTCTTCAAAGTCCTGCAACTCTATGTGACTCGCTCTGGATGTTTTTTTAATAACTGTCACTGAGTGTCAGCTCTTGGTGAATATTTTCTAGCATAAGTCGACCCCTAGACTTAAAATGCTTCCAACATGAATAACCTGATTATAAGTCAAAAAATACATCAATTTTTTTAAATGCAAGAAATTTCGATATATCTGGCATGGTGCGATATTTTCCACTCGTTTTATTTGAAGAGCCGAATTCAAATTGATTCTCGAGTAATAATGCAACCATTTTGCCGGTGAGTTAAAACCCATTCATATAATTCTTCTTCAAGAGCCAAATACAACGAGGTGTTCCATCTCCTTGCTCGTTTCGTTCTCAGCATTTCTTGTAAGTATTCTTTTATGTTATGGCAGTCTCGAACAAGTTTTCTGTCAATTCCTAATTCCTGCATTGCACTGGAATTGTCATGACTTTCTACAAATTCTATCACTTTCAGCTTAAAGCCAGCCTCGTAAGTATGCTTTCTTTTGAAATTCATTGTAACAGCACCTTCCTGCACAATTTTTTTTTCTCTAGAAGCCGGTGTGTTTAAAAAAAATGAGTTAAACAGTTATGCATTCAGGTCATTTTTTATTTATATCATTTGTGTCTATATTGAGTGTATGTTTTTATTTTAATTATTACAATTAACAGCCTACTAAAATTGATTCAAACATTTGCTAATGTATTACTGAAGATATTCTGTTAAAAACAAAAGATACCAGTATGTGGTGGGAGCAACATTGACCAGTTTCATTAATCTTTTTTTTTTTTGGACTCCAATTATAAGTCAGGGGTTACGTTTTTTTAAGGTCCAAAATAGGAATAAATTTCTCAACTTATACTTGAGTACATACAGTAAATAAGTTTTTTTCTGCATATCTACGACGGCCATTTATTGCTACTACTGAGCTTCTAGCAGGATTTTATTTATTTGTTTTATTATTTAATTTTCTCATTTTGATTGTTGAATTTCTTGTTTTAATATTTCCTTCTTTCTGGTTTTGTATTTTTACTTGCATATTTGCTGTCTTTTTCTTCGCATCACCTGTGCTGTGTATTATTTCATCTGTCTGTGTCGCTCATCTTATCTCTGTTTCTCATCCTTTTAGACGTTTGCAAGGTCTGTAGTATTTTTCGTTTGACCTGTCTATATTTCTTGACTTTGTCGCCTGTTTGTAACTGTGGCTGATAGAGGGTAAACCCTGAAACATTCCGCGTTTCCAGAGTACTGTTGATTTGTAAAACTGATTCCATACCATTTTCTTTTTTATTAATTTACCAATGACATGTTAATATTTGTTCAAACATTATTTTGGCCTCCTTGGTATTATCTACACGGTAGATCTAGGATTTTCCTGTGGCTTTTCTGTCACTCCGAAACTTGCTGAGCTCCAGTTGCCCCTGTCTGGCTTGCATTTAAGGATCGTCACATCTGGTCCCAAGCTAGAAGTAAGAAGAGTGTGGCATACTGTGCATTTTCCGCCATCCAAGGGGGCTCTCCAACTATGCAGAGCTAAAAACTATGCTCTGTATCTGGGCTCTCCCAAGGAATCGTCACGTCCTGCACAGAGCCACCTCTCAGCTCCCCCTGCCCATCACTGGGTCCATAGTGAGATCCTCCTGTATGCAGTCAAAGCAGCACATCTGGGCTCAAGTGACTTCTCCAAGCTTAGTGTGCAATGCTGGGTTCTCAACAAGTTTCCCCACACAGGGAATCCCTGGAAGTGTGTGGATGATTTTAGAGTCAATGAGAATTATTTAGCCTCACAGACAGAGGCTCACTTCCACATATGTTTATTGTAGCATTGTGCATAACTGGTGGTCACATAAAGATGACTACAGATATGCCTCCATGCATGAGCAATATGTGTGAAACTAGGGTCAGTGTAGAGGTTTGCCAGAGAAAGTACCATATTTTCCTATCGACTGTCTTCCTCCTAGCCTGGCTCCAATCTAGTCCTCGGTCCTTCAGAGACTGTCTAATGTCCTCCCCGTGAACTCTGGGTCGTCCTGGAGTGCTGGACCCCTGGCTCTTGGTTTCCCATATTTGTCGTGGTAGTCAGTCTTCTCCCATTCTACAGACATAGCCAAGCCATCAGAATTGGAACTGTTCCACTTGGTTCTGCAGTGGTTGGGTTTTGAGGCCATAACATATGGTATTGTTTGTAGGCACATAAAGAACGAACCCTGAACGTTAACTGAATGAATATTGTATGTAAATAGCCACACTTCTGAACATCAGTCAAGATTCAGCACATCACATCATCCATGATGTGCTCCAGTTCCACAAAGTCTCTGCAAGGTGGGTGCCATGGCAGCTTATTCCAGAATTGAAACAACGATGTGTTGATGCCTGTCAAGAACTTTTGCGGTGCTTTGAAGCAGAAGGTGGTTTCCTAGCGAGAATTGTTACTGGAGATGAAACCTGGGATCACTACCATCAGCGGCTATTTCATTCAGTCACTCTGTGATTTTCCATCAAGGTGCGTTCAACTGCTGCAATTGACTCTGGGGTCACTACTCGGTGTGCCTGACCCGATCAAGAACAGTCTGTCACAGAACTCACGCTGTTTCGGAATTTCCTACTCCACCCGTACACTTGCTGGAGTGACAGGCATGCATCACCGTACTGGACTTTCATTCGCCGATGAATTTCTATAGGTTTCACCCCTTCTCTGTTAAAAAAACAGATAACAGAACGCTGCTCCTCTTTGGTGCATGTCACTAGTGGGGCGGCCATCTTTAAACTCCTACTGTGACTTCATGTGGTTCGTCTGCACCATGATGCCAGCTGCAGCACACTCTTGACATCCTTAGCAACAATACTGCCAACGTACATGACAATGTAAGTATCGCAAATTTAAGGTTTTTATTTGAAGCCCCCTCGTATTAATAAAGAAAACCATAATGTGTGCTCAAGTTGTCTGCTACTGTAAAAGCTGTTATGCTGATGTGAATGGAAATGTCCTATCAAAACATGATGCCTATTGGACATTCTTCCATTTTCCACACTCACTGATAGAAATAAAGTATGAGAGTCGGAGTTTCTTCTTCTTCTTCGTTCGCCCTGAAAAGGACGGTGGTTGCGTTGTGTCTGTTTCCAACGTAGCTGTGATATCTGCACCTTTCGGTCGACACATCCGACTTCTGCACAGCATTTTTTAGGACCGGGTTTGCCTTCCCATTGCGATCCGTACTCGCTCAGCCAGCCTGCACAGCTGCAGACTGTTTCCAGGACCACCACGTGGAGGTGGAGCACGGTCTTGACCAGCTCTGGTTCGCTGGTCCTGACGCAGGCAGTCAAGCTATGAGTCGCTGACTGCGGTCTCTATTGCTGCGTCTTGAGGTCCCAGAGTCGGAGTTGATAAGAGGTATGGCATCCGCCTCTAATTCTACAGGTACAGGGTTCGGTTTCCAGTACAGGAAATATATTTGATGTAAATTTTTTTCGGAACCAGTGGGTCCTAATGATGTCATACTCCCCCCTGATCTCCTGGGTAGTGAAGTCAGATGCCTAGCCCTTCGGATGAGGGTGAAAAAATGGGAGGTTCTGTGTACAAGTTGCGCACGTTAAAAATCCCTCGGCAGCTGGAAATCATAAAGAGTGGGCAATATGGCTGCTTCAAAGCACCGCAAAAGTTCTTGACAGGCATCAACACATCGTTAACTGATGACAAGAACTGGACAAGTGCCAGTGGAACAAGAGATGAGAAGAAGACGATGGCGATGGATAGGACACACACTGAGGAAACCTGTTGATAGCATTACAAGGCAGTCCTTGTTCTGGAACCCCCAGGGCAAGAGAGGCAGAGGAAGACCAAGAAGTACATGGAGAAGAGAGTTGGAAACAGAGGTGAAAATGATGAGGAGAACATGGAAAGAACTTGAGATGATGGCACGTGACAGGAGGACTTGGCATGTGTTTGTTGAAGGCCTATGCTCCTTTGGGAGTGGAGGGTTATGAAATGAAATATGGCTGCTGCCTTGGCAAAACTTACAAAATTAGGAAAATCTACCCATTACAAAAATATTAATAGAATGTGTGATTCCTGTATACGCACATTGAGATTGACGCCGGTGCTACAGAGTTCGTGCTCTGTGCTGAGATCCTTCTTGTGTGATCTAAGGGAGGAGATCGGAGCACTAAGAGTTGTCTGTGTGCAATGAAGATAGTCCTTATATACCAAACTAAAAATAAAGTATTCTAACACAATACACACGAACAACTTACGCTTTCCCCCCTCTCTTCTGCCCCTGGCTTTTGTGCGAGGTGCATCATCTATTAGTAAAGTGTCAAGTGGCAAGCTGTCTGGAAGGATGTAGTAGCGAATGTTGTTACCGCGTATACTCAGAGAATCCAGCTGCTGTGGTTCCTTGTTCTTCACTGTCATTTTGACTGCTTTTAAGTGCGTGTTCATACTGACATCAACACCTGTTCAAGGCAAATTACTTAATGTCAATAAATGATATGATCAAACAGTTACATAAATCCTTTATAACAGAAAAATACAAGAGATGTCAAAGTCAGAGCTGGAAATTGATCAACTTGATCATGATGTCATTGTGTAAACTGATGGGTCTGTAATCCGTGGTAAGAAATCAGGGTGGGGGCGTCTCTGCTAGAGTAAAGGGCAGAATCGTTGCTAAACATAGTGGGGTTTACATGATCACCTCCAGCATGAGAATGGAGGTAGAGGCAGCTACTGCAGCTTAAGGTGACTGTCTGAAACTCCATTAACAAGGGCAATTATTGTATCTCACTAACAATTCATGCTTCGGTAGGTCCAAAGTGAATGGCTCCGGCATGAATGGAAAACATCCACTGAAGCCTACAATTTTCAGGAACATGTGGATCTACTGTCCTGGTCTAGCTTCAAGATCATCCATAGAAGGTGCATTGGATATGGATACGGTAGAGATACTGAGGGCAATTAATGATCGCCTATTAGAGAATGACACTGCAATCGATGAATCACCAAGGATAAGACCAGAAGGGATGGACATATCAGAGGATGCAGCTGGTGTGTACACAACCAGCGCGCAAAACAAACAATTAGCAATCATGACCTTCAACGTTTTCTGAGGGAGACTGAGCACCTATGGGTTTAACAATAACAGATGACATTTAGGAAAAAAACCACGACAGTACAAACCATTTTGAAAGCCTTGTGTGGTTCCTAAGGTCTATGTGAAAGACAAAGAAAGAACAGGACACCGATGTCTCTGACATGGTAATAAGAAGCGACCAATGTGATGTTATACATGTGACAGGGAGTGTCTTTGACTGGGACTTGGACTGGATTAATTTGAGTCACGGCGAAGACATTTGAAAGAGTGCCTTCGACCAGGGGACTGGAATAACCCGAGCGGCTCCTGAGCACAAACCCTCTGTGGATGGGAAGGAGCGAAGCTCCTGACCGGGTTGGAAGGAAAGTTCACAGGCTCCCCAGCCTCGCAATGCCATGAAATTTATTTCATGTCATTGGGCCGAAGCCCAAGTGCCGCTGGTTGGGTTAAAAAAAAAAACCAAACAAACGCATGATTTGTAATGACACCATATTTATTCGTAGTGCGTAATAATAGACAGTGAAAAGACCAGCGTTGTCACTCCTAGGTGGATTCACCTAGATCTAGGTTTTTATGGGGTGCTGTCCAGGTGTTATTTTCCATCATTAGTTGAAGAACGCCACCTAGATTGTGCTCAAAATAGCCCAAGTAGCAGATATCTAAGTTTTTCCCCCAAAAATTCAGAGCGGCAACGCTGAAAAAGATGCAGGCAACGGACAAGACACTTATTGAGGTAACCTACTGATAGCACTACCAGGCAGTCCTTGTTCTAGAATCCGCCAGGGTAAGAGAAGCAGGAGTAGGTCGAAAATACTTACTTACTTATTCGTTCTCTACCGCGGGGTGTAGAGGTTTGTAAGAGAGAGCGCCATACTATTCTATCGGCTGTCTTCCTCCTGGCTTGGTTCCATTCTAGTCCTCGGTCGTTCAAAGATTGTTTAATGTTGTCCTCCCAGCGGAATTTGGGTCGTCCTGGAGGTCTGGATCCCTGGCTCTTAGTTTCCCATGCTTGTCATGGTAGCCGATCTTCTCCCATTCTGCAGACATGGCCAAACCATCTCAGTTGGGACTGTTCTACTTGGGTCTGCAGGGGTTGGGTTTTTAGGCCTTGACTATCGTCTGGCTGCGGACCATGTCTCTTCTTGTTACTTCAACCACCTTCCTCAGATACCTCATTTCTGAGGTTTGTATCTGGCTTTTGTTGGTTGTAGTCATTGCCCATGACTTGCATCCATTCGTCAAGACTGGGACATAGGTGGAGTGGTATACAGCCATCTTCGTCTTCTGATCAACTTCTCTTTTGCTGAGGAATCCTCGATTTATGGCTTGAAAAAGTCTCCCAGCTGCTGCTCTTCGGGTAGCCAACTCTTCTTTGATGCCTCCCTTCCGGTCTATGACAGCTCCAAGGTGTTTAAAGTGGTCGACCTGCTCCAGGACCTGTTCTCCCAGTTTAATCTGATGTCTTCTTTCCTCTCGTGATATCACCATGGTTTTTGTTTTTGAGCTGCTTATGATCATTTCTCTCTTCTTCAGCTCTTCCTTCCAAACTTGCAGGTTGGATTGAAGATGTGCCTCTGATTTAGCAATCAGGGCAACATCCTCAGCAAATGCCAGCTCTGAAATACAGACCTGTCTCATCTTCCAGTACCCCACTGAATACTTTCCTGTCCTCTCCTTACATGTCTTGATGACATCGTCCATGAGGAGTATGAAAAGATAAGGTGACAGGATATCTCTTTGTCTTACACCAGTGGTGGTCCTGAATTCTTCTGACTTATGGTTTGCCGTCCTCACATAATTTCTGCAAGACTTGTAGAAGCTCTGTATAGCATGAATCAGAGGTGATGGAATGTTCTTCTTTGCCAAACAGTCCCAGAGTTTGTTCCAGGAGACCTTGTCAAATGCCTTTTCCAGATCTAAGAAGCAAAGATGGATCTCACTCTTATACTCAAGAGCCTTTTCACTCAACTGTCTGAGTGTGAAGATTACTTCGATTTGCTCGGAAGCCACACTGGACCTCATCCATTTGTGGCTCAGCTAGGCGTCTGAGTCTCTGCTCCAGGATTCTGAGTAGATTTTACCAAGGACACTGAGAAGGGATATGCCTCTATGATTCCCACATTGTTGGTTGTAACCCTTTTTTATGGTCTTGTTGCACCAAGCTGCCCATAGGACCCTTAGGAGTAATAGTTCGCCTGCTGCTCCTATGTACTTAACCATTTCTGGTGTTATGCCATCATGTCCTGCAGCTTTGCCCATCTTGATTTTCTCCAGTGCTGCCTTCAGTTCTTCCATCTTTATGTCATCTTCATCACCACTGGTTTCCTCTTCTGGGCCAATGGTTATCATTTCTGATGTTTGACCTTGCTCACCATCAAGGAGTTCTGAAAAATATTCTTTCCATTACTTCTTTTGGGGCAGTAAAGAAGTCCTTTATAAATTTAAGAGGGCACTGTTTTTCCTTCCTCATATTCTTTAGGGCCAATTTCTGGTTTTCTTGCGCATCATTTTATAGCTTGTCTTCAAATTCTTCCCAGGACTTCTGTTTTGCTGTTAGCACCTTGTTCTTTGATCATATATTCTCTATATCTGTTTTTCCTGCTGTGTTTTTAGCTCCTAAGTATTGTTTCCATGCCTTTTTCTTCTCTCTTATTTTCTCTTTAACTTCATCTGTCCACCAAGGTGTCCTCTTTCTCTTGTTCCCAAGTCGCACTTCACCACATGCTTCTGCTGCAGCAGTCTTTATGATGTCCTTGAATATCAGCCAGAGTGTCTACAGGTCTTCAGGTTGTTGCTCTGTGTTTCTCATTGCTGCAGCAATAAGCCCCTGATAACTGGTCCTCACTTCTGGCTCTCTCAGCTTGTAGGTCTTAATGAACGTTTCTCCTGTTCGTTTACTTAGCTTCTTGCGTGATGTTAGGCAGTTCCTAGGCCGAGTAGCTCTTTCAGTTGTTCTTTTAATTGTTAACAAGTAGTGGTCACTTCCAATCTCTGGCCCCCTCCACACTCTAGCATCCAGGACATACTTGAATGAGCTCTTCCTAACTATGGCGTAGTCGATCACTGACTTCTCATTCTTTGTTGGTTCACATCTAGTATCCCTTTGGTTTTTGACCACAATACAACCCACACCCCCTTTAGCTCTTTCAGATGTGGGGACACCACTGTAGAGCAGCGTGTCGCCATCGAGATCCATAACTCCTTGTCCTTTTTTCTTTGTTTCTGTTAAAGCCAGGATTTCTAATTTGGCTTTCCTCATCTCTTCCACCAGCTCCTCTTCCTTACCATTAATACTTTTTGTGTTCCATGTTCCTTAAGTCATAGTTCGTTCCAGTTCGTCGCCTTCAGAGTCAGTCCGGTTTTCTCTCTTATGTTTCAAGTAATCAGGTTTTTAAGACAAACAGGTGATTGGCCTGTTGTGCCTTTGCATGGTGGAGGGGCTGCCTTCTTGCGGCCTCCATCCTCCTTTTTAAGCCGGGCTTGGGACCAAAATACACAAAGAAAAGAACTGGAGACAGCAATGAAAATGATGGAAGGCACAGAAAGATCTTGATTGATTAAATAATAGAAAGTGTACAGACAAAGTAAATTATGAAAGAGGGCCAAATATTTATACCTTGCACACTAATATCTGACAGAAGATATAACTCAGAAATTAATAAAATATGCTTTAAAGATAGTAAAAACAGAATTATAAAAATAAACATCTATCAGTGGTAGTGTGAAAAGAGTACTAGAAAGTTACATATTTATTAATATCAGCATATAGATGCAAATCATGGGCTATGACTGAACAAACAAGGGCAATGGATACCACAGACATATGTTAAAGAATGTTAAGAACTCCACAGAGGAAACAGACAATAGAAATGTCTCTGATACTAGCCAATGTGCAAACAGAAATCACTGCACACATACAAAACAGAGGCAGGCAACCTTTATTAGGACATGTGAGAAAAGCTACAACACATCATGGCAACAAGAAAAACTGGTTTTTAATAAATGTAGAAAAGTGACATAAAGAGCGAATGATCGCACATAGTATGAGAAAAAGTCAACTTCAAAAGTGACAAAACACTTCACTGGTTGGCATGCGCACAAAGAAGGAAGAACAAAGAGCAACAAATTTAAAAAATAAAAAAAAACAGTATAAACCCCAACAACATATAAAGAGAAATACAGGGTGGTCATAAAGTCTTTCCCTGATTTCAAAAATTAAAAAAAAAAAAAAGTATTCTGTGCAGAAACACTTGGTTTTTTGGAAATTATTTCAGAACTAAAACAGTTTTTTTATGCTATTTGTAGATTTCAACATTTGCGATTTTCAACACTGTGCTTCGAGGGATTGCAAGTTCTCTTGAGGCACGATAGGTTGATTTCTGAGGACTCCGTTGAAACGCTGTGCGCACTGCGTCCACAGTTTCTTCACTCACACAAGGCCTACCTGCTCTGGGCATGTCACCGACGCTGCCAGTGTCCGTAAACTTTATATGCTTTGATGCTTCTTAACATCTGGAGGATCTCGTAAAAATTTGAAATCAGGGAAAGACTTTATGACCACCCTGTATAATGTAACACTCTCTAATGAAAAATTGTAACTAATCATTAATAATACCCTGTCCATATCTAGTTCCCAGGGGGGGGGGGGGGGGTGGGGGGGGGGGGGGGAGTCCTGGGGGGGGGGGGGGGGGGGGGGGGGGGGGGGGAGGGGGGGGGGGGGGTGGGGGAGGGGGGGGGGGGGGGTGGGGGGTCCCTGATGAGACAATGAAAGAATAGAACCACCACTTCCACAGACATGCCGTATGGGCGACTAATATGTGGTTGTGTATGTGGCTGGCAACCTCATTATGCACAATTAATGGCCACAGAAGCCACTACTACATAAAGCACATAAATGCTCAGGGCAGGCTTCCTATACAGGGACCAGCAGCAGTGGTGGCTCCATCTATAAAGGAAAGTGGTGATCTGAATAATTCTCTATGTCAGTGTTCCACAAACTTTTTTTTTAATGTCACGGCACACTTTAAGTGCACTTCAAAGTTCCACGGTCCATTATAAATATTTAAGTATGTGGGTATGTTAAATATTTTAACATTCGCTGCAATTTTAAGACAGGCTCCTTAAAACCTTTAGCACGCTGCAGGCGCATTATTGCGAGGGAGGTACGCTATGTTCTGCCAGCTGCGGGCGCATTATTGCGACTTGCGGACATCGTCGGTTTCTAGCATTATAATTTGTGTACACATGATTTCACCCCCGGATGTTAAGTTTTAATGTTATTTGCGAGAGAGCTAGCTTCCATTTCCGATCTTTATTTAGTGATGTTTATTTTCTGTGAATTTTTTTAATCGAAATCAATCGGCATCGAACACGCAGCCATTTTCGCTCAAATTTTAATGGATTCTGACTCCGATGCGATGACAAGAATTTTGTCTTTATTAGCGCTGATATCGGTTCTCAGAATATGGGTGATGGCAGAGATGGGGCCGATAGTAGAATGTCATTGCTAGTACGTCTAATTTTAGGGGTTAGGTTTAGGTTTATGGGAAAGGTTTAGGGTTACGGCCGAATGTCACTGCTGACGAGGGCGTTTGTTGCTTTGCAATTATGATGGGTGTAACAAAAAGATCGTCATTTGATTTGTATTGGTCAAATGACTTTCATTGAGATGCAAGGGATAAGGACTCTTCGTTTGTTGTTTTTTTTTTTTTAATTTAAAAAAATTTTTTTTAATTTTTTAAAATATTTTTTTCGTTTTTTTCATCTTTCCATTCCTCTCTTCCTATCACATCTAACATGTACACAAACAAATTTTATATCAGATTCATCATTCATTTATTTATATAAATTCCAAAAATGATAGCAATTGACCAAGAAACACAGAAACTACAGACGTTACAAGTCACCCACTATAAAAATGGGGCGTTGTTAAAAAGGAATGCAGCTGCAGGCGTAAATTTCCGTCAAAGAATGCAGCGTGCTAATGGTTAATCTCTTAGTGATGGATTTGTGGATGATGATAACAAATGAACTTATCTGTAAAGCTGTATGTGAGAGATTCGTAACATATTAACATAACATATAATTTTGTATACCATTACATGGTGTATTCTGCCTGGTATACTGTGACACCAGGCAGACACCCGCTGCACACCAATTTGCCAAAACACACTGGTTGTGGAGCACCGCTCTAGGTTATACAGGTGTACTCAACGCGGTGCCCACCAAGGCATACTTGTTTGCCCGAGGATGGTTTGTGAACGAAAGAATAAATATATAATTTTGCTTGCATGGTCAGAAGTTAAAGCTTACCCTCTACTAAACTTATTAGGTATTAGCAGTTAGTGATCTCAATATATTTTTTAAAAGTTTACGATAGACACTCCTAACAATAAACAGTAAGCCAGTGACATGCAGTGCCTAAGATCGCTCTAATTATTCATGTGACTCAAATAATTTGAAGGTTAATTTTTCTATTTTTAAAATCCTGAATATTTTCTCTATCATTAAATGCGTTTAATCACCCTTATATAAGAATTTTGTATATTTTGTTCTAAAACTGAACTTTTTTTTAATACGCGAGTCGCGATATTTGGTTGATGACCACCACCCTCTTTATAAATCTTAATTGTGCCCGTGGAGCAAGAAAGGTTGACGACCTCTGATGTAATACAACGCTTTATTTACCTGTAACAGTGCCATGAACTTGAGTTCCATTCTTTAATTCAATTGTGACAGTCTCATGACTCAGCTTCATTAAAAATCTGCAAGAGAAAACGCAAAACAAAATAATACCATAAGCACATGCTAAGCAGCACCACAATAATAATATCACCACCATCACTACCTTTCAGGCCCCAATGGAGCACAGGCCCTCAAAAAACTATCCTCCAAGCCTTCATGCCATTCGCTCAGTCTTTCCGTGTCCTCTCCATACATTATCATGAAAACTAAATATGCAGAGATGTCTTTCCCAAATTTTTCAGGAAAGCTGTGATTATCACATTTGTGATGTTTCACAGTGTTAGCAGTAAATTTGGAAAAAAAAAAAGTTAAGCAGGAAAGTGGTGACCATGCGTATTGGAAAACTGTGCTCTGCAGTAAAATTGCTGGAAACTACAAAAAATATACTGCTGCTTTTACATTTAAAAAGCTTAGTACAATCCTATATAAAGATAATTCTGGTAGTCAGTAGTTGTGCCATCTCAACATATTTTCAGAAAAGCATATACAGGCATACCTCTGAGATATTGCGAATATCGCAATAAAGCGGGCCACACACATTTTTTGGCTTCCCAGTGTATATAAAAGCCTAAAATCATGTTTACATTATGCCTATTAAGTGCGCAATAGCGCTAGGTCTGAAAAAAAAACAATGTACTGTAAAATTTAAAATACTTTATTGCTAAAAAAAAATGCTAATCTTCATCATCTGAGCTTTCAGCGAATCGTAATCTTTTTGCTGGTGGAGAGCCAAAATCTATCGGAAGAATAAGGCATGTTCTAATAAATAAACATGAATAATTTGAAAAAAAAAGCGCAATATCTGTGAAGCGCAATATCTGTGAAGTGCAATATCTGTGAAGTGCAATATCTGTGAAGCGCAATAAAGCGAGGTATGCCTGTAACTTGTCATGAAACTGGCAGCCTCATCATGTAAAAATTGCTGCAGAAATCACCGCGGCAAGAAGACCAGCTTTAGTGGTGCTCCATACTGAGCAAAAAGGAAATTGATGACGATATTTCTATATGACAGAGCCAACGTTTGGATGCTGCTTGACACCAGTAAATATAATTACTACTCTTTACCATCCCCATACCCTCCAATCTTGAACATTGTGTGCTTTTTATTCTTCATTATTATCTACAGAATGTTTTTGGGTGCCCCTTCTTTCTTCTACCTTGAGGATTCCAGAACAAATTGTATCTTGTAATGCTAAAAGATCAATTTCTCAACATCTTTTCTGCCTTTTACCAGTAGTGTTTATATGGTTCTTTCCATTATTCCTTACTGGTGATCCAGAATATGCTGTGGTCTCTTGCGGTAGAGGAGCCGGGTTTGATTCGCAGTATCGTCACGCTTCAGTTGTAAATAGCTTTGCTCTTGAGTTAGGGAAAGAAAGGGCAGGGAGGAAGGGAAGCGGTCACCTCACCTCTCAATGCCAGACCTAGCAGAGTGAAGTCTCCCTTCACACCTCTATGGCAGTATCTGCTTTAATGCTAACAGGTCAATTTCTAAATGTGCATCTTATCCAACATCATGTTATTTCAGTAGTATTTTTCTTCTTCTTCATACTCTCTCAGGGACCGAAGACGCAGCAAACGAGATGAATGCAGTCAGCGATTCATAGCTTGACTGCTTGCGTCAAGGAACCAGAGCTGACCAAGACCCTACTCCACCTCTAAGTGGTGGTCCTGGAAACAGGCTGCATCATTGCAGTCTGGCTGAGAGAGTAGGGATCGAAGAGGGAAGGCAAACTCGGTCCCAAAAAATGCTGTGCTGAAGTCGGATGTGTCGGCCGAAAGGCGCAAATATCGCAGCTTCGCTGTAAACGGGACACAACGCAACCAACGTCCTTTTCAGGACGAACGAGGAAGAAGAAGAATACACTCTCAGACGTCTACTTGAATATTTTCAAAGAAAGCAGTGGTCAGCTTCAGGTTATTTGCATCTCAATCGAGTTTTTCCGAAAATGGTACTGATGAGGGCCATATGTGCTTTCTATGTTCCTCATATGTTGGGCATCTTTGAAGCAGATGTTCAGCAGTCATTTTATCAGTGCCACAGTTACACTCATCAGCAATCAGTTGTGCCCCATGCAGAGTCTGTAGATTATAACTTATTCTCTTCTGCTGAGCTGGTAACATGCATCATTTTGTGTGTCCTACATCCCATTTGTTTCTGTATCTGGTTCTCATAAAACTCTTTACCTCTCTGAAAGGATCCCATCTCATTGTAGCATTCATAGCAATAAAGAGGCTGACAGATTGGCAAAGGAATGTGGAAAATTATCTCAGAAGTATTTGTACAGTTCTTTTTATTATTCCTTACTGGAAACCAGAATACACTTTTAATCCTTTACTGTGCAAGCATTTATTTGGTTTGAATTTGAGGATCATCTTTACTGTGCAAGCATTTATTTGGTTTGGATTTGAGGATCATCTTTACTGTGCAATCATTTATTTGGTTTGGATTTGAGGATCATCTTTATTGTACATGGACAGCCCCATCAGTGCTCAGATCTCCTCCCTTAGATCACACAAGGATCTCAGCATAGTGCACGAACTCCATAGCACTGGTAAGTATACAGGGATCACACATTCTATAAATATTTTTGTTAATTTTGCCAGGTCAGTGGCCTTTTTTGACTACTCTTTACGATTACCAACAGCTGAGGGATATTTAACTAGAGCAACTTGCACTCTTATTTTTTCGCCCTTATCCGAGAAGGCTAGGTATTTTATCTCACTACCATGAGATCAGGGGGGAGTATGACATTATTACTGGTTCTGAAATAATTTCCATCAAATATATTCCCTGCACTTGTAAAATACCCATTATTAATTTAATGCAAACCCAAACAGCCCCAGCCCCATTTCTGCTTGACCGTGATTACAAACTCCTCAGTTTAAAGGCTTTTTTTCCAACAGTGCACGCTCGAAAACGGGTTGGATTTATTGTCAAGCTTAGCGTGCGAGGTAGGCATACAGCAAAAAAGTGTCAAAATTATAGCAGACGTGTTCTAAAACGAAAATGTAGACATAGACATAACCCTACCCCCTCCATACCATTAATAATAAAAATGCAGACCTAACCCCCCCCCCAAAAAAAAAAACACCCCATTAAATGCAGACATACATCTAGGTAATCTTTTCCTTTAGTGCCGTCGAGTAGGCCTATGTATGTGTATTTTCGTACCATTTAGAGTTAGGGTTGGTACATATTATACATACTCGACGGCACTAAAGGTAAAGATTAGCCTACCTAGATCTAACCCTAACCTCCCCCATGCTCCGCACCAGTGCTGCCAACCGAACCTGCACTTCTGCCTCCTTCAACAATTCAAATATAGTCCCAACTAGGCCTAGCCTATGCTATAGGCTATACCTTTGCATTTACATATATAATTTCGTACGTAAGCCTAACCGTGTAAAAGCCGTAATTACATAGGCCTACATTATTCGTAATCATAGCCACTTCCCAAAAATAGCAGCCTCCAGTTCACTATCCTTCTCTTCGGCCGTTTCAGTTGGAAATTCTCATATAATGTATCTCCCTTCAATTGTCAAGTATTTCCCAAAACAAGTACCCCCCCTCCAAATTATCCAATATTCAGCATTACCAGTGTGCAGAACGGGTCATGTTGCTTGAATGTTTTTGAAGAATAGGCCTATATGTAGGCCTAGGCCTACGTCTTTAAACACAGACTTTGGCCATTTTAATTTGAACCCATTGATTAGGTCTATCTTGCTCGTCAACTCTCTTGGATATGACAGTTGCTGACACCGCTATGCAATTCGGGTCTATCATAAGTACAGCGAAAAGAAATATACTAAACACTACTGTAACTATGATTAAGTATTAAAGGTATTTTTTTTTTAAATAAACACTATTTCTTTACCGGTATACCTGTTATCGATAGTAAACAGGCTTTTTTTCTCTTTTTGCTAAAGAAAAGAATCCTACAGTAAGACTACAACAATGTTTTAAAATAACAGGCAAACGTGTGTTACATATACGTATACATATATCTTTATACCTAACTAGTTTCATGATGGCTACGGATTTGCAGATGCCGCCGAGAAAGAATTATAACAACAATGGTGTCACCGGCAGTTTTAAAAACTTGTACCGGATATGCCAAATCTAGTTCTTTTTTTTTTTTTTTTAAATTGGGTTCCTTCCACAAATGGCGTTACGCAGTGGGAGGGTGGGGGAAGGGTCACAATTTTGTGACGTTGTGTGACGATAGGGGGAGGAGGATTTGAAAAAAAAAAATTTACCTCACACAAAAATATACGAGTCTCACACTGGCTTCTTTCATATAATGTTTCTACTTTTATCCGCAATGGTTAACTTTTAACCGCCATCGTTAACTTTTAACGGCCATCGTTAACTTTTAACCGCAATAGTTAACTTGTATCCGCAATAGTTAACAACTTTCCCCGTAGACGACTTATATTAATATATTCTCAGCCGAAATATCGGATAATAGTTACAGCCTTTAACTGGTTTAAATTGCTTTTTAATTATATATTTCTTTGTTAAATCTGTAATACACACCTTAAAAACAAAATGCATACAAAATAAACTGTACTGTGTAAAATTAGTAAGGAATTATCACCGTCACGACAACAGTCTGATAAGATCAAAGACATAAACGTTTAGCACATTGAACCAACTTGTGTAAAAGTTTACAATCTGTGGGTATGTGTGTGAGTTCGTGTGTGTGTGTGTGGGGGGGGGGGGGTAAATGCATTTAATTGAGTATGGCACAAAGGTTGGTCCCTGTCTCGTACTGGGACGCAGCACTACATGAAAGGAAAAATCTATATAAAAGCCTAATTAATAAAACATTATTTTACTAAAAAGATTATTTTGTTTGCACTAGTTAACAATTTTGCTGACGCACTGGCTCTTCTATACATAACCGTAAATCTGATGCAAGACAAAATCACAAATACTCGATGAGAGGTCACAGCTAGTGGGTCTGAAAATACACAGGGAGAAAACAAAGATAACCGAATAAATGCAGGAAACGATAACAATTTTGAACTTGAAGAAATCACTACAAGTTGTAGAATCATACATATACTGTTGCACACATATTCTTTGGTGGCACGGATTACGCATACAAATGTTAAAATGTATTTATTTGTCTGATAAAAATATATTTATCTTTGAATGCACGTTTTTGGTCTAAAGGGACAGAACTCAGATTAGGCGATAGGGGGAGGAGGATTTGAAAAAAAAAAATTTACCTCACACAAAAATATACGAGTCTCACACTGGCTTCTTTCATATAATGTTTCTACTTTTATCCGCAATGGTTAACTTTTAACCGCCATCGATTAGGCGATGGGTATTCATTCTGTGAGTTATCGCTCCTAGTATCGTTCCTGAAAATCGAACTCAGCGGAGGAATTTAGACTTACTTTAATCTATTCTGTGTTTGGTTAGAAATAGATTGTTCTTGCTTCAGAATGTCTATGGCCCGAATCTATGTATAGTTCTTGTCTATGTAGGACGAGTATGTCTTATAGCTTGATATCTTAGTATGTTTAAGTGGAACTATTTTTCTTGTACTGTACTTTAGGGGTCAGGTGCTTTTCGGCGCATGAAGATACGTTAGAGAGTTCTTCGGTGATGAAGCCTATGGCGGGAAGTCATGTCTTAGACCTGCCCAAGGTTTGTGATCTCTTTTGATGATGGGAACGAAGATATTTTCTTCTGTGATGGTTAAATCCATGAGTTCCCTAGTGTTCATTCCATAACGCGAGGAGAAGAGCGTTTTTGTGCTTGCTAGTGTATTCTTATGTCAAGGTAAACGTACTTTTGCTGACTTCGTTCATTCCTAGGCTTAAGATGGGCAGACGTTTACAGGAATCTACCTATGTCAGTATGTCAGAACGACATATTATCTAGCAGCACTGATTATGTTTCTATACAGCAATTATGAGGACAGATTATGCTGATGCTTGTGGAAACTTTGATATTCATGAATTGAATCTTTATTGAAGCTTTGTCGTACATCGTTATGGTGAGCGATGTTTACAAGACGAGAAGCCATTTTGGAATGCTATCTATTGTTGATCATTTACCAGAGAACAGGGACGCCCTTATTATCAGGAGATGATAAAGAGATCATACTTATGAAAGGAAAACCTACCATTGGTAGTTTAAGGTTTTCTCAGAAATAGTGGCTGAACTGTATTTAACGGAATCTTCACCAGAGTGCAAGTTACGTTTATGCTAAAGAGGTTTGGTCTAGGAATCAGGTTGGAACCTTGTATATTAACTGACATGATCAGTCAGTAAGGCCTGATGAATATTGATATACGTTATGGAACTCTGAATGCTTATATACTGATGTTCCATTGTGATTGTCCTCAACATGAATGCCAATTTGTTATTGTACACCGTGGGTCAACAATATGCTATTGATGTCAACCTGTGTTGCTGTAACTGTACCCGTTCTGTCAAGTGTGTGCGTCAAATTAAACTATTGAAACGTCTACAGTAGTCTGCATCAGTAACTTCTAAATACGCATGTATGAGTGTTTGAACCTTCAGTCAACTCCACAGAACAGTCTACACATTCGCGTACTGACATTTATTGTAACACTCATTGTCAACAACATATTCTTGTCGGGGCCTCATTGTGTTCCAGGACAAGGTGACCTATATACCTGACACTGTGCCCGGTTATTAGAGTTGACCAATTACACCAATACACCTTTACAACGTGCACTGATGTATACCCAGTTATGATAAAGAAGAAAACAGCATTTATCATATACATTGACTATATGCTAACTTTAAGTGCAGTGTTGGGATGGGCAACCTTACTTTCGAAGTGAAACAAGTGTACGATAGGGCTGTCTCTTGTCAACCATGTTATTTTTAACTATCATAGACTGGCCAGACAACAAAGGATATCCCTAGAAGAATAAGATGGACGTGTACCACACTGGAAGATCTAGAATAAGCAGACGATATTGCACTACTCATACATTCACATCAGCACATCCAAGAAAATAAATACAGACAGACTGAATAAATATAGCCAACAAGTGGAACTGAACATCAACCTGAAGAAGACAGAGGTCATTACACTTCTTATTATAAATCCTGAGGCCATAAAAATAAGGAACCAAAAGCTGGAACAAACAGATACATTTACATATATAGGAAGCAAAGTAACACCAGACGGCGGAACAAGCAAAGACATCAGTAACAGAATGAACAAAGTCAGAACAGGCTTTGCAAATCTAAACAACATTTGAAAATCTTCTCAGTACAGCACAAACATCAAATTAAGATTATATGAGAGTTGCGTACTTTATGTACTTTTGTATGGCGTGGAGTGATGGAGAGTAACAGGAAAGAAAATGTCCAATTTATCCTCGTTCCACACAACATGCGTAAAGAAAATTCTTCACGTGTGGGCAGACAAATGTGATGTAATCGCTTCCGGTCATTTGTTTAAAAAAAAGTAATCATGGATTTATTCCCTTTTAGACAATATGAGTCTACAAATGTGTTTGTGAGAGTATTTGCAGGGCACCGGATGTCCATATATGCAGGCACGCACCTTATTTCAAGTGGAAATATTTTGAAATATCACAGCCTATCCTATATGATTTGAAATGATTGGATCTTTCTGATTAGATTCCTAACACCACTGGAGGGAATATAGGCTGACAATTTCACAGTTTTAGCTCTCTGTAATTTGCACGCTCGCCAAGACACCAGACCTTCGCCAGAGTGAAAAACTAGATTCGTAATTCCTAATTGTTATCCGGACCTTTTATTGGAGAACCAGATAAGAATTATAAAGCACAGGAAATCTCTACATTTAATAAGGAACAACGGAACTAGGAAAACTGAAAAAACACGGAGTCAGAAGGGGCAATCTATTGTAAAATTCAAAGAAATCCCAGACCCGTGTAAGAGAAGATTCGTCTCTTTTATTCATCTGTGCGACAAGTCTGTAGCCAGGATTGGCTTATTGGTGGTACCAGCAGAACGTACTATTTCTGGAACAAGACGGGATCAGTAGCCTACGCTTTAAGACAAAGAACACTGTGTAGACTTTCCTTGAAGTTTCTGGGAGACGAGCTACACCCGACAACCTTGACCATAGACGAGTGATCAGTGTGAAAAGACAGAACCGTCATTGGCAGCTAAGTTCAGATATATGCTGCCATCTGAACTTTCTTAACCCTTTTCGCAATCCCCAAATGCAAGGATGATAGCTTTTCTTTATCCATAACTATTCAAATTATTTCAAACTGTTACAACTAAAGTGATTATTAAATTTTGTTATTTGTAATGTTACAAATTTAACTTCACTTTGATCATTTTAAAGTTATTACATGTTTGTCTCAGTCACTTACTAAACACATTCTAAACAGAGCTATACTTGAATAAGAGAATTCCACTGAGTAAATCAGGGGTAGGGGCTAAACGAGCTGATAAATAAGTGCTTGAATTCTTCACAAAAGTGGTCGGCAGGTTACAGAATTAACGTGCTTAGCGACAGCCAGCATTGTTTTCGCTTACCTGAATTTCTTGTGAAGACTCTCATGTGATAGAAGCTTTACTACTCTTCTGTCTACATTTCTGCCAAGAGTAATCTTGTGTACAAATAGACTCCATTGAAGCCTATATTAGATACTCTTGAGTTTGGTCATTGTTGGACCACTACTGCAAAGCAGGTAAGGCAATACCGTCACAGGGAAAAGTAGGTCAAGTATTGAACTCGGAAATTATTTTCTTCAAATTTGTTATTGGAACAAAAACTACACACTTGTCTGTTGACAGAACAGCTTGATCTATACTTGAAGCAACAACATATTTGTATTATTCAAATGTTGACAGAACTGGAATTATGTCCTAAACTTACTTCTTACAAATGTCAGTTTTATTTATTTTTAAACGTCAAATTTATTTTAAGAAGAAATGTTTTTATTTCCATCAAGTTTCAAGATCATATATATATATACAATAAATTTTTTTTTAAAAAAGCAATCAATACTTCTGAAGTGGCAAGTCTTTAAAGATAATACTAGTATATTACAAGCAGGATGATAATGATGACTTTTCACCAAAACATTGACCCCACGTTCTTAAGTCTCCCGTACCATTTATTTCTGATCAACCCGTTTGGCGTGAATGTCTCTCCCCCCCCCCCCCCCCCCCCCCCTTTTCCCCATCTATTATAATTGTCAAGAAAGTGTTATATCTCATTTTAAGTCCATGAATATTGTATTTGTTTCATTTTAATCTTCATCACTGTTGAAAAATTCATACTTTTATATTTTACTCATTAATTTATTTGTTCTTTTCCGTAACATTGTGGTTCATCGTTCAATCCCCAGTTGAGGTGGTATTTTTTAGACGGCAAACGGCTCCGGGGTCTACCCAGCCTCATGAATTGGGTACGAGAGCAGCTTCTGTAAAGGTTAAGGCGGCCGGCGAGATGCTGACCACATCACCCCTAGTGTGCCGATGGTCAAGAAAATATGGGCCTAACACCATGTTTCCAATTTGTCTCAATGGGCATGTAACGGGATCCTTTCCGTAACATTCACTCCTTTCTCCTCTTCGATTTCTTCACGAGGCAAAGTTACTGGGTTCCAGGATCGAAATCTGGTAGCGTCACGCTCCAGTGTAGGTAAAGGGTAAAGGATCCCATTACACTCTCTCATACTGGCCCAGCTTCGCCGTCAACGTGCACAACGCTCTCATACTGGCCCAGCTTCGCCGTCAACGTGCATAACGCTCTCATACTGGCCCAGCTTCGCCGTCAACGTGCAGAACGCTCTCATACTGGCCCAGCTTCGCCGTCAACGTGCATAACGCTCTCATACTGGCCCAGCTTCGCCGTCAACGTGCATAACGCTCTCATACTGGCCCAGCTTCGCCGTCAACGTGCAGAACGCTCTCATACTGGCCCAGCTTCGCCGTCAACGTGCAGAACGCTCTCATACTGGCCCAGCTTCGCCGTCAACGTGCAGAACGCTCTCATACTGGCCCAGCTTCGCCGTCAACGTGCAGAACGCTCTCATACTGGCCCAGCTTCGCCGTCAACGTGCATAACGCTCTCATACTGGCCCAGCTTCGCCGTCTACGTGCAGAACGCTCTCATACTGGCCCAGCTTCGCCGTCAACGTGCAGAACGCTCTCATACTGGCCCAGCTTCGCCGTCAACGTGCATAACGCTCTCATACTGGCCCAGCTTCGCCGTCGACGTGCATAACGCTCTCATACTGGCCCAGCTTCGCCGTCGACGTGCATAACGCTCTCATACTGGCCCAGCTTCGCCGTCAACGTGCATAACGCTCTCATACTGGCCCAGCTTAGCCGTCAAGGTGCACAACACTCTCATACTGGCCCAGCTTCGCCGTCAACTGCACAACGCTCTCATACTGGCCCAGTGTTGCGTGCATATTTTGACGCACATATTACAAAAATCGGTATGGCTATTTAATATGGAAAAGATATAGACATTCATTCATTTGTGTATGAAAATGCTGTCTATGGGGAAGGCTAGATAATCCATAATTGTTTTACCCTGTTGATTATAGGAGTAATCGTTCTTGATATTAATTCGGCGCATGGATATAACACCCTTGTCTGTACCTATTTCTTAGGGCCAGAAAATAGATTAATTTGCTTATTATGTTTATGGCCTGAATTCATATGTATTACATATTATTAGTACAAGTAGAATCAGTCCTATATTGTATATTTTGGATGGGTAGGCAGGACTATATTCTTGTTACACCGCTCTAGCGGAAGTAGGAGTTGTCTTGTCTAGTCGTGAGGAGTTCCGATGTACCGTGACAATGGCGGGTACGCATTTTTCCAGGGCTGGTATATTCTTCAGTAAAAATGATTTACGAAGTAGTTTTTCTTCTATAGGAGATTGTGTCTCTACTAGAGTTGTGTTAGAGACTTTCCTAATGTACGGTACCATGTATGATTCGGACTCCAGGTAATTCCAGTCCCTGTTTTGATGATCTCAGGTCGGTTAGGCCTAGCGGGAATTTTGTGCTTCGCAATGCTAGGGTCAAATTTGTATCGACGGAGATGACAGGCTCCATACTGTAATTATGTCTACGTGAGGTAACTGGATTACGGTAGATCTGTATGGAGGAACTTTATGAAATTATGCTTATGTATTGCAAATTAACTTTAGCTTATATATATATATCCTCCTGTGAGCGAGTGAGCGACAACTCAGGGAGGCGGCCATGTTACATTCCTGTCTTCGCATTTTTTGGATCACTGTCTAAAGAACGGGGCATGTATCTTATTATTCGGACAGTGGCAAGGAGATCTCAATTTGGATAGAAACCCCTTATCGTGGTTTCACAATATGATAAACTGTGAATATAAAGCAACTTTAGTTACTTACCGATCCGCCTTCACTGACGCGCTTAGTCAGATAGGGGATGCGGCCATTGATGTACTTCCTATTATTTATGAATGTGCCATGACATAGGATCTACTATGTATGCCTGCAAATTGATATGTCAACATACCCATGATTTACTCGTTATGTCCCAGTGTGAGCGTCCAAATAAACTGTGTAAACAAAGATTCCAGCAGTCTGCATTGGTGCCTTGTAGACACAAGTGAATGAGTGTTTAGATTGGTCAGAACACGAACAGTACACCATTCGCGGTAAACACACTCTACACTTCTACCCATATCTACACCATCCTGCGTCGGTTGAAGTGACCAAGTTTAGGGCCTGCTTCCCCTGGAGCCTTAGAGGGAAACTACTGTTTACAGCTGCCTTTGCCTTCCCTAACTTAGGACTAGGGTGAGTTACCCATTTACAGCTGGGTAGACTGGAGCATGCCTGATCTCGACAACTCTGTACACTACCATGGACACATACAGTAGTGGTACCACAAACAACATGCTACAGTGATTGATAGTGGAGCTTTACAGAAGAAAGAGAACACACCACACTTTACAGAAGGTTTACAGTATACAACTGATACTTCTTTACAGACTGACATTTTACAGTAACAGTGTGTGCAAGCAAATTTTACACCCAGCTTCGCCGTCAACGTGCACAACGCTCTCATACTGGCCCAGCTTCGCCGTCAAGGTGCACAACGCTCTCATACTGGCCCAGCTTCGCCGTCAACGTGCACAACGCTCTCATACTGGCCCAGCTTCGCCGTCAACGTGCACAACGCTCTCATACTGGCCCAGCTTCGCCGTCAACGTGCACAACGCTCTCATACTGGCCCAGCGTCGCCGTCAACGTGCGCAACGCTCTCATACTGGCCCAGCGTCGCCGTCAACGTGCGCAACGCTCTCATACTGGCCCAGCTTCGCCGTCAACGTGCATAACGCTCTCATACTGGCCCAGCTTCGCCGTCAGCGTGCATAACGCTCTCATACTGGCCCAGCTTAGCCGTCAAGGTGCACAACGCTCTCATACTGGCCCAGCTTCGCCGTCAACTGCACAACGCTCTCATACTGGCCCAGCTTCGCCGTCAACGTGCACAACGCTCTCATACTGGCCCAGCTTCGCCGTCAACGTGCACAACGCTCTCATCCTGGCCCAGCTTCGCCGTCAACGTGCACAATGCTCTCATCCTGGCCCAGCTTCGCCGTCAACGTTCACAACGCTCTCATCCTGGCCCAGCTTCGCTGTCAACGTGCACAACGCTCTCATCCTGGCCCAGCTTCGCCGTCAACGTGCACAACGCTCTCATCCTGGTCCAGCTTCGGGTCAACATGCACAACGCTCTCATACTGACCCAGCGTCGCCTTCAACGTGCACAACGCTCTCATACTGGCCCAGCTTCGCCGTCAACGTGCACAACGCTCTCATACTGGCCCAGCTACGCCGTCAACGTGCACAACGCTCTCATGCTGGCCCAGCTTCGCCGTCAACGTGCACAAGCTCTCATGCTGGCCGAGCTTCGCCGTCAACGTGCATAAAGCTCTCATACTGGCCCAGCTTCGCCGTCAACGTGCATAACGTTCTCATACTGTCCCAGCTTCGCCGTCAACGTGCACAACGCTCTCATACTGGCCCAATGTCGCCGTCAAAGTGCGCAACGCTCTCATACTGGCCCAGCTTCGCCGTCAACGTGCATAACGCTCTTATACTGGCCTAGCTTTGCCGTCAACGTGCACAACGCTCTCATACTGGCCCAGCTTCGCCGTCAAGGTGCACAACGCTCTCATACTGGCCCAGCTTCGCCGTCAACTGCACAACGCTCTCATACTGGCCCAGCTTCGCCGTCAACGTGCACAACGCTCTCATACTGGCCCAGCTTCGCCGTCAACGTGCACAACGCTCTCATACTGGCCCAGCTTCGCCGTCAACGTGCACAACGCTCTCATACTGGCCCAGCTTCGCCGTCAACGTGCACAACGCTCTCATCCCGGCCCAGCTTTGCCGTCAACGTGCACAACGCTCTCATACTGGCCCAGCTTCGCCGTCAACGTGCACAACGCTCTCATACTGGCCCAGCTTCGCCGTCAACGTGCACAACGCTCTCATACTGGCCCAGCTTCGCCGTCAACGTGCACAACGCTCTCATACTGGCCCAGCTTCGCCGTCAACGTGCACAACGCTCTCATACTGGCCCAGCTTCGCCGTCAACGTGCACAACGCTCTCATCCTGGCCCAGCTTTGCCGTCAACGTGCACAATGCTCTCATCCTGGCCCAGCTTCGCCGTCAACGTGCACAACGCTCTCATCCTGGCCCAGCTTCGCTGTCAACGTGCACAACGCTCTCATCCTGGCCCAGCTTCGCCGTCAACGTGCACAACGCTCTCATCCTGGTCCAGCTTCGGGTCAACATGCACAACGCTCTCATACTGACCCAGCGTCGCCGTCAACGTGCACAACGCTCTCATACTGGCCCAGCTTCGCCGTCAACGTGCACAACGCTCTCATACTGGCCCAGCTTCGCCGTCAACGTGCACAACGCTCTCATACTGTTCCAGCTTCGCCATCAACGTGCACAACGCTCTCATACTGGCCCAGCTTCGCCGTCAAAGTGCATAACGCTCTTATACTGGCCCAGCTTCGCCGTCAAAGTGCATAACGCTCTCATACTGGCCCAACTTCACCGTCAACGTGCATAAATCTCTCACATTGGCCCAGCTTCGCCGTCAACGTGCATAACGCTCTCATATAGGCCCAGCTTCGCCGTCAACGTGCATAACGCTCTCATACTGGCCCAGCTTCGCGTCAACGTGCACAACGCTCTCATACTGGCCCAGCTTCGCCGTCAACGTGCGCAACGCTCTCATACTGGCCCAGCTTCGCCGTCAACGTGCACAACGCTCTCCTACTGGCCCAGCGTCGCCGTCAACGTGCGCAACGCTCTCATACTGGCCCAGCTTCGCCGTCAACGTACGCAACGCTCTCATACTGGCCCAGCTTCGTAGTCAACGTGCACAACGCTCTCCTACTGGCCCAGCGTCGCCGTCAACGTGCGCAACGCTCTCATACTGGCCCAGCTTCGCCGTCAACGTGCATAACGCTCTCATACTGGCCCAGCTTCGCCGTCAACGTGCATAACGCTCTCTTACTGGCCCAGCTTAGCCGTCAAGGTGCACAACGCTCTCATACTGGCCCAGCTTCGCCGTCAACTGCACAACGCTCTCATACTGGCCCAGCTTCGCCGTCAACGTGCACAACGCTCTCATACTGGCCCAGCTTCGCCGTCAACGTGCACAACGCTCTCATACTGGCCCAGCTTCGCCGTCAACGTGCACAACGCTCTCATACTGGCCCTAGCTTCGCCGTCAACGTGCACAACGCTCTCATACTGGCCCAGCTTCGCCGTCAACGTGCACAACGCTCTCATACTGGCCCAGCTTCGCCGTCAACGTGCATAACGCTCTCACCCCGGCCCAGCTTCGCCGTCAACGTGCACAACGCTCTCATACCGGCCCAGCTTCGCCGTCAACGTGCACAACGCTCTCATCCCGGCCCAGCTTCGCCGTCAACGTGCACAACGCTCTCATCCCGGCCCAGCTTCGCCGTCAACGTGCACAACGCTCTCATCCCGGCCCAGCTTCGCCGTCAACGTGCACAACGCTCTCATACTGGCCCAGCTTCGCCGTCAACGTGCACAACGCTCTCATACTGGCCCAGCTTCGCCGTCAACGTGCGCAACGCTCTCATACTGGCCCAGCGTCGCCGTCAACGTGCGCAACGCTCTCATACTGGCCCAGCGTCGCCGTCAACGTGCGCAACGCTCTCATACTGGCCCAGCTTCGCCGTCAACGTGCATAACGCTCTCATACTGGCCCAGCTTCGCCGTCAGCGTGCATAACGCTCTCATACTGGCCCAGCTTAGCCGTCAAGGTGCACAACGCTCTCATACTGGCCCAGCTTCGCCGTCAACTGCACAACGCTCTCATACTGGCCCAGCTTCGCCGTCAACGTGCACAACGCTCTCATACTGGCCCAGCTTCGCCGTCAACGTGCACAACGCTCTCATCCTGGCCCAGCTTCGCCGTCAACGTGCACAATGCTCTCATCCTGGCCCAGCTTCGCCGTCAACGTTCACAACGCTCTCATCCTGGCCCAGCTTCGCTGTCAACGTGCACAACGCTCTCATCCTGGCCCAGCTTCGCCGTCAACGTGCACAACGCTCTCATCCTGGTCCAGCTTCGGGTCAACATGCACAACGCTCTCATACTGACCCAGCGTCGCCTTCAACGTGCACAACGCTCTCATACTGGCCCAGCTTCGCCGTCAACGTGCACAACGCTCTCATACTGGCCCAGCTACGCCGTCACCGTGCACAACGCTCTCATGCTGGCCCAGCATCGCCGTCAACGTGCACAAGCTCTCATGCTGGCCCAGCTTCGCCGTCAACTGCACAACGCTCTCATACTGGCCCAGCTTCGCCGTCAACGTGCACAACGCTCTCATACTGGCCCAGCTTCGCCGTCAACGTGCACAACGCTCTCATACTGGCCCAGCTTCGCCGTCAACGTGCACAACGCTCTTATCCCGGCCCAGCTTCGCCGTCAACGTGCACAACGCTCTCATACTGGCCCAGCTTCGCCGTCAACGTGCACAACGCTCTCATACTGGCCCAGCTTCGCCGTCAACGTGCACAATGCTCTCATACTGGCCCAGCTTCGCTGTCAACGTGCACAACGCTCTCATACTGGCCCAGCTTCGCCGTCAACGTGCACAACGCTCTCATCCTGGCCCAGCTTTGCCGTCAACGTGCACAATGCTCTCATCCTGGCTCAGCTTCGCCGTCAACGTGCACAACGCTCTCATCCTGGCCCAGCTTCGCTGTCAACGTGCACAACGCTCTCATCCTGGCCCAGCTTCGCCGTCAACGTGCATAACGCTCTCATACTGGCCCAGCTTCGCCGTCAGCGTGCATAACGCTCTCATACTGGCCCAGCTTAGCCGTCAAGGTGCACAACGCTCTCATACTGGCCCAGCTTCGCCGTCAACTGCACAACGCTCTCATACTGGCCCAGCTTCGCCGTCAACGTGCACAACGCTCTCATACTGGCCCAGCTTCGCCGTCAACGTGCACAACGCTCTCATCCTGGCCCAGCTTCGCCGTCAACGTGCACAACGCTCTCATCCTGGCCCAGCTTCGCCGTCAACGTGCACAACGCTCTCATCCTGGCCCAGCTTCGCTGTCAACGTGCACAACGCTCTCATCCTGGCCCAGCTTCGCCGTCAACGTGCACAACGCTCTCATCCTGGTCCAGCTTCGGGTCAACATGCACAACGCTCTCATACTGACCCAGCGTCGCCTTCAACGTGCACAACGCTCTCATACTGGCCCAGCTTCGCCGTCAACGTGCACAACGCTCTCATACTGGCCCAGCTACGCCGTCACCGTGCACAACGCTCTCATGCTGGCCCAGCATCGCCGTCAACGTGCACAAGCTCTCATGCTGGCCGAGCTTCGCCGTCAACGTGCATAACGCTCTCATACTGGCCCAGCTTCGCCGTCAACGTGCATAACGTTCTCATACTGGCCCAGCTTCGCCGTCAACGTGCACAACGCTCTCATACTGGCCCAGCTTCGCCGTCAAAGTGCGCAACGCTCTCATACTGGCCCAGTTTCGCCGTCAACGTGCATAACGCTCTTATACTGGCCCAGCTTTGCCGTCAACGTGCACAACGCTCTCATACTGGCCCAGTTTCGACGTCAAGGTGCACAACGCTCTCATACTGGCCCAGCTTCGCCGTCAACTGCACAACGCTCTCATACTGGCCCAGCTTCGCCGTCAAGGTGCACAACGCTCTCATACTGGCCCAGCTTCGCCGTCAACTGCACAACGCTCTCATACTGGCCCAGCTTCGCCGTCAACGTGCACAACGCTCTCATACTGGCCCAGCTTCGCCGTCAACGTGCACAACGCTCTCATACTGGCCCAGCTTCGCCGTCAACGTGCACAACGCTCTTATCCCGGCCCAGCTTCGCCGTCAACGTGCACAACGCTCTCATACTGGCCCAGCTTCGCCGTCAACGTGCACAACGCTCTCATACTGGCCCAGCTTCGCCGTCAACGTGCACAATGCTCTCATACTGGCCCAGCTTCGCTGTCAACGTGCACAACGCTCTCATACTGGCCCAGCTTCGCCGTCAACGTGCACAACGCTCTCATCCTGGCCCAGCTTTGCCGTCAACGTGCACAATGCTCTCATCCTGGCTCAGCTTCGCCGTCAACGTGCACAACGCTCTCATCCTGGCCCAGCTTCGCTGTCAACGTGCACAACGCTCTCATCCTGGCCCAGCTTCGCCGTCAACGTGCACAACGCTCTCATCCTGGTCCATCTTCGGGTCAACATGCACAATGCTCTCATACTGACCCAGCGTCGCCGTCAACGTGCACAACGCTCTCATACTGGCCCAGCTTCGCTGTCAAGGTGCACAACGCTCTCATACTGGCCCAGCTTCACCGTCAACGTGCATAACGCTCTCATACTGTTCCAGCTTCGCCATCAACGTGCACAACGCTCTCATACTGGCCCAGCTTCGCCGTCAAAGTGCATAACGCTCTCATACTGGCCCAGCTTCACCGTCAACGTGCATAAATCTCTCATACTGGCCCAGCTTCGCCGTCAACGTGCATAACGCTCTCATATAGGCCCAGCTTCGCCTTCAACGTGCATAACGCTCTCATACTGGCCCAGCTTCGCGTCAACGTGCACAACGCTCTCATACTGGCCCAGCTTCGCCGTCAACGTGCGCAACGCTCTCATACTGGCCCAGCTTCGCCGTCAACGTGCACAACGCTCTCATACTGGCCCAGCTTCGCCGTCAAAGTGCATAACGCTCTCATACTGGCCCAGCTTCACCGTCAACGTGCATAAATCTCTCATACTGGCCCAGCTTCGCCGTCAACGTGCATAACGCTCTCATATAGGCCCAGCTTCGCCTTCAACGTGCATAACGCTCTCATACTGGCCCAGCTTCGCGTCAACGTGCACAACGCTCTCATACTGGCCCAGCTTCGCCGTCAACGTGCGCAACGCTCTCATACTGGCCCAGCTTCGCCGTCAACGTGCACAACGCTCTCCTACTGGCCCAGCGTCGCCGTCAACGTGCGCAACGCTCTCATACTGGCCCAGCTTCGCCGTCAACGTGCATAACGCTCTCATACTGGCCCAGCTTCGCCGTCAACGTGCATAACGCTCTCATACTGGCCCAGCTTAGCCGTCAAGGTGCACAACGCTCTCATACTGGCCCAGCTTCGCCGTCAACTGCACAACGCTCTCATACTGGCCCAGCTTCGCCGTCAACGTGCACAACGCTCTCATACTGGCCCAGCTTCGCCGTCAACGTGCACAACGCTCTCATACTGGCCCAGCTTCGCCGTCAACGTGCACAACGCTCTCATACTGGCCCAGCTTCGCCGTCAACGTGCACAACGCTCTCATACTGGCCCTAGCTTCGCCGTCAACGTGCACAACGCTCTCATACTGGCCCAGCTTCGCCGTCAACGTGCACAACGCTCTCATACTGGCCCAGCTTCGCCGTCAACGTGCACAACGCTCTCATCCTGGCCCAGCTTCGCCGTCAACGTGCACAACGCTCTCATCCCGGCCCAGCTTCGCCGTCAACGTGCATAACGCTCTCATCCCGGCCCAGCTTCGCCGTCAACGTGCATAACGCTCTCATCCCGGCCCAGCTTCGCCGTCAACGTGCATAACGCTCTCACCCCGGCCCAGCTTCGCCGTCAACGTGCACAACGCTCTCATACCGGCCCAGCTTCGCCGTCAACGTGCACAACGCTCTCATCCCGGCCCAGCTTCGCCATCAACGTGCACAACGCTCTCATCCCGGCCCAGCTTCGCCGTCAACGTGCACAACGCTCTCATCCCGGCCCAGCTTCGCCGTCAACGTGCACAACGCTCTCATACTGGCCCAGCTTCGCCGTCAACGTGCACAACGCTCTCATACTGGCCCAGCTTCGCCGTCAACGTGCACAACGCTCTCATACTGGCCCAGCTTCGCCGTCAACGTGCACAACGCTCTCATACTGGCCCAGCGTCGCCGTCAACGTGCGCAACGCTCTCATACTGGCCCAGCTTCGCCGTCAACGTGCATAACGCTCTCATACTGGCCCAGCGTCGCCGTCAACGTGCATAACGCTCTCATACTGGCCCAGCTTAGCCGTCAAGGTGCACAACGCTCTCATACTGGCCTAGCTTCGCCGTCAACTGCACAACGCTCTCATACTGGCCCAGCTTCGCCGTCAACGTGCACAACGCTCTCATACTGGCCCAGCTTCGCCGTCAACGTGCACAACGCTCTCATACTGGCCCAGCTTCGCCGTCAAGGTGCACAACGCTCTCATACTGGCCCAGCTTCGCCGTCAACGTGCACAACGCTCTCATACTGGCCCTAGCTTCGCCGTCAACGTGCACAACGCTCTCATACTGGCCCAGCTTCGCCGTCAACGTGCACAACGCTCTCATACTGGCCCAGCTTCGCCGTCAACGTGCACAACGCTCTCATACTGGCCCAGCTTCGCCGTCAACGTGCACAACGCTCTCATCCTGGCCCAGCTTCGCCGTCAACGTGCACAACGCTCTCATCCTGGCCCAGCTTCGCCGTCAACGTGCACAACGCTCTCATCCCGGCCCAGCTTCGCCGTCAACGTGCATAACGCTCTCATCCCGGCCCAGCTTCGCCGTCAACGTGCATAACGCTCTCACTCCGGCCCAGCTTCGCCGTCAACGTGCACAACGCTCTCATACCGGCCCAGCTTCGCCGTCAACGTGCACAACGCTCTCATCCCGGCCCAGCTTCGCCGTCAACGTGCACAACGCTCTCATCCCGGCCCAGCTTCGCCGTCAACGTGCACAACGCTCTCATCCCGGCCCAGCTTCGCCGTCAACGTGCACAACGCTCTCATACTGGCCCAGCTTCGCCGTCAACGTGCACAACGCTCTCATACTGGCCCAGCTTCGCCGTCAACGTGCACAACGCTCTCATACTGGCCCAGCTTCGCCGTCAACGTGCACAACGCTCTCATACTGGCCCAGCGTCGCCGTCAACGTGCGCAACGCTCTCATACTGGCCCAGCTTCGCCGTCAACGTGCATAACGCTCTCATACTGGCCCAGCTTCGCCGTCAACGTGCATAACGCTCTCATACTGGCCCAGCTTAGCCGTCAAGGTGCACAACGCTCTCATACTGGCCTAGCTTCGCCGTCAACTGCACAACGCTCTCATACTGGCCCAGCTTCGCCGTCAACGTGCACAACGCTCTCATACTGGCCCAGCTTCGCCGTCAACGTGCACAACGCTCTCATACTGGCCCAGCTTCGCCGTCAAGGTGCACAACGCTCTCATACTGGCCCAGCTTCGCCGTCAACGTGCACAACGCTCTCATACTGGCCCTAGCTTCGCCGTCAACGTGCACAACGCTCTCATACTGGCCCAGCTTCGCCGTCAACGTGCACAACGCTCTCATACTGGCCCAGCTTCGCCGTCAACGTGCACAACGCTCTCATCCTGGCCCAGCTTCGCCGTCAACGTGCATAACGCTCTCATCCCGGCTCATGTACACCAATTTTTAAGCACTTTTTCTTTGTTGAGCGCTACTAATTGCGTGAAAGAATAAATAAAAAAAGTATTTGTTTCATATAACACCCACGCCGCGCAAGTTGCACACCGTGCGTTGCGCACTTTTATTCTGGCGCGAATTACTATTTTGAGTGAGACCAACCAACGTAACATACATCGGTAATTATGTTAGTTGGGATATATATATATATATATATATATACACACCGTCGTCTTGATGACGGCGACACCTTGAACGTGACATTGGAGGAGACAGGAGGGCTGGCTAGAGATCGAGAGTCTTTCAGGCGGGCTGTGATGAGAGCGACGTTCTGCAAAGGACATGCTACATGATGATGATATATACACACACACACATATATATATATACATATATTGTATATGTCTGCTGCATGGAAGATGGTCGCATCCTGAGAGATATCTTCTATGGACAACTGGCAGATGGCAAAAGAACAGTTTGGCGACTGCGGCTGAGATTCAAAGATGTGTGCAAAAGAGACATGAGGGCACTGGACATAAATCCAGCAACCTGGGAGGATGAAGCTGCCGATCACACCAAGTGGCGATGCTATATGCGGCGCCACCTCAGTGTGGGTGAAAAGCTCACACAACAAGCAGAAAACGTCGAAAGGAACACCAGGTAAATAAGCAGCTGAGGGCTGTCACCTCAGGGGCACATTTCCATAGTCAGTTATGACTGAAGGGGCTATTATTATTTTATATATCTATATATATATATATATATATCCATATATATATATATATATATATATATATATATATATATAGACATACACGCACAGTGCAGTCTGGTTAAGTTAAAGTCCCTGGGACCATCTAAAGTAGGTAAAGGATCCCGTTACACGCCCATTGAGGCATATTGGGAATATTTTCTTGACCATCGGCACACCAGCCGTCTTAACCTTCCCAGAGTTGCTCTGGTACCCAGTTGGGGCTGGGTCAACCCAGGAGCCGTTTGCAGCCTAAAAAAATCCCACCTCATCTGGGGATTGAACCATAGACCACTGAGCTAGGAAGCCAGTGCACTAACCACTATGCTACTGCGGCTTCCCATCTAAAGTACTTATCTGAAATTCTGCTTATGAGAATTCTGCTCAAAGATGGACATTTACCTCAGAATAGGAACCAATTTTTTTTAACCATTCTTCTTCTTCTTCTTCTTCGTTCGCCCTGAAAAGGACGGTGGTTGCGTTGTGTCTGTTTACAACGTAGCTGTGATATCTGCACCTTTTGGTCGACACATCCGACTTCTGCACGGCATTTTTTAGGACCGGGTTTGCCTTCCCATTGCGATCCATGCTCGCTCAGCCAGCCTGCATTGCTGCATACTGTTTCCAGGACCACCACGTGGAGGTGGAGCACGGTCTTGACCAGCTCTGGTTCGCTGGTCCTGACGCAGGCAGTCAAGCTATGAGTCGCTGACTGCGGTCTCTATTGCTGCGTCTTGAGGTCCCTTTTTAACCATTCAGAAACAAGTATTTTGATTTTAAATTGTAATTTTTGCATCTTTTTAAGTTTTCAAAAGCAATTTAGCGAAGCCTAAAATGTAGTGTCAAGTTAATTATTGGTATAAACATTTATAACACATAAGGAAAGGAAACCCTGAGGCCTGTAAACAGTAAATAAATACACTGACAAACAACATTTTTCTTTCTTATATAAGAATAAGTGTTCTTAGGTCAGTTTCTTGCGCTGATTTCAAATCTGAAATCCGTTTATCTCTATCACGTCGGGTTCTTAAGATATTTGTGAATAAATATATTTTTGGGAAACCGTTATTTGCTCCGTTTCATTTTTACTATATAACTTATTAAAAATTAATAAAAAGCAACATAATTCTACTTTTTATACTGCTAAAAGATGCATGACATATGTTACGCGATTTTTCAAATAGTTACTGTATTTTGAAATAATTCTGAGCAAAATATGGCTTCTAGAAGTTGTAGAAATTCGGCTGATCTGTTCTGTTACGTGTGCAGATATTTTACCGATCGTGTTGACCAGAAAAACTTTATACCATTACTAAAGAAAGCATATGAACTTTATTTCGATTCGAAAGTTGATGATGCAAATAAATCTTGGTAGCCAAATGCAGTTTGTTCGATACATTGGCAGGTTGGTTACGAAAATCGCCGAAGCATAAGTCGATGCCTTTTGGAGTGCCAGTAATATGGCGTGAACATACAAATCACACTACTGATTGTACTTCTGCTTGACAAATATCCATGGTTTCACTTTTAAAACTAGAAAGTCTGTGGTTTATTCAAATATTGAATTGGTTTCGAAACCAGTGCCTCATGATCCAATCACGTGTCCGATCCAAGTACCACCAGAACATAATCCGTTGGACGTGAATGAACCATCAGAAAGTGATAGTTTACCTGCATTAGAAACTAATTCTGACTCAGATTACATACCGGTGAATGATAGTGTTTACTTAATTAACCATTCAGGACTTTCAGATCTAATACGTGATCTCGCTCTTACCAAAGGACAAGCGGAAATACTCGGTTCGCGACTCAAAGAATGGAATCTTTTAGCGCCCAATACTCCGATATCTAAATTTCGTCATAGACACAGAGAACTTGTTCAATACTTTGAGATGGATGATGACATTTGCTATTGCAAAGATGTAAACGGTCTAATGGTGCACCACGGTCATGAGCACATAGTCAACGAATGGCGACTTTTCATCGATTCTTCCAAGACTAGTCTAAAAGCCGTGTTATTGCATAACATAAATTTATTTTCATCAATTCCAGTCACCTACTCTGTTCATATGAAAGAAACTTATGACAATATGGCTATACGTTTGGAAAAAATAAAGTACAATGACTACCAATGGTGGATTTGTGGAGACCTAAGGTCATTGCAATTCTCACGGGCATGCAGACTGGGTATACTAAATTTTGTTGCTTCCGATGTGAATGGGACAGCCGCAACAGACAGGAACATTATGCAAGAAAGGTGTGGCCTATCCGGGATCGTATGCAGCTCGGGCATAAAAATGTAATACACGAGCCATTAGTTAACAAAGACAGCTTCATTTTACCACTGTTACATATAAAGTTGAGGCTCATGAAGAATTTTGTAAAAGCGTTAGATAAAACGAGCAAAGCTTTCACTTATCTTCGAGAAAAGTTTCCGCAATTTAGCGATGCAAAGATAAAGGAAGGTATCTTTGTAGGACCTCAGATTAGGAAAGTTATTGCAGACAAACAATTCGAGAACTTGTTACATGGTAGTGAACTTCGCGCATGGATGGCATTCAAATCGATCGTCGATAACTTTCTGGGAAATCACAAATCTGTTGACTATGTTGCATATTGTTAAGCAGTGCATAGATGCATACAGAATTATGGGCTGTAACATGTCCCTCAAAATCCATTTGCTCGATTCACATCTTGACTTTTTCCCTGACAACCTTGACGAAGTCAGCGATGAACATGGAGAACGATTCCATCAAGATATCACCGTAATGGAGTCACGTTACCAAGGACGGTGGAGTGTGACCATGCTTGCCGATTATTGTTGGATGCTTCATCGCGATGTACGCCATGCCATTCACCGACGAAAGTCGACTGCAAAGAAATTCAAGCCTACATAACTGTTATACTTCTTGTACGAATGATGTTGTAATACTGTATGCGTTGTTAAAAAACTTCAATTGCATATTTCTAGAGATCCCGACCTGATAGAGAAAAACGGTTTGCAGATTTAAAAACAGCGCATTAAAATTGACCAGAAAAACATAGAAATGTTAGAGAAAGAAAAAAAAAGTTTTTTTTTTGTTAGTCAGTGATATTAGACAAACATAAAGGTATGTTTTCAGGCACTCGTAAGGAATAAAGAAGTAGAAAACTAGACAACAGAAAAACAACAGACGAGTGGCTTACCCAGGACCTTCCGTGCGACAACCCAGTATTTGTATTTTATACAACCTAGTAAACAAAATAGCTAGGCGGGGTTGTCGCACGGAAGGTCCTAGGTTCGAGTCCTGGGTAAGCCACTCACGTCTGTTATTTTTCTGTTGTCTAGTTTTCTACTTCTTTATTTTTTACGAGTGCCTGAAAACATACCTTTATGTTTGTCTAATATTTATTTATTAATTGTTGGTAGCATAGTAGTAAGTGCAAAAACGTTTGAATCGCATTTTTGGCTTAGTATTTTTTGCATGCTGTTAGTAGTTCTTTTATCGATTCCTAGAACACTAACAGTTGCAGGACAAGTACGCCGATGTAAGAGTTACCTGTTGTCTAGTGTTTTCGTCCTTCTTTCTTACAAGTGTCTGCCAAATACTTGTATATGTTTATTATTTACTATTCAAAGGTCTTGGGTTTCACTTTGTGTTTATCTTATATCTCAAACACACAGTCCTCTTGCAGTCAGAGTTTAACATAAGCCCTTTTATCGCAAACCGAGGTGAACTAGTGTTCGCTCAACCGAAATGATGATTATGTGCTTGCTGGTTTAATGAATGTTTATTAACCAGTTACCGCCTGTGCACATGGTTTAACCTATAAGGTCTGCCATAAACACACTTGACTATCAGCTGGAAGTCTAACCTATTAGGTCAGCCATGCCCCATTTCACTATCAGCTGGAAGTTTAATCTTTAATGTCAGCCATACCACACTTCACTATCAGCTGGAAGTTTAACCCATAATAATAAAAATAGCCCCTTCAGTCATTACTGACTATGGGAATGCGCCCGTGAGGTGACAACCCTCAGCTGCTTATTTTCCTGGTGTTCCTTTCGACATTTTCTCCTCTCTTCTGCTTGCTGTGAGAGCTTCTTTTTGCCCAATCTGAGGTGGCGCCGTAGATGCCTTAACCTAAAAGGTCAGCCATAAACACACTTTACTATCAGCTGGAAGTTTAATCTATAATGTCAGCTACACCATGCTTTACTATCAACTGGAAGTTTAACATATAATGTCAGCCATAAACATGTTTCACTATCAGCTGGAAGTTTAACCTATAAAGTTAGCCATAAACACACTTCACTATCAGCTGGAAGTGTAACTCTTTAACACTTATCCTACACCCTAACCCTAGTCCTAACCTAACCCTTACTATGAACCCTAGCCCTAACCCCCACTGCAATAATAACCCAACTCTTTACCCTAACCCACTCTCCCCTCGTCATAACCCTCACCATAACCCCTTAAACATAACCCTTGTCCTAACCTTAACTGTTAACCTACACTCACCCAAACCCAATATAAAATCCTTAATCATAACCCTAACCCCACCCCTGACCCTAACCCCAAGCCCGACGCTAACCATAACCAGATAATAACTTTGTGATGTGACTGAGGCTAACTGATGTTATTCACATTGTACGACTCTCAGCTTTTTAGACATATGGGGGAATCTAGACAGTGTCATACCCTGCATTTAAATGAGGAATAATATAAAATTACAGTACTTGAAAACGTTCAACAATTTAAAGGCAAAGCTGCTCACAACAGATTTGACAGTGACCTATGAACAATCTGAGCAACAACAACAACAAAAGATTTGAGTGACCTATGAACAATCTGAACAACAAAAACAACAGATTTTACAGTGATCTATGAACAATCCGAGCAACAACAAACAAGAACAACAAGAACAGATCTGAGGTTATTGTGAGCAGAATGCCTTTGAATGCTTGCAGTGTTGCAGATGTTGTTAAACATTTTTTTTTTTTTTTTACATTTTTAGTGCTTTTTAAAACAAATATTGAAACAGAAAATTCTCATTTATTTGTTTTTATTTGAACATAAAAGACTAGAAAATAGTCAGATCTAAAAGTGCAGTATTCAAGAAAGACTAGAAAACAGTCAGATCTAAAAGTGCAGTATTCAAAACAGATTAGAAAACAGTCAGCTCTAAAAGTGCAGTATTCAAGAAAGACTAGAAAACAGTCAGATCTAAAAGTGCAGTATTCAAGAAAGACTAGAAAACAGTCAGATCTAAAAGTGCAGTATTCAAGAAAGACTAGAAAACAGTCAGATCTAAAAGTGCAGTATTCAAGAAAGACTAGAAAACAGTCAGATCTAAAAGTGCAGTATTCAAGAAAGACTAGAAAACAGTCAGATCTAAAAGTGCAGTATTCAAGAAAGACTAGAAAACAGTCAGATCTAAAAGTGCAGTATTCAAGAAAGACTAGGAAACAGTCAGATCTAAAAGTGCAGTATTCAAGAAAGACTAGGAAACAGTCAGATCTAAAAGTGCAGTATTCAAGAAAGACTAGGAAACAGTCAGATCTAAAAGTGCAGTATTCAAGAAAGACTAGGAAACAGTCAGATCTAAAAGTGCAGTATTCAAGAAAGACTAGGAAACAGTCAGATCTAAAAGTGCAGTATTCAAGAAAGACTAGGAAACAGTCAGATCTAAAAGTGCAGTATTCAAGAAAGACTAGGAAACAGTCAGATCTAAAAGTGCAGTATTCAAGAAAGACTAGGAAACAGTCAGATCTAAAAGTGCAGTATTCAAGAAAGACTAGGAAACAGTCAGATCTAAAAGTGCAGTATTCAAGAAAGACTAGAAAACAGTCAGATCTAAAAGTGCAGTATTCAAGACAATATGAAAATAGCTCTAGTTACTGAGCATTGAAACCTCCAACTGATATTAATAGCTGTTTCACTTTGATGTTCAACAAGAAAACAGAAATCAGGCAGAGTCAACAAAAAGCAAATCTGATAAGAACAAAAAACATTTGATACTAGAATTTTATTTATGCCATCTCTGATATCCCCCTTCACATTTTACATCAATGAACTGTGTGAAACTTGCAAAAGCTATGAGAACAATTGCTGCAATCTCTTTTTTTTTTTTTTTTTTTTTTTTTTGGTTTTAATGTTAAAAAAATTCAGCCTTTTTTACTTGACAGCGTTTCATAAGAACAAGTTGATGGTCTTTCACTTCTATAATCTTTTAAACGACAGGATCTGCATTTATTGTTGGATATACTTATAAATCTGTTTGATATCATCATCTCAACCCGTAACCCGTCATGGGTCGTAGGGGTGCCATGGTGGAAGCATCAGCAGACAGGGTCCTCCACTGATCTCTATCCTCAGCAATGCGTACAAGTGTGGAAAAACCGTGTCCTGCCCATTCTTTGATGTTATCAGCCCAGGGTTTTCTTTGCCTTCCTCTTCTCCGTTTACCTTCGACTGTTCCCTGGAGGATCATTTTCGAAAGGGAAATAAAATAATTTTTGATATACCTGTTCAAAAAAAAAAGAGTCACCGATTGTCAGAAAATTCAGAATTTCTTTCACTTTTCTTGATCAAGACTCCATCTTTGGCAAGATCAGTACCATCATCTTTGACACAAGATCATTTTTCTAATTCAGTATTCCGCACCACTCTCTTCTTTTCCTTCTTTCTTTTCCTTGTCTTCTTTGAACCACTATCCTTGTGAGTTTGATCACTGCTGCCTTCACTGGGCAATGTGAACTTGGCTTCCTTCAATTTTGCCCTTTTCTTGAGTCGTGCTTCCTTCCCCGTCAGCTCCGTGGCAGATGAACCAACCTCACCAACATCTTTGAGAGGCCTCTTATTGTTCTTTGTACCGACTTCAGCAGGACTTGCTGCAGTGGCAGATGAAATGATAAAATACCAACCAAATCACCATTATCTTATCTTTGAGTTGAAGTGGCAGACTGTACAAAATTACGCATCTAATTTTACTGTGTCTAAAATACACTTTTATTTAGGAAGCCACATTAACAAATGAAGAGGTGGAGAGAACATTTTGAGTAATTTCTCAGCAGACCAGATCCTAAGTCTCCTAAACAAATAATTGTGTCAAACTACTTTGAAACATTGCTGACATTGATGATGATTGTTTGGTAGTCACAGTTTGTTGTCAAAATATGGAATCTGTGCAGAAAAGCTAGACACACTAGATTTAGTTGATGAGTGGGCGTAGTCATATTCTGGCTGATCAAAAAGCAACAAAACTAGACCTACCGTAACAATCTAATCACTAGTTCTTGGTAGAAGATGAAGCTAGGGATACTATTAAAACATTAAACAAGAGTAAAAAAGTTTTTATATGACGTTATTCTTCTTTATTTGTTTGAAAATTACGTAATGCACGATTGCATAATTTATTTTTTTCTTACAAAGGACCACAGAAAAACTGGTGTGAATAACACTAAATGTACTAATTGTGGCCATAAGCATGTTTTTTTTACTTTGTATATGGATTAACTTGACATTTGAAGACTAAAAAGAAAGTTTTATTGTCTACAACAGTAATTTGTCTTTATTTGTTTGAAAATTACGTAATGCACGATTGCATAGTTTATTTTTTTCTTACAAAGGACCACAGAAAAACTGGTGTGAATAACACTAAATGTACTAATTGTGGCCATAAGCATGTTTTTTTTACTTTGTATATGGATTAACTTGACATTTGAAGACTAAAGTTTTATTGTCTACAACAGTAATTTGTCTTTAGTAAGATCGTATTCTACAGTTAACTTTTGTGTTTTCCAAATTTTACATGCAAAATGTTTTAAGTATAACGAACACACTTGTGTTAATACTACCAAAGACATTATATATTAAAATTCTCTATCCATTTCCCTACAGTTTGGTATATAATAAGTACATGTTCACAGAAAAAGATTAACATAAAATTTACATTAAAAGTCAGTACACTTTACCGTTTAGAATTCTTCAAAAAATAATTATGGCACAGGGTGGAAAATAATTATGGAATCAAAGAGTTAACTTCCTACGCCATCCAGCCAGCAGAAGAGGGAGCTACAAGTTAATTGTGAAAGACCAAATAAGGAAGAAATAAAGAAGGCCATTAAGCTTCTAACAAAGGGAGCCTCGGTAGCGCAGTGGTTAGTGCACTGGCTTCCTGGCTCAGTGGTCCTTGGTTCGAACCCCAGTTGAGGTGGGATTTTTTAGACCCTAAACAGACCCGAGGTTGACCTAGCCTCATGAATTGGGTACCAGAGCAACTTCTGGAAAGGTTGATTCAGCCAGCGTGATGCTGACCACATCACCCCTAGTGTGCCAATGGTCAAGAAAATATGGGCCTAACACCATATTCCCAATATGCCCCAATGGGAGTGTAACGGGATCCTAAGCTTCTAAAAGATGGAAAAGCATCTGGTCCAGATGACAAAGGCTATGAAAGCAGATATTGACACCTCTACAGAGATATTATACAAATTATCTTGGTAAAGTCTGGGCAAGTGAAGAGATACCAGCAGAATGGAAGGAAGGTTCTGGTCAAGTTGTCTATGAAGGGAGATTTACAAGAGTGCAGAAATTACAGTAGAATAATGTTACTATAAGTGCCAGGAAAAATTTAAAGACGGGATCACCCTTGAGAGATTTAAAGAGTTTTAAAACAGGTCAATAAATTCAAATACTTGGGCATATTAATAACAATGGATGGAAGATGCATCTCAGAAGTGAAGAGTAAAATAGCTCAGAAAAAAGGAGCATTCTATAAAATGAAGAGTATTTTATGAAACAATTTTTTATCATTGAAGTAAGAAATAGAGTTCTTCATTGTTATATAGAACCAATCCTGACATATGGGAGTGATTCATGGGCAATTAGTAAACAAGTAGGGAAGGCATTAGAGGCCACAGAGAGATGGTTTTACAGAAGAATGTTAAAAATACAATGCGCGAAGGAAACTTATTTCACAAGTTAGAAAGAAGCAATCCACTTTTTGTGTGCATGTTATGAGAAAAGGAAAGCTGGAATATATCGTAACAACAGGTAAGATTGAAGGAAAAAGAAATAGGGGAAGACAAAGAGAGCAAATACTGGACAGTTTGACATCGTAGCATGGAAAGAAGCCAACAACAGAATTGATAAATTGTACTGGAGACAGGAAGTTGTGGAGAGACATATCTCCTATGCCACTAGGCATGGTACTTGAAGAAGAAGAAAATTATCTTGCATTTTTTTTTCAGAATTGGATTTACTATGTATCAAGTAGGTTGGGAAAGGGGAAGGGTTAATGTTAGCCAGTATCTTTGTTTATGTGCTTTCTAACTGTTGACGACGAAACTGCAAACCATGTGACACATTGTAATAGGTCTATGTGTAGATCACAGGTCACTGCGGCAAAATCGATTCTGTATGTGTGTGCGATAATCATCTGTTATTGTTTCTTAAGTTTGATATGAGTGGTATTTTGCACGATATTATTCGTATATAAGCTGGAAACAGGGGTAGGTTTGGGGTTATGTTTTAGCGTCAGGTAATATGTTTCTTGATGAGGTGTCAAGAGATGAAATCACAAAATAGAGCTTCACAAAGCTTTTCGTTAAAGTTAGTATGAAATTGATTACATGCGTAAGTACTGGCTGTCGTCTGCTGTTTGTTTAGGTCATGAATTCTAGTCAAATGTGTGACTTGTCATTTTAAATTTCTTATTTGCTGCAAAAATTGTTATTGGCCACGTCTGTCATTAAGTGCGAAAAAACCTTGCTCGGACAGTTATCGATTCGGTGGCTAATAAAGTCAGCCACGTCGTTAGAATTAGAACTGGGTTTAGATTGAGGATTGTTAATCCTAACATAAACTCTAATGCTAACTGTAACAATGCGGCCAACTTAATTGGTCGCCAGGTCGATAGACCTTGGAGCAAAATGGTATTCATGTCCCATGGTATTCAGTTTCAACCAATAGCCCAAAATTTGCCAAAAGTCGACCAAAAGAACTTTGAGCAGTTTGTAATGTGGGAGCACCATTCTTGTCATTCTCTTCTTTGTGCCACAGCCTAACGTTTTAACCGCCATTGTTAGTCAGTATCTAAGAATAGAACATTAGTCATGTCCGCTGACAGAATAGTAGCCAATCCATGGAGAGGTACGTTAAACTGCCCGGATGTTAACCGCGCAAGGCTTAGCCTTTGTACATTCTTCTATGTCATTTTCCATTGCAAGACGCCAAGAGAGAAGAAGTCGCAGAACCAGAGTTGAAATATGAAGTTGCCTTGGACACAACGTCCACGAACACTGTCTGGGTGTTCGGTGGAATTAAATTTTGTTTCACATTAGTGCTGTATGTTGCCTGATTCACTACATCTGTTGCTGAAAGGGTTGTAAGCAACCAATAATTACAACCCCTGTCAAACGATCCTGAATTAAATTTTCTTAGTGCATGGGTCTTGGGTGCGAGGTAGCCACTTCGATACAAGTTCGCCTCAACCACCCTAGCCCCTGTCACAGTAACATATGGTAGTTGGAAATGAGTTGAAGAGCATGGTGCTCTGTTGCAGTCTCTTAGCCAAACTAAAACTTAGATGGTTTGCCTTACAGTATATTTTATTAACATCAACACCAGGTTCATCATGTTGAAGAAGAATTAATTATCTTGGTCAGCCAAACAGAAACGAAAGCATCCAGGCTGTCATGAGCAGAGTTACAAGGGGCAGCCAAAAATAACAATGGGTAGAAAGCAACACTTCCAGCCCTAAGTTCCAGCTGGAACAAAAAGGAGAGAGAGATAGAAATAAAGTTCAACTTGACACTTCAAAAATACATTCTGTTATTTAGTAATGGACTTTAATTTTAATGTTTTACAACCGTACACATTTTGTTTTCAAACAATACAAACCTCATTACTATCACTTGCTGATTCTGGTTGCTTCTTTCTCTTCTTTTTCTTTGTTTTTCCTGAGGAGAAAAAGGTAAATAAAAAGCACCAAATCACATGATCATCACAGAAATCACATGCTGTCTCTACAAATTCATAAAATATATTGTATTCCATAACTACATTTTAAAAAATTGTTGGATCAGAACTGGTTATATTATATTTGACTAGAGCTTATTCTTAAGCATGTCTCTATTCAAAGATAGGAGAACACTGACTTTCTTTGATGTACTATTTATGTCATGAAGTAAGGAGAAAACACCTGACTTTCTTTGATGTACTATTTATGTCATGAAGTAAGGAGAACATTTCTGACTTTCTTTGATCTACTACTAGGGACCCAAGACGCATCAAAAGTGAGGAAAGCAGTAAGCGACCCATAGCTTGACTGCCTGCGTCAGGGTCAGCGAACCAGAGCTGACCAAGACCCTACTCCACCTCCACGTGGTGGTCCTGGAAACAGGCTGCATCACTGCAGTCTGGCTGAGGAGTAGGGATCGAAGAGGGAAGGCAAACCTGGTCCCAAAAAATACCGTGCGGAAGTCGGATGTGTCGGCCGAAAGGCGCAAATACCGCAGCTTCGCTGTAAACGGACACAACGCAACCAACGTCCTTTTCAGGACGAACGAGGAAGAAGATCTACGAGGGTAATTCCAAAATCAACCTCCGATTGGCTGGTAAAAATAAACAGGTTGCCATAGTGACACCGTTCATTGCTTGCATCAATCAGTAGTGTTTTAGCTCACTACACATCAACCTACAGTCGCATTTGTTCAGTGGTTCACGAATAGCGAACGAATAAACATGGACACTGTCATTGCCTTTCCCGCCAGCTGTGAAATCCGTGGTGTGATTCGTTTTCTACAAGCTTTGACGTTCCTTCTGCGCTACTGGGAAGAGGGGGATGCATTTCTCGACAGAATAGTGACTGGGGACGAGACATGGGTTCACTTTGTGAATGCAGAGACGAAGGAACAGTCAAAACAGTGGATGCATACTCATTCTCCAAACAAGCCCAAAAAATGCAAGCAAACATTTTCGCAACGAAAAATGATGGTTACAGTGTTCTGGGACCGCAAGGGAATTTTGTTGACGGAATTCATGACACCAGGGACCACAATAACGTCAGAAGTTTATTGTGAAACACTGAAGAAGCTTCGTCGGTCGACCCAAAACAAAAGGCGCGGAATGCTCACCAGTGGCGTCATTATCCTGCACGACAACGCGCGGCCCCACATTGCTGCTCGCACAAAGGCTTTACTTGAGCAGTTTAATTGGGAAATTTTCAACCACCCCCCTTACAGCCCGGACTTGGCACCAAGCGATTATCATCTCTTCGGCAAGATGAAGGTCTGGCTGGCTACCCGGCGCTTCGACACCGCCAAGGAGCTCATGGATGGAGTCAACAACTGGCTAAGTACCCTGGCGGCACCATTCCTTGACGAGGGGTTACAAAAGCTCGTGCCACAGTAAGACAAGTGCCTGAATTTGGGTGGTGACTATGTGGAAAAGTAATGCAGTGATGTATGTAACTTTTGTATGTATTTAGATGTTATTGTCAATTTTTTTAAATTTTTACCAGCCAATCGGAGGTTGATTTTGGAATAGCCATCGTACTACTTATGTCATGATGTAAGGAGAAAACACCTGGCTTTCTTTGATCTACTACTTATGTCATGAAGTAATGAGAAAACTTCTGACTTTCGTTGATCTACTACTTATGTCATAAAGTAAGGAGACCACTGACTTTCTTTGATCTACTACATGTCATGATGTAAGGAGAACACTTCTGACTTTCTTTGATCTACTACATGTCATGATGTAAGGAGAAAACACCTGGCTTTCTTTGATCTACTACTTATGTCATGAAGTAATGAGAAAACTTCTTTCTTTGATCTACTACTTATGTCATAAAGTAAGGAGACCACTGACTTTCTTTGATCTACTATTTATGTCATGAAGTAATGAGAAAACTTCTTTCTTTGATCTACTACTTATGTCATGATATAATGAGAAAAGTTCTGACTTTCTTTGATCTACTACTTATGTCATAAAGTAAGGAGACCACTGACTTTCTTTGATCTACTATTTATGTCATGAAGTAATGAGAAAACTTCTTTCTTTGATCTACTACTTATGTCATGATATAATGAGAAAAGTTCTGACTTTCTTTGATCTACTACTTATGTCATAAAGTAAGGAGACCACTGACTTTCTTTGATCTACTATTTATGTCATGAAGTAATGAGAAAACTTCTTTCTTTGATCTACTACTTATGTCATGATATAATGAGAAAAGTTCTGACTTTCTTTGATCTACTACTTATGTCATAAAGTAAGGAGACCACTGACTTTCTTTGATCTACTATTTATGTCATGAAGTAATGAGAAAACTTCTTTCTTTGATCTACTACTTATGTCATGATATAATGAGAAAAGTTCTGACTTTCTTTGATCTACTACTTATGTCATGAAGTAAGGAGAACACTTCTTTCTTTGATCTACTACTTATGTCATAAAGTAAGGAGACCACTGACTTTCTTTGATCTACTACATGTCATGATGTAAGGAGAACACTTCTGACTTTCTTTGATCTACTACATGTCATGATGTAAGGAGAAAACACCTGGCTTTCTTTGATCTACTACTTATGTCATGAAGTAAGGAGAACACTTCTTTCTTTGATCTACTACTTATGTCATAAAGTAAGGAGACCACTGACTTTCTTTGATCTACTACATGTCATGATGTAAGGAGAACACTTCTGACTTTCTTTGATCTACCACCTATGCCATGATGTATCACATAAGAGCCTAATTCATTCATTCATAACCCTCCACTCCCAAAGGAGCATAGGCCTTCAACAAACACATGCCAAGTCCTCCTGTCATGTGTCATCATCTCAAGTTTTTTCCACGTTTTCCTCATCATTTTCACCTGTTTCCAGCTCTCTTCTCCATGTGTCTCTTGGTCTACCTCTGCCTCTCTTGCCCTGGGGGTTCCAGAACAAGGACTGCCTTGCAATGCTATCAACAGGTCTCCTCAATGTGTGTCCAATCCATCGCCATCGTCTTCTTCTCATCTCTTGTTCCACTGGCACTTGTCTAGTTCTTGTCATCAGTTCCACGTTAGTAACCTTGTCATACCATTTTAATCCCTCTATTCTACGCAAGCACCCATTTATGAAAGTCTGTAGCTTTTTGTTGTTGTCTTTGTTGTTCTCCATGTCTCAGAGCCATACAATAGGACTGACTTCACATTTGAGTTGAAGATTCTTATTTTCGTGTTGGATCCTATTTCTCTTGATCTCCATATATTTCCCAATGCAATGAAAGCTCCTCTTGCCTTTTGTATTCTTATTTTGATATCACTGTCTGTCCCTCCAACTTTGTCTATATTGCTGCCAAGATATGTGTACGATTCTACATCTTGTATTGGTGTTTCTTCAAGTTCAACCCTGTTATCATTACCTGCATTTATTCTCATTATTTTTGTCTTTTCCCTGTGTATTTTCAGACCCAATTGCTGTGACCTCTCATCGAGTGTTTTCAATTTGTCCTGCATCTGATTACGGTTATGGGACAGAAGAGCCAAGTCATCAGCAAAATCCAGATCATCCAACTGCTTAGTGAGAGTCCCCTGGATTCCATTTCTGTTGTGTGTTGTCGATGATCTCATAACCCAGTCTATTGCTAGTAAGAAAAGAAATGGAGACAAGAGGCATCCCTGGCACACTCCTGTTCTTATCCCAAACGGTTCTGTAAGTTGTCCTTCGTGAAGAACTCTGCATGTCATGTCTTCATATGTTTTCTTTATTAAATTAATGATCTTCAGGGGAACTCCATAATGCCTCATCGATTTCCAAAGTGATTCTCTGTCTACACTGTCAAATGCCTTTTCGTAGTCCACAAATCCGATGTATAGTGGTGAATTCCATTCCAGACTTTGTTCAACTATTATTCTCAAAGTGGCTATCTGGTCTGTACATGATCTGTTTTGTCGAAAACCTGCTTGTTCATCTCTCAGTTTCTTGTCTATGGACTCTTTTAATCTCTCAAGGATAATCCTGTTTAATACTTTTCCTGGCACTGATAGTAACATTATTCCTCTATAATGTGTGCACTCTTGTAAATTTCCCTTCTTAGGCAACTTAACCAGATATCCTTCCTTCCATTCTGCTGGTATCTCTTCCTTTTCCCAGACTTTACCAAGTAATTTATATAACATCTCTGTAGCCGTGTCGATATCTGCTTTGATGGCCTCTGCTGGAATGCCATCAGGTCCAGACGCTTTTCCATCTCCTAGAAGCTTTATGGCTTTCTTTATTTCTTCCTTCGTTGGTCTTTCACCATTAATTTGTAGCTCTTCTTCTGCTGGCTGGATGTCTGGGTGGTTTTGTGGAGCTGGTCTATTGAGAAGGTCCTCAAAATATTCTGTCCACCTCTTCATTTGCTCTTGTATATTGCTGAGCAGTTTTCCATTCTTGTCTTTTATGAGGCAACTTGTTTGCTTGTATTTCCCTGTTAGCTTCTTTGTGCTGCTATACAGTTCTCTCATATTTCCTTTGGCTGCAGCATCTTCTGCCTCTCTTGCCAACTCCTCAATATACTTCCTCTCGTCTCTTTTGATACTTCTTTTTACTTCTTTGTTTGCTTCTGTGTACACTTCTTGAGCCTTGGCTTTGGAACTTCTGGTTTTGCTTGTGTTTAAATCTGCTTTCTTGTTTTTTTCTGTCTTTTATCTTATTGATGGTATCTGTTGTTATCCATGCTTTTTGTTGTCGTTTCCTTTTCCCCAGTATTTCTTCACATGTCTCATTCCATACAGTTTTGACCTGCTGCCAATAGTCTTCTGTATTCTCTACATCTTCCAGCTGTTGGAGCACGGAATTTGTTGGATACTGTGACCGCATATTTGTCTCTTGTTTCTTAGATGTCCTACATTTAATTGTTGTCTATAATTTTGCATTGTTGCATATCTCTTGAGTTTCATTTTTACTTTGGCTATCAGAAGGTGGTGATCTGATGCCACATCTGCTCCTCTATATACCTTTACATCCTGCAATGATGATCTAAACTTCTTGTTTATGCATATATGATCAATCTGATTTTCTGTTCTATGGTCTGGTGATATCCATGTTGCCTTGTGTATTCTCTTATGTGGAAACATGCTTCCTCCTATAGCCAGTTGATTGGAAGCACAGAAGTTTGAGAATAGTTCCCCATTTTCATTCATTATTCCAAGCCCATGTTTTCCCATGACTTCTTCAAATCCGGTGTTGACTGTACCTATCTTTGCATTCATGTCACCCATCAAAATTGTGATGTCTCTTCTTTTTACTTTATCCATGCAGCTTTTGGAAGACTAAGAGTAAATGTCTGGGATCGACAAGGAATTAGTGCCGCCACCAAGATAAAAGTATATCATGCAATAGTGCTCACTACCCTCCTGTATGCCTGTGAAACATGGACAGTGTATAGCAGACACGCCAAGAAGCTTAATCATTTCCACATGAGCTGTCTTCGCAGGATACTCAGGATCAAGTGGCATGATAGAGTATCTAATTCTGAGGTCCTCAACAGAGCACATATCTCAAGCATCTACACATTGCTGCAGAGGGCCCAAACTAGATGGGCCGGACATGTTGTTCGCATGCCCGAAAAACGCCTCCCAAAGCAGTTGATGTACAGCGAACTCTCTATGGGTAAGCGAACAGTAGGGGGACAAAAGAAACGTTCAAAGACACACTGAAAGCATCGTTGAGTAGCTTCAAAATTGATGTCTCCTCCTGGGAGACTATCGCACATGATCGCTCTGCCTGGCGGACAAACATTACTCAAGGCGCTCCCATTGCAGAACAGAATTTAGCTGATAAGGCAGAAGGCAAGCGTGCTGCAAGAAAAGTCAGAATGCGCAGCAACACTACTATCGACTCTAACCATGTGTACCCCATATGTGGCATGGCCTGTAGGGCCAAAATAGGACTAATTAGCCACATGAGATCACGGCACTGATGTCTCACAATTCAAGTCTGAAGCTGTCGCCATCTTTGCTTGCGATGGGCAACTATTATTATCCATAATTTCCTGTAGTCTAGTATAAAATGCTTCTTTCACAGACTCTTCTTTGTCATTAGTTGGTGCATAACATTGGATGACATTTACATGTATTTTCTTTTTAGCTGTTTTAAAAGTAGCTGTTATTATTCTGGGTCCAACAGCTTCCCATTCAATGAGTGTTTTCTGTGCTTCTTTAGATAACATAAGAGCTACCCCTTCACTGTGGTGTGAACCTTCGTCTTCATGTCCTGAGGACAGCACCAATTCACCTGTGATGAGTTTCTTCCTGTCTACCCCCTTCCACTTTGTTTCACACATTCCCAGAACCTCGATTTTATATTCCCTCATTTCTGCTGCTACTTGTGCCACTTTCCCTTGTTCGCTTAATGTCCGAACATTCCAGGTGCCAAATCTGGAAGTTCTCCTAGAAGAAAGAAGGTTAGTCAGCAACACAGACTCCTTTTGGCTTTTTCTGTGTTGCATCATATGCCTCCCTGCGAGAGGACCTTCCCCTGTCTTGGATGGCTGTGTTTTATTTTCCTTAATTGACTTGTCCATATTTGTTGAAGTTTTTTGTGGTTTAAATTTTTTTACAGGATGGGTAACCAGCCCCATGCCCAACCCTCCTTAGTCACTTTCTACGACATGCATGGCAGGGAACAGTGTTACTATTCTTTGCTCCCCTTTCAGGCCCCGGTAACGCACGGGTGAAGAGCCTAATTACTGGCTTTAATCCAGTAGCCTGGTGCATTGTCATGCTGTGTTTCTTCAGAATGCATGCTAATATTACACACAAGAAGCTAACCAATACAATAAGTTGACTAATAAATGAAGTTGACCGATACAATAAGTTGACTAATACATGAAGCTGACTGATACAACAAGTTGACTGATACATGAAGCTGACCGATACAATAAGTTGACCGATACATGAAGCTGACTGATACAATAAGCTGACTGATACATGAAGCTGACCAATATAATAAGTTGACTGATACATGAAGCTGACCAATACAATAAGTTGACTGATACATTAAGCTGACCAATATAATAAGTTGACTGATACATGAAGTTGACTGATACAACAAGTTGACTGATACATGGAGCTGACTGATACAATAAGTTGACTGATACATGAAGCTGACCAATACAATAAGTTGACTGATACTTGAAGCGGACTGATACAATAAGTAGACTGATACATTAAGCTGACACACAACAAATTGACTGATTCAAGAAGTTGACTGATACATAAAGCTTACTGATACAAAAAGTTGACTGATATATGAAGCTGACCAACACAATAAGTTGACTGATACATGATGCTGACTGATACAACAAGTTGACTGATACATGAAGCTGACTGATACAATAAGTTGACTGATACATGAAGCTGACCAATACAATAAGTTGACTGATACTTGAAGCGGACTGATACAATAAGTAGACTGATACATTAAGCTGACACACAACAAATTGACTGATTCAAGAAGCTGACTGATACAATAAATTGACTGATACATAAAGCTTACTGATACAATAAGTTGACTGATATATGAAGCTGACCAACACAATAAGTTGACTGATACATGAAGCTGACTGATACAATAAGTGGACTGATACATGAAACTAACTAATAAATAAAGCTGACAGATACATGAAGCTGACTGATACATGAAGCTGACTCATACAATAAAGTGACTGATACATGAAGCTGACTGTTACATGAAACTGACTAATACAATAAGTTGACTGATACATTAAGCTGACTGATACAATAAGCTGACTGATACATGAAGCTGGCTGATACAAAAGTTGACTGATACATGAAGTTGACTGATATAATAAGCTGACTGATACACATACATGCCATACGCTATGGTTTACCAATAATCTTTACAAGGTGTTAGCGTTTTCAGATGTGTACGCCCCGTACATAATTTCTGTACAGGTTTTTTCGCCTAATTATTAAATATATATAAATCGATCGTCTTGCGCTACACCATAGCTGATATTTGCGTCGTGAGATTCGGCGAGATGTTAGGCCACGTAAATAAAATATCTACCAATAAAATCAAGCTGCCTATTTTTCAACTGATGCGGGATTTGCGAGGGTCCGCATGGTGTGTCGTTCATTCATCACTATTCGCTAATGCTGATGGCAGCCAGCACATTACTGATTATTTTAACGATTACGTCGCACTGAGCATAATTTATTATTTAGGGCTGCTTATAAGAACAACAAAAAAGTGGATAACACTACATATTACTTGATATCACTAAAACTTTTGTAGAATCTGCGTAAGAAATGTACATTTTAATAATAATACAAAAAGAAATTTGAAACTGGAAAAAAAAAATCATGAAAGCAAGGCAAATTTGTACCGAAACTCCTTCAGAGCCCCTGGAAAAGTTTTTTTGGAGTTACTTCTCTTCTAAGTTTTAATTTCCTTTCTTTAGAATCATTCTGATTTTCCTTTGGTGGATATATCATTATTACGATCATCCAGTGAGTTATTTTATTAAATAACTAATTACTATCAATGGTTGTCGTACTGACGATTGAAACTAGTCATATGGGTATTTAAAACCGCCACTTCGGCTAATACGGCTATTTTCATTTTTGAAGTTCGGTAGAGAATAAATTACGCTAGCACCAGTTTATATTTTCGTAGCAAGGTATGAGCTGTTTATTTTTTTATTTCTTTATATGATAATGTAATTTTATTATTTTAAAAATATTTATTGAACTAATTCTAAACCGCCCTAGAAACCTCCCCATTCCAATTCATATAACAGGATAATCTAGTTTAGTTCAGTTTTTCTCTTTGCAATAATAATAATGAAGTAGTAAAATTAGTTGTGAGAACAGTGGAACGTCTTCTTTGATGTCGTCCTTGAACGTCGTTAGGGTTAAGATTAAGGTTTGGGTTTAGGATTTCTAACCCATAACACTAATTACTGTGTCTCAGAATTCCTTTATAAGGTCTTATCAAACACAGGATTTCCTGGTCTGTTAGTGATAATTAAGGTAAGAAATAGACTTAATGATGACATGATCACATCATTTTTACAGTGTCAAATAAACTCAGATATTTATGCCCACTGTAATTGAAAATATTTTTACATGAATTAACTCTTTTGATACGTTTTTTCAGTCTTTTTTTTTTTTGTACAGGTTTTGCGGGTCTTGTAAAGGGTTTTTGAATTTTTTGTACAGGTTTTTCATCGAGGTGTGGCATGTATGGATACATGAAGCTGACTGATACAATAAGTTGACTGATACATGAAGCTGACTGATATTGTTCACTTTCAGCTCACGAAACTGTATCATGTACATTGATAAGGTTGTTAACTGATCTCCCACCAATGTTCAGTTGTGATGGTAGTTGTTATAGCAGAATGTTAAGAACATCCTGACAGCGAACAAGAGCAACGATGATATCCAGAAAGAGGTCCTTGAGCCAAGAAGGTTTTTTTTACTCACGTCATAAGGTAAATAATGAAGGAAACCTGAGTCCTGACAAAAGGTAATTAACAGGCACTCGTTGGACACCAGGCAACAGAAATGAAATATAAATGATAGGCTTACCAGAAAGAAGAAACCAAGGACCATCCAAATGGCACCATCGCCTTGCTGTAAAAGTAAACCGCAAAAGGACGCACAGCTTATTTTGCACACCCAAAGAAAAGTGCGTCACTGGCTGAGATCATTCTCACGATGCCCACACAAAGGTATGTAGGACCCTTGAATGACCCAGACAATTTAAAGACACAATCAGTAATATAACTTTCCTCTCCGCAAGTATAGACTAAATAAAGGCCAAAATACTTGTGTCCAGTTATGTGTAGTGGAAGACGAACAACACAGGATGGACGGGTAGGTTAACTCTTAAATAAATAACACAGCACTACAAAAAAAAAAAAATTTTTGGTGCCAAACGTTTTACTCTTGATTGTACATAAATGAGGCCTGCTCAATCCAAATATCACATTTACTTGTCTGTAGCAGCTCTAGTTTTTGAGATACAGACATTTTTGTATTTCATTAATACAGGGTGACCCAAAAAAAAACGGGCCCGTGCGCGCACTTTTTGTGTGCGCGCGGGCCCATTTTTTTTGGGTCACCCTGTATTATTACAATATTTTCTATATAAGGCTATGTAAAAAAACTATTGCTGTCTAGTCCTTTACAAAAGAAAACTGCTTGTTTACTCTCAGTTTCAGTTATCCAAGAATCTTCCCAGAATTGCCTTTTTTAGATTTTAAGCCACTGTATGCATGTTAGTATGCTACTTATTTTATTACACTTCTAACAGAGAATGGCATCATCTTCAAGAAGAGCATGTCTTCTTTCACCGCATTTATTTTGTTATATTTGTGGAGAGTACACTTTCAAAGAAGAACATAGGAAGCATATTACTGTTTTTGTGAAAAAGGCATACTTTGCTTACTTTAAAGTAAAACTAGGTGACCAGGACAAGTCTTAGGCTCCTCATATTGTTTGCAAAACATGTGTTGAACACCTGCGACAGTGGACTTGTGGGAAAAGAAAATGTTTAAAATTTGGAATTCCAATGGTTTGGAGAGAGCCCAAGAACCACTATGATGACTGTTATTTCTGTGTTGTGAATATTAAGGGAATTAATGGAAAAAATCACAAAAAGTGGAAATATCCAGATTTAGACTCTGCTAGGCGACCTGTTCCACACGGAGATGACATACCAATTCCAACTTTCAGTCAGATTTCAGATTCCCTGCTAGAAGATGAGACAGCAGTGGCATGTGGAACGAAAAGTGACAGTGATAGTGATTTCGAAGATGATTTTTCAGATGCTCAACGCTTCGACCAGCTTGAACTAAATGATCTAATCCGAGATCTATATCTCTCCAAGGAATCTTCAGAACTTTTGGCTTCAAGATTGAAAGAAAAAAAATTACTGACTGCTGAAACAAAGGTTACATTTTATCGCAGGAGAAAGCAAGGTTTTATTCCATTCTTTTGTAAAGAAAACAACCTTGTGATTTGTACTAATGTAGGAGGTCTTGTTAACAAAATGGGTGTTATACACCAGATGAGTGGTGACTTTTCATTGACAGCTCTAAAAGAAGTTTAAAGGGTGTTCTCTTACACAATGGTAACAAATATGGCTCAATTCCAACTGCTCATTCTACTACAATGAAGGAGGAGTATGCTACAATAAGCACAGTTCTGGAAAAATTGAAGTATTTAGAACATAACTGGATGGTTTGTGTAGATCTTAAAATGATGAACTTCTTGCTTGGCCAACAAATGGGATTCCCCAAATATCCATGCTTTATATGTTTGTGGGATAGCAGGGCAAAAGATATGCACTGTACAAAGAAACAGTGGCCGTTGAGGGATGAATTTAAAGTTGGAGAAAAAAATATTGTCAATAAGCCTCTCATTGATCGAAAAAGAGTTCTACTGCCACCATTACATATAAAGCTTGGCTTGATGAAGCAATTTGTTAAGGCACTGAACAAAGATGGTACTTACTTACTTACTTACTTCCTTAGTCGTTCCTCTTCTACTGTGAGGTGTAGAGGTTTGGAAGAGAGAGCGCCAGACTATCCTATCGGCTGTCTTCTTCCTGGCCTGGTTCCATTCTAGTCCTCGGTCCTTCAAAGATTGTCTAATGTTGTCCTCCCAGCGGACTCTGGGTCGTCCTGGAGGTCTGGATCCCTGGCTCTTTGTTTCCCATGCTTGTCGTGGTAGCCGATCTTCTCCCATTCTGCAGACATGGCCAAACCATCTTAGTTGGGACTGTTCTATTTGGGTCTGCAGCGGGTGGGATTTTAGGCCTTGACGTATCGTCTGGTTGCGGACCATGTCTCTTCTTGTTACTTCAACCACCTTCCTCAGATACCTCATTTCTGAGGTTTGAATCTGGCTTTTGTGGGTTGTAGTCATTGCCCATGACTCGCATCCATATGTCAAGACTGGGACATAGGTGGAGCGGTATACAGCCATCTTCGTTTTCTTACCAACCTCTTTCTTGCTGAGGAATCCTCCATTTATGGCCTGATAAAGTCTCCCAGCCGCTGCTTTTCGAGTGGCCAACTCTTCTTTGATGCCTCCCTTTCGGTCTATAATAGCTCCGAGATATTTAAAGTGGTCGACCTGCTCCAGGACCTATTCTCCCAACTTAATCTGATGTTTTCTTTCTTCTCGTGATATCACCATGGATTTTGTTTTAGAGCTGCTTATGACCATCCCTCTCTTCTCCAGCTCTTCCTTCCAGACTTGCAGGTTGGATTGGAGATGTGCCTCTGATTTAGCAATCAGTACAACATCATCAGCAAATGCTAGCTCTGAAATACAGACCTGTCTCATCTTCCAGTACCCCACTGAATACTTTCTTGTTCTCTCCTTACATGCCTTGATGACATCGTCCATGAGGAGTATGAAAAGATAAGGTGACAGGATATCGCCTTGTCTTACACCAGTGGTTGTCCTGAACTCTTCTGACTTATAGTTTGCTGTCCTCACATAATTTCTGCAAGACTTGTAGAAGCTCTGTATAGCATGAATCAGAGGTGCTGGAATGTTCTTCCTTGCCAAACAGTCCCAAAGTTTGCTCCAGGGGACCCTGTCAAACGCCTTTTCCAGATCTATGAAACAAAGATGGATCTCACTCTTGTACTCAAGGGCCTTTTCACTCAGCTGCCTGAGTGTGAAGATTAGGTCTTGAGTACTTCGGTTTGCTCGGAATCCGCACTGGGCTTCATCCAATTGTGGCTCAGCTAGGCATCGGAGTCTCTGCTCTAGGATTCTAGAGTAGATTTTACCAGGGACACTGAGAAGGGATATGCCTCTGTGGTTTCCACATTGTCGATTGTCACCCTTTTTGAAAATCGGTGTTATGATGGCAATCTCCCAATCCTTTGGTATGGCCTTGTTGCACCATGCTGCCTGTAGGACCCTTAGGAGTAATAGGTCGCCTGATGCTCCCATGTACTTAACCATTTCTGGTGTTATACCATCATGCCCTGCTGCTTTGCCCATCTTGATTTTCTCCAGTGCTGCCTTCAGTTCTTCCATCTTTATGTCATCTTCATCACCATTTGTATCCTCTTCTGTGCTAGTGGTTATCATTTCTGATGCTCTACCTTGCTCACCATCAAGGAGTTCTGAGAAATATTCTTTCCATCTTTCCATTACTTCCTTCGGGGCAGTAAGCAATTTGCCTTGCTTGTCCTTTATAAATTTAAGAGGGCATTGTTTTTCCTTCCTCATGTTCTTTAGGGTCTTATAGAACAATTTCTGGTTTTCTTGCGCATTCTTTTCTAGCTTTTCTCCAAATTCTTCCAAGGACTTCTGTTTTGCTGCTAGCACCTTGTTCTTTGCTTCTGTTCTGAGTATCACATATTCTCTATATTTCTCTATTTGTCCTGCTGTGTTTTTAGCTCCTAAATATTGTTTCCATGCAATTTTCTTCTCTCTTATTTTCTCTTTGACTTCCTCTGTCCACCAAGGTGTCCTCTTTCTCTTGTTCCCAAGTCGGACTTCACCACATGCTTCTGCAGCAGCTGTCTTTATGATGTCCTTGAATTTAAGCCACAGGGTTTCCAAGTAATCAGGTTGTTCTTCTGTGTTTCTCACCGCTGTAGCAATAAGCCCCTGATATCTGGTCTTAATTTCTGGCTCTTTCAGCTTGTAGGTCTTAATGCTCATTTCTTCCGTTCCTTTACTTGGTTTCTTGCGTGGTGTTGGACAGTTCCTAGGCTGAGCAACTCTTTCAGTTGTTCTTTTGATTGTAAGCAGGTAGTGATCACTTCAAATCTCTGGCCCCCTCCAGACTCTAGCATCCCGGACATATTTGAATGAGCTTCTCCTAACAATGGCATAGTCGATCACTGACTTCTCATTCTTTGTTGGTTCACACCTAGTGTATGCATGTATGCGCTTATGGGGGAACTTTGTGTTGGTAATGATCAGATTCTGCTCACTGCAGAATCTGAGGAGTCGCTTTCCATTGTCAATGAGAGTATCTTCTCCATATCTTCCGATAACTCCACCCCATCTAGCATGGTCATTTCCAACTCTGGCATTGAAATCTCCGAGCATGATAATTTCATCTAGGCAGTCATCCACTGTCCTTTGAAGCAGCTCGAAGAATTCTTCCTTGACCTCTGCTCTCTCATCCTTATTTGGCCCATACACTATGACCAGGTTGACTATGGTTTCTCCTTCTTTTAGTTTTACAACCATAATGCGCTCCGAGACAAAGTTCCATCCCTTGATACTATCTTTCTGGTTTTTGGCCACAATGCAACCCACGCCCCCTTTAGCTCTTTCAGATGTGGGTACACCACTGTATAGCAGAGTGTTGCCATCGAGATCCATGACTCCTTGTCCCTTTTTCTTTGTTTCGGTAATAGCCAGGATTTCTAGTTTTGCTTTCCTCATCTCTTCCATCAGCTCCTCTTCTTTCCCATTTATACTTCTTGTGTTCCATGTTCCATAAGTCATAGTCCGTAGTCCGTTCCAGTTCGTCGCCTTTAGAATCAGTCCGGTTTTCTCTCTTATATTGCTTGTAATCATAGTTTAAGACAAACAGGTGATTGGCCTGTTGTGCCTTTGCATGGTGGAGGGGCTGCCTCCTTACGGCCTCCATGCAGGCCGCCCTCCTCCTTTTTCATCCGGGCTTGGGACCGGCATAGGCGGAGTTAACAAAGATGGTACCTGTTTTAATTACTTATGCAGAAAGTTTCCAGAATTGAGCATAGATAAACTTAAAGCTGGAATTTTTTATGGACCTCAAATTAGAAAGTTAATAAACGATCCAAATTTTATTGATTCCATGAACAAAACAGAGTCCACAGCCTGGTCATCATTTGTTTTAGTTGTGCAAAACTTTCTGGATAACTTTAAAGCAGACAATTATTCTGAATTAGTTAGAAACATGCTGTCGAGTTTTTGTGAACTTGGATGCAACATGAGCATAAAATTGCACTACCTCCATAACCATTTACATTTATTTCCGGAGAATCGTGGCGACTTTAGTGAGGAGCAAGGTGAAAGATTTCACCAAGATATAAAAACAATGGAAGAGAGATACCAGGGACTTTGGGATGCCCACATGATGGCAGATTACTGTTGGACCCTTAAGCGTGACTGTCCGGGCATATCACATTCCAGGAAGTCCTCGAAAAGATCCTTTTTGCGTGTTGACTAAACAAGTGCTAGTGATAAAGTTTTATTACATTTTTGGTAATATATGCACAGTAATTACATATAATATGAATGCAGACTAAAGTCAAAATGCCACTGATAGCACCTAACTCTAGGATTGTACATAACAATTGCCCTACTAATATGGTCATTCTTAGTTATCTCAAAAACTAGAGCTGATAGAAAAAATCTGATTACATTTTTGGAATCAGCAACCCAAAATTACCCAAGAACAGCTATAAAAGTTAAGGCACCAAAATGTGTGTATACCAGTGTAATGAAGGAAACCTGAGTCCTGCGAACAGTAAATAAATAAAGGTAATTAACAGGCACTCGTTGGACATAAAGGAGGTCACCAGACAAGAACAAAAATATAAGTGATAGGCTTACCAGGAATCGAGCCACGGACTATCCAGACGGCATTACAGCCTTGCTGTGAAAGTAAACCGTGAAAGGACGCACAGCCAATTTTGCACCCCAAAAAATGTAAGTGCTTTATTGGCTGAGGTCATTCTCATGACACCCAAACAGTTACAGTATACATATTTATGCATGAATAATTTGTTCAGATTGAAATAACCTGACAAATCCTGAATATATAGAAGAGTATAGGAAGGACGAAGAAATGGCTAAATAATAATTGCAACAAAATTATAACAGAAAACTAATGCTGGGAAACAGAAGAATGAACTAGGGAGCTACAGTATTTGTCTTCCTGAAAAAAAAAAAAGAATGGCTGCATACAAACCTTCGAGAATATCCTTTAACAGCTGCTGCTTTTTAGTACTCACTCCTTGTATCTCCATCCAGTCTTTTCTACGATGAGAAAACTTGAACAAAGCAAAGTTGCGGTACAGGAAGTGACCCCACTGGTCTCCCTCTATTCTTTCTTGACTCTGAAAGAAAAAAAAAAATGAAATAGAAATAATAAAACTCCAACTGACGATATTCTTTATGAGCAAATAACTGGTGAACTTACTTATAACTTATTTTAGGACTATGAATGTAACAGGTTATGAGAATCGACCACCTTGATCAGTCGCTTTGTTCCCACCGTCACCCCCTCATTCTTTTTCAATCAAATCGTCCAACATGGGTTTCCTACCTTTGCTTTCCTCATTAGCATATGTGGCCATGTATGGTTATACGGCACTAGTAGTTATATAGATTTTATTTAGTCAGAGTTAATCCTTCATATGTTGTGGTGGTTCAAGTGATAACTGGCTTTCCGCCAGAGATGGTGATACTTGACCTTTTGTTAATTTATTTCAACCCAGGAATGTTCTTCCCTTTTGAGTTTTGGTGATAAGCAAAACAGTTTCAGCACAACAACGTATATCCGAAAGAAATTACTGTAAATTTCCACAAACAGCAAATGTAGAAAATTATATTAGAGTTTATTGATGTCATTAGACAAACACTGTAAATTTCACAAAATGATGGTTGTTTATCCAAAATGAAACATATTAAAATATACACACTTGTCTACTAACAAAAAAAAAACTTGTCTTGGTATCCTCAAAGACAAAGTTCCCCTAACGCTATCTGTAAAAATCCTCTAGTCTAAAATCATGGTATCCTTGGAATCATAAATCCTAAAATCTCTGCCTATCGCCCACAACTCTTCTATTTATACTCTTTCTTCTTTTTTCCCGCCTTTTTTTCACACGACCCATCCTATTTTCACACGAAACAATAATTAACATTTGCACTCCTCTCCTCAACTTTTCTACCTTTTTGCACACGGCATTCTGTTATTTCGACTTTTTTCACATGTGTGATCTTTTCCAACTTAACAATAGGATAAAAAAAAACCAGATCACACAAACATTCATTTCCCACTTTCGCGCTTATAAAACCCATTCATTATTATCTGGGACTGACCTACGTTTGCCCTGTCAGAGCAGTAACGGCAACTGAACTTTGAATGAATACTGCGTTTTGTGTAAAAACGTCTTATTTGCTTTTAAGGTCTGTCATTCTTACATGTAGCATCTTCTAGCCCATATAAATGCTTAGCGTGGAAGTAGGAGGGACAAAGCTAGCGAGAAAGGCCAAGCGGTCACATACGTCCCTGGCCACACAAATGTATCCCAGAGGGAGACATTTGCGTACTATCAACTAAGTACCTCATGCTAGTGACTGTTATAAAAGACTAGGTCTAACCTATTGGTAGAGTCTCTCAGAGAGAAAAAAAATTTAAAAAAATAAAAATAAATAAATAAAATAAAATAAAAAATATTTTGTTCATAAAACGAGGGATCCCAGTATATTTATAATGCGTAAAACAGGGGATACATAAAATTTGTTAATACACTTCGCCATTGAACAGTATTGATGTACACAACTTCTTAACAATATTAATATGAACAACGCTGTGCGTTAGTCATCACCATAATGATAACATACTTAATGATAACATTAAAAAAAAATAATAATAATAATATAATCGCATACGATTTTCATGGGTTGTGCAAACAACACAAATAAAAACAAAACAAAAAAAATACTTTCGCAATATTTAACAGAATTGACTAATATTCATTAAGTATTTAACAATCTTAAAATGTAGTAGCTGCAACGAACATCAGCCTAACAGCATAGAACTAATGGTCAAACATCAGTCCGTGGGACGCAAAAAAAAAAAGTAATATACGAGCTCGTATATATATATTTTATGACATGGGAATATACAAACATGGCAATGTTAGTCTATAAATTTATTATTAAAAAATATGAACTGGAGCTGTACGCTCTCGTAACTGTCAATATAGAACGCGGTAAATATAATACAATCATATGATACAGGCGACCCCAATCCTGCCACTGCGGTCAGTGATTTACCAGGATGTATATGGGTCTTAAACACCAAAAATCTGGACAAGTTTGGTGAACTGTCTATGTGTTCGTCGCACAATATAAATATAGCATTATTAATCTGGTTACATGGAGTTACAAAGTATTTATTAAAAAGTGTCTCTAATCTCCAACTTATGTAATAGTCATTATTATGAGGGAGGACAACTATACCGATCCAAATAACTATCGGGTGTTGGAGTATGAACTATCTCAGTTACCATGAACCAATTAACAAACGGTTTATAGGTTCGTCATCAAATATAAAATCTGCATACAAATGCAAGTTCATAATAATGGACAACAATTTGTCAAGAAAATATACTGTAGTGTTCCGCTTACGTGACAAATGGTCAGAAAAATACAGGTACATCAATATGTGATGTTTATTTCTCAATACAAGGTATAATGGACAACAATTTGTCAAGAAAATATACTGTAGCGTTCCGCTTACAACGTGACAAAATGGTCAGAAAAATACAGGTACATCAATATGTGATGTTTATTTCTCAATTCAAGGTTTATCAACATGTGAACATATCCGTTACCATGTTAGCGATTTCTCATGGAATTGTCATGGTGCGCATGTAACAATGCAGTATTTCGCCAATCCACGAACTGTGTTGATTAGCATATAAGTTTTACCCAACTTGCAAAATACTTGTATATCACCAAGTCAAATTTAGGTGAAAATATATATATGTCTCAGTTATTTAGTGGAGTGGGGTGTATATTGGGATAAATGACGGAGTATGGTTTATCACCGTGGGAGGGGAACGAATGTCAGTCATGGGAATGTACTCGGGGGTCTTAGGGGCGTTAGCTGTGTCAGTGGGGGTAACAATGTCCTCATTATCTTTTACCGATGTCCGCTGTGGACATCTCATCTTCTTGTACATATGGTAGTTATACACAAAACAGCTTAAAATTTAAAACACCAATTATGCAAGGCAAAATCAATAGTACTGACACTCTGGTGTGTCGGGTCATGAACTCTGGTGTGTCTCACTGGATTCAGGAATGCGAGAAGTTGACGTCTGATTCGTCATATATCTGTGAGAAAGGGTCGTCGGCTTGAATAACGTGAGAAGCCATATACGATCATTCAGGTTGTAAACAGCATCATTAAGAAAAAAATCGCCAAAATACATTCTCGATGCGACTGAACATTATTAAATGGTCTTTCCATAACACAAAAGGAAAGCTGTGAGTTAACACATTAAAAAAAAAACTCTGATGTGTCAAAAAGGAAAAATATGTGTGTGCGTATAGTGTGTTTGCTTTTGTCTCTAAATTCACCAAGAAGGGAAAAAAATAAAAACTGTTGTAAAGCATAAGTCCTATTATAAAGATTTTCAAAGGCAAAAGTGGTGTAATTTGTACAGTGGGTACTCTTCTAATCATAAAGATTTCGTACCTAACACTTGCAAAAAAAAATTTTTTTGTATAACTAGAAAACTGAGATAATTTAAAGTTCTGTTTAACCTGGATAACATAGTGTTGTAGATTTGCGAATGTTTGCGAAAGTTCTTAAATTTCTTGACGTATTGGTGTAAAAGATGTAATGATAATGACAGTCCATGTTGGCGAAGAATGTGAAATAATTATATAACATTAAAACACAGTGGCGTCACGCCATAATAACTTGTTAGTATATGTGGGTGTTGCAGATGTCATAACTATCACTATCATCAGTATCATCAGCAGGGTCTTGACTGAGGCTGACATCTTTCTGAAAAACTAAAATTTCCTACCAAAAAAAAAAATGGACATTAGTGACTTTAGTATGGTGGAGAACGAGGGGTAGTACTTTGAAGAGTTAGTACTCGTTGGGTACTATTGCTGGGGAAGTACCTTTTGTTATTAGAGAAAATTGATTCTCCAATAAACTAATAATCGTTGAACTGGACGTTTACGAATGTTGACATGAGGAACTTGGCGATTTCCCTCAAGGTAGCTTTTGTCAATCGTTGATCACGAGAGGATGGCGTATTTCGCACTGTCGAGTGGGTGGTGGCTGCAGTTGTCGAGGGTAAGGATAAAATAGTGTTGAAATGGTGCACCTCATGCTGCGTGTTGTGGGGATGTCTGCGTTTTCCACGCAATTTCATACGTACTTGGTCTTGAGGTAACCGGACAAATTTTGTTAATGGTCGGGAGTCATCTGTTGTTCCATAATGTGGGCGCTTTGTTGCTGTGTGAAATTCAGTGTTGTCTAGACTGATCACACTGTTGTGGTCACTCTCGGGATCTGCTGTATCTAGGTCAGATTCGTGTCAGAATGGAGGTGATGGAAGTATAATATCTTCCGCAAGTGTGCATGTAGCGCTGTCTGCGTTTTCATCATTAGGCGGTGCTGTGTGTCGAGTATCATTATCTTGTTCAGAGGTGTGCCGTTCTGCTTGGGAAACAGCGTTGTCTGTGTGTTCATCGCAATTTCTATTGTTGCTCTCCGATTCTCTGCGGCAATATGTATTTATGTTCTCAGATTCTCTGTGTGAGGTTTTTGACGTATATGTGGAATGATAGTGGTTCAATGTGGCTTTATGTATGGGTCTGCCATTAGATAAAACTGGTGGTGCTATCGGGCGATGAGTAGCTTTCTTGATCTGTGCTGCATGAGCTTTGGTGACTATGTTTTTCTCGTCATCTTGTTCAAACGTATTTATCACCAACTTGCGAATTTCTTTTTGTCTTGCAAACAAACAGCAAACCTGTCCTCCAGTAATTTCAGCACCTTTCGTGTTGTGAGTGTGTTGAGGTCACCTTCTTTCAGGATTGCTTTTATCTCTTTCTTCAACTCTTGTATGCTTGGTTCTGTAACTGGGATTTCGTATGAATTTGTCTGCCTGGCCAACTGTTTTAATGCTGTTCGAGTGTGTACGTCAGATGTGTTGAAGTGTACTGTTTCTGGTGTACCAGTATCTATTATGGCAGTGTTAAAGTCAACATCTGTTTGTGTTGCAACACTGATCATCGTTGTTTTCTTCACTTGTAGTTCTGGGTCATTGACCTGACTTGACCTGTCAACGTTTGTTTGTGTCGCACCACAAATCATTTTTGGTTTCTTCACTTGTAGTTCGTTTATTTCTTTAGGTTGACTATTAATCATGGGGGCCCATTGCGTCTCATTTGTTTTCACAAAACCGACCTGGTGATGTCTGTTAAGAGGTGTTCTCCATTGTCATAGAGGTCTGATATGTGCCCTTAGTCCATCGTCTGTTATTATTATACACGTTTGTTGGTCAGTCGTTGTAACATTATTTACTTCCCATATCTTTCGTTGTTTGATTCCGTTGATAAAATTTCTAACAGCTATGCGACAATATCTTTTATTGAGACTGTTCCAGTGGCTGTCGACAGTGGCTATGCGACCCGTTTTGTTGCTATTGTCTCGATACTTGATCTGGGATTTTCTATTGTAGTTATGTGGTGTGCTCTCTGATTCTCTCCTGCAATATGTATTGTTGCTCTCATATCTGTGTCTGTTCATTAGCCATCTCCGAAATGTGTTAGAATCGCCCGTGAAGGGGGTTATAACCGAGCGAATTTGGTTTTATTTATTATAGTGATCTACATTGGATAGCATGTCTGTTATCCGTTGCAACGCGGTCATTGTGGGTTCGGCCTCTACAGGTAAGGGTATGTTAGCAGGATGGACGTTTGCCTGTTGCATTTCCTGTTGCTGTTGTAGCTGCTGTGCATATAACGCATGTTGTTGTTGCTGTTGTTGCTGTAGTTTATACAACGCCTGTTGTTGCTGCTGTTGTTCTTGACTTGGATCCATTTTATTGAATATGCCTGTCTGTCTTCACCAAAGAAAAGGGCAGGTCACGGTGCCAATTAGTGTAATATGTGGCCGTGTATGGTTATACGGCACTAGTAGTTATATAAATTTTATTTAGTCAGAGTTAATCCTTCATATGTTGTGGTGGTTCAAGTGATAACTGGCCTTCCGCCAGAGATGGTGATACTTGACCTTTTGTTAATTTATTTCAACCCAGGAATGTTCTTCCCTTATGAGTTTTGGTGATAAGCAAAACAGTTTCAGCACAACAACGTATATCCGAAAGAAATTACTGTAAATTTCCACAAACAGCAAATGTAGAAAATTATATTAGAGTTTATTGATGTCATTAGACAAACACTGTAAATTTCACAAAATGATGGTTGTTTATCCAAAATGAAACATATATAATCCAACTGAATAATATACACATTTGTCTACTAACAACAAAAAAAAACTTGTCTTGGTATCCTCAAAGACAAAGTTCCCCTAACGCTATCTGTAAAAATCCTCTAGTCTAAAATCATGGTATCCTTGGAATCATAAATCCTAAAATCTCTGCCTATCGCCCACAACACTTCTATTTATACTCTTTCTTCTTTTTTCCCGCCTTTTTTTCACACAACCCGTCCTTTTTTCACACGAAACAATAATTAACATTTGCACTCCTCTCCTCAGCTTTTCGACCTTTTTGCACACGACATTCTGTTATTTCGACTTTTTTCACATGTGTGATCTTTTCCAACTTAACAATAGGATTAAAAAAAACCAGATCACACAAACATTCATTTCCCACTTTCGCGCTTATAAAACCCATTCATTATTATCTGGGACTGACCTACGTTTGCCCTGTCAGAGCAGTAACGGCAACTGAACTTTGAATGAATACTGCGTTTTGTGTAAAAACGTCTTATTTGCTTTTAAGGTCTGTCATTCTTACATGTAGCATCTTCTAGCCCATATAAATGCTTAGCATGGAAGTAGGAGGGACAAAGCTAGCGAGAAAGGCCAAGCGGTCACACATACACGGGCTATTGCGCAAAAGCCATGCCCTTTCGCTAGCTGTCTTACTTATAGTTTAGCCACACCTACCTGTCTTCTTTCACGTGCTATCAAAACAGCTATTCAGATCTCTAACTGTCTTTCCTTCATTCTTACATGTAGCATCTTCTAGCCCATATAAATGCTTAGCGTGGAAATAGGAGGGACAAAGCTAGCGAGAAAGGCCAAGCGGTCACACATACACGGGCTATTGCGCAAAAGCCATGCCCTTTCGCTAGCTGTCTTACTTATAGTTTAGCCACACCTACCTGTCTTCTTTCACGTGCTATCAAAACAGCTATTCAGATCTCTAACTGTCTTTCCTTCAACAGGGGACGGGCCAAGTGTGTTTGCCTGAAGTGCGATGAAACTAGAGCTGTTAACTGAATTATCACGTGAGCGATTGGGCAATCGTTGAATAGTGACAGATCAGACAATGAACGTGTGTAGGAAGAGAACAACGGGTCGTTAATTGTAGAATCAAGCGAATGCAAAAAGAGGTGATAACCACATTTACCGACCACATCCGTTTGTTCGTGTTCCCAGGGGACGCAATAAGCTACAGAGAGAGACGGGATCAAAAGACGTCTGCTCACTAGCAAACGTCTACGTGGTCGGCAAAGGTGCGCAGAAAAGCTTTAATTCGGGAATCGAACAGTAGATTTGCCCTAACATGGCCATAGGTGCGAATTTTTGCACTAAGGAGGGAAAGAACAGCATTTCTAGATATATACCTCGTCTCCCCAACTCAGATATCAGTCGCTGCAGAAAGATTTTGAAATATCTAGCTTGATATTATAGAGCCATATTACAATTGGATTACTTCAAATACGTGGAGATAATTCATTTTTTTCTGTGTTGCGGTAAATATATATATCTTAGCATTTAAGTGATTTAACGTGTTAAAGTGTTTTCATTATATTTTACTGGGATTTTCTGTGTTAATTGAATAGCGTATTAAACAACATATAGCTAAATTTTTTCCAGCTGTACACGTAAATTTAATTACTCGCTATTCCCCAGTAAGAGATGCTTTAAATTAACCTTCAGCACGCATGTCGCCCGAAAAAACCAATGTTCTGACAGCTGTTGTCGACTTCATTAGCCTTATGGATATCATCGTTTCTAGCATCAGGACTTGTGTACACGTGATTTCAGCCCCGGATGTTAAGTTCTAATGTTATTTGCAAGAGAGTTAGCTTCCATTTCCGATCTTAAAAAAGTGATGGGTGTATCCACGTTTATTTTCTGTGAATTTTTTAAATCGAAATCAATTGGCACGCGGCCATTTTTGCTCTAATTTTAATGGATTCTGACGCAGATGCGATGGCGAGGACATTGTTGTCTTTATTAGCGCTGATATCGGTGATGGCAGAGATGGAAACGAAAGTAGAATGTCATTGCTAGCATGTCTAATTTTAGGGGTTAGGATTAGGTTTATGGGAAAGGTTTAGGGTTACGGCCGAAAGTCACTGCTGATGAGGGCGTTTGTTGCTTTGCTACTGATGATGGGTGTAACGAAAAGGTCGTCATTTGATTTGTATTGGTCAAATGACTTTCATTGAGATGAAAGAGATAAGGACTTTTCGTTTGTTAGTTATTTTGTTTTAATTTTTTTTTTTAATTTTTCTTTTTTTCATCTTTCCTTTCCTCTCTTCCTATCACATCTAACATGTACACAAACAAATTTTATATCATCAGATTCACCATTCATTTATTTATATAAATTCCAAAAAATTGACCAAGAAACACAAAAACTAGAGACATTACAAGTCACCCACTATAAAAACGGGGCGTTGTGAAAAAGAATGCCGCAGCAGGAGCACTGTTTTGGGAAAAGAATGCAGCGTGCTAAAGGTTAATTATAAGACGCTAGCCGATTGATAATTGACGGAATACAATTTATTTCTATTCATTATGTGTAATTTTGTAAATGACTAAGTGTCTATATCACGTGTTAAAAGTGATAAGATAAGCTAGACACTTGTGGTTTTTAATATAATTTAATACCGGAGTGGTTAAAGAGGTCTTACCTAAACGCGTGTTAGGATATGATTTATATTATGGTTACATGCTTATATTTTTTCCTACATCTAGGCTGGTCATAACCCTGCGATCTAGTGGTCTTATGGTCTTACGGTCTTATGTTCTTAAAACATCCAGAGATTAATGTTGTGGAAACTGCGCGTTGTGACCCTGTGCGGTCCACCTTCTCCATCCATGAGAGTGGTCAAAAACAAGAACACTAACAATATTTTTTAATTATAACTGGAACAGAACAATACCAGAATATTTTCCCATATATAGATATCAACAGCCAGCTGTGGCATAATTTATATCACAATTTTTCTAAAATATGACAGTAAGTTTTTCACGGGGATTACACTCAAGAGAACTCACTGGTCATACTCGGCTATTCCCCTCAGAACAGCCGATGAGTATCATTCTTTAAAATTTTCATCACGTCACAGAGTGTCTCAGCCATCTGAGGCTAGACCACACTGGAACAATATATCTACATATGAATTCCTAATACGGTGCCACCACCCATAGAAAACTTATCCCAAACAACTAACTGCAGTGAAAAAGAGAAATATCCAGGAAAATAATTAACGCATCAACCGGACAATAACAGTCAGCAAAACCGGATAGTCTGGGGCTGAAATTGGCAAAGAATATGACTCTGAATAGTCTTAGTATCTGTTAAGAGTTTAATTCCATTGAATGCCTGCGACAACGATTGGGTAAGCAAATATGAAAATGGCCACTGTATATGTGAAGTGAATGAACGGAAAGAAAGAAACTTATTTTCTTTTGTTACCATCAGTATAATTATCTTCTTCTTTGTTTTTTTTTTTTCCTCACTAATCTGAGTAGTCAGGGATAGATTAAATTAGGAACCTGTTCTTTTCCCATACTGACTATTTCATACCTTATTGTTAAAATTGATCTCTTGGGTTAATTACCTCTGTTAGGATCTTCTTTGTTTTCCTTTACAAGAGGGGAGGGCCTATTGAGATAATTTTCATCTTGTCTGTAAACTATACTTTATTGATGTAAATGCTTGATGTTGTGATTTTTTTCTAGTGATAATAAACTTAATAAACCTTTAGTTATCGTGTTGGTCAACCCCTGCCCTTATATGTTATCCATAGTTTGTTTTCACGTTTGTGCATATTTGTCACAAAATTGTGTGTACATGAGTGTAGTGTAACTTGTATTTTGTACAAGGAGAGAAAGTGCGTCTAATTTAAATATAGTCGTAAAGATAGGCTGGATTAGAGATATTACTCAATCCTGAGACTGTTCTTTTCTCTTACACCATCACCCCTCGTGAAAAAGAAAACTATTTCTTACACCTTACTCTCACATAGTTACCACTATCACCTCCGCTCGGACAGGACCATAAATATCTCAAACCTATCTTATCAAAAATTACGACAATGAACAAAAACCATTATTCTCTTCCATCAGCATCTAAGTGTCATCAGAGCCTGGTACAAACAGACAAACACAGGCAATGTATCACAGAGAGACAACAAACTAACCAGGCAATGACACAGAAGAAATAAAGAGCACTGCCCAGCATAAACATTAAAAAATGGTCACCATCCCAGAACCGGTTACAAAAAACCTTTTTTTTTTAAAAGAAACTATAAAAACCAAAACAATAATCATTGACTTGCATAAAATTAATAGAACAACTGTAAGAGATGAAATATGTCAATCATGACCTGAAAAACCCAGAAAAAGCAAGCATACAAACAGAGAAACCCTGACAAACAAGCATACAAACAGATAAACCCAGACAAACTGGCATACAAACTGAAAAACCCTGACAAAACAAGCATACAAACAGAAACACCATGACAAAAAAAAAAAAAAACCACGACAAAACAATCATATAAATAGAAAAACCCTGACAAAACAATGATAAAAATAAATATTGAGTGAAATTTCTTCAAGACGCCCCGAAAACATTAACTGGAACTGACAACTAGGACAGGATAAAAGGACAGGTATTGACTGGGGAAACAACACAGCAAACAGTCAAGGGTCAAGGTAGTCACAAAGCAGATACTACCAAAGGGCTGTGAAGTGTTACAGACTTCACGATACTAGGACCAGCTGTATAAGGTGGTTCTATTCTTTCTCTGTCCCCTCAGAAATCCCCTGTAACAAACCCAGGGCTATGAGACTAGCATGTGCATATTGTCCAAGAAAACAGGCTGTAGGCCTTAATAATGCAAGTTTGAAGGAAAAATGGGTAACAAAGTGACTGCATTTAGCGGTATTTAATTTCTGAGTCTTACAAGTCTAATGTACGCCAGAAACTGGAGCAGAAAATACGAGTTGTTGTTGTTATTGTTTAACTAGGGCTGAGCTTCTCGCTCTTTTGCAGCTAATACAAAGTTTAAGTCTCCTTGGTATTATCTACACTGTAGATCTAGGATTTTTCTGTGGCTTTTCTGCCATTTCGCGTGTTGACCTAAAGTCATGAGCTCCAGTTTCTCCAGCTTGGCTGGCAATTATAGGATCATCACATCTGATCCCAAGCTAGGAGGAAGAAGCACATCAAATACTGTGAATTCCCCGCCATCCATGGGGGCTCTCCAAATATGCAGAGCTAAAATAATGTGCTCTGGTTCTATACTCTCCCAAGAATTGTCACGTCCTACACAGAGCCACTTCTCAACTTCCCCTGCCCATCAGGAGATCCTCCTGCATGCAGCTAATCAGGTAAAAAGCCAGAGTTAGTCTAGGGCTCAAGTGACTCCCCCAAGCTTAGTGTACAATGCTGGGTTCTCAACATGTTTCACCACAGGGGGAATCCCTGCAAGTGTGGATGATTTCAAGAGTCAATGTAGGTGTAATTAGCCTCACAGACATAGGTTGCATTTAAATACTGTAGCATTGTGCATAGTTGGTGGTCATATAAGGTTGACTCCAGATGGCTCCACGCATACAGCAAAGAGTAGAACATTAATTAAGTAACACAATTTAGTCTTAGGAATGGAACATGATGTCCTGCTGCCTTGTTCACCTTGAGACTAATCTATCAGATGATCAACAGAGCTATGCTTCTGTCTGAGAGCTATGCCTGTCATTACTGTTGGTGTATAGAAACTTCTAGAATGTAATGGTCACAGAGCTATGTAGGTGTTATTAGTGTTGGTGTATAGAAACTTCTAGAACAACATAGTCCTCTGAGAGCTATGTCTGTCACTAACCCTGGTGTACAGAAACGTCTAGAATGACATAATCCTCACAGAGCCATGTCTGTCATTACTGCTGGTGCACAGAAACTTCTGGAAAATAATAGTATTCACTAAGATTTTTGTTCTTGTCTGCTAAAACCACACTGCTAGATGTCAACTATAATCAAATTCAGAACAACTTCAACTCTGCAATGCTGGACCGGCTTCTTTTCAGACTTAAAAGACTAACCTAAGCAGGAGAGATAATTAGAGAAAAAAAAGGAAGGGAAATTAAAAGAGTAAATTTTTTATTATGTGAAAAGCCAGGGAAATGCATTCTGACAACTTTCAAGTAATTTATTCTAAAGGAAATAGCAATACACTTCATGCTCTATTTAAAGGTGCACTGTCATTGTTCAGATGGCTGTAAACCAGTAGGTCTCTTTAAGTTTTTCCAACATATGTAAGCCACTAAGGGTGCATCCTTGAACATTGCCCAGGTTACTGGATCAGAGTGGAGAAGAGATAGATGATGAAAATTCTAGCAGCAGCATTATCGAGATGATCAGTTGAGATTAACCTGACCCTGTCAGATGTAGTTTTGTGACTGGGGTTAAGAGCATCCTGCTGAGAGATGTGGTGGATGTGGAGGATGTGCAGTACAGCAAAGGTGAGGATATGCTCATGATGTCTACTGCAGAAGAAGTCCAACATTTCTTGTGCTCCGTTGTGAAAGTCATCATAGTCTTGGCATAAGCAACGGAGACTGAGAAGCTGAGAGAATGGTAAGGAGTTACAACTGGCTGAGGCTGAAAAGAGATGTTGTTGTTGCTATTTAACTAGGACTGCTTAGTTTCTCAGGTACTTTGCAGCCAATATCAAGTTGGAGATGCCTTGACATTATCTACGCTGTAGATCTAGGCTTTTCCTGTGGCTTTTCTGCCATTCCAAAACATGTTGAGTCATGAGCTCCAGTTTCTCCAGCTCAGCTTGCATTTAAAGGATTATCACATCTGGCCCCGAGCCAGGAGGAAGAAGCGCTTGGCATACTGTACATTTCCTGCCATCCAAGGGAGCTCTCTAAATCTGCAGAGCTAAAATAATGTGCTCTGGTTCTGAGCTCTCCCAAGGAATTGTCACATCATGCACAGAGCCACTTCCCAGCTCCCCCTGCCTATCATGGGTCCTCAGTGAGATCTTCCTGCGTGCAGTCAACCACGTAAAAGCCAGAGTTACATCTGGGGCTCAAGTGACTCCTCCAAGCTTAGTGAGCAATGCTGGATGCTCAGCATGTTTCACCACAGGGGGAATCCCTGGAAGTGTGTGGATGATTTCAAGAGTCAATGAGGGTGTAATTAGCCCCACTGACCGGTTTACTTCCACTTCTGTATACTATAGCATTGTGCTTAGCTGGTGGTCATGTAAGGATGACTTCAGATATGCCTCTATGAATGAAAAGAGATGTAAATGAGGTAACTGTGAGCATGTAGAAAGTTTAATATCATGCAGAAACACGTCATGATAATAAGAAACTCAGCTTAGGCAACATCCTAGACTCTTCTGGTTACAGAAAAGCCCACGATACAGTGTTTGTGATAAAATTCCCTAAATACTACTACGTAGGAGATTTTGAAATGGTTTTTATGTCCTGTGGGAATGTTATGAGAAGACGAAAACTGAAATACATTGTGGCAATAGGCTCTACTGATGGAAAAAAGAGACAGAAGATGCTACACAATTTAAGATCACGACATCAAGAATATAACTGGTGAACAACAGTAGGGATTGGAAGTTGTGAAGAGACATGATCACCTGCACCAGTTAAAATTATGATTGATAAAGAAGAGAAGAATAATCAAGTGAAAATATTGTTCCTTACAAATATAGACTAAAGTTACCCCCCCCCCCCCCCCCCCCCCCCCCCCAACTCATTTTAAAAGAAAGACATCAAAGTCTGAAGACAGCTACAACCTGCCTGTGTCAACAAGGACTGGGTTTTTATGTTAGTCAAATATATGGCAAGAAAAAAACTGCAATCATCATCACCATAATTTTCCTTTATGAAGCATAGGTACACCAATGCAGCTGGTAGTCATACAGGAAGGCTGCACCAGTGGTTTCTGCAGCAATTGGTTTTACAGAATGATGTTGCCAGCCTCATGCACAAACTGCAATGGCATCAATGTCATGGTGACACAGCATGAATTAGATGAAACAAATATCACAAACCTTTGAAAGCTCTTCTGCTATCAGGATTTTTGCTTTGAGTGAACTCCCTTTCCAAATGCTCTCCAGACACCGAGATCCATTTCTATTACATGCAATGTTTACATACAGCCCCTATTAAGAAAAAAAAAAAAAAAAAATCAAGTATTATGCATAACTCGCTCAAAAAAAAAAAAAAGAATGTCATGTGGCTAAAAACCATTGACATGAAATTCGACTCTGACAAAATAGCTGACGATCTTCATTTTGCCAATGATTTGCCCTTCTGTCCCATTACAATAACAACATGTATGGCGCAACGTTTTGTGAGATGAAAGTGAACAGGACTTACAAGAACTAGTGAAGCAAGTAAACAGCTTAAATCACAAATATGGATTGGACATAACATCGAGAAAACAATATAAGCCAACATTAAATATAAGCATAAATGGGAAAATCCTGGAACAAGTCAAGAGCTACTTATATCTTGGTCATATAATAACAGAAGATGGCAGATGCAAAACAGAAATCAATAAGAGAATAAGAATGGCCAAAGCTACATTCAACAACATGAAACATATACTGACATCTAAACAATTAACCCAAAAATTCGCCCACGGCGACCGTTGCCTCAATTGGCTGTGTGTGGTGTACCCGGAAACGGGGCCTCCCAGTACTGAGGCACAGTTAAGTCCCCGATGCCACTTATCGGTGCAGAGTTGAGAGAGATGGCTGAGCATCACAATCCCCCCTGTGTTGCAGCATGATGAGAACCCAGCATTGCACACTGAGCTTGGGGGGATCACTTGGGCACCAGACTTAATACTGGCTCTTGACTGGATGGCCGCATGCAGGAGATTTCTACAATGGAGGGTTGGCAGGTGGTGGGTATCTGGAAGTGGCTCTGTGCAGGACGTGAGGATTCCTTGGGAGAGCCCAGAACCAGAGCACAGCATTGTGCAAGCTCTGCATAGTTGGAGAGCCCCCTGGATGACGGGGAATGCACAGTGTGCTACCCCACCTATCCCCAACTGCTAACTTAGAACCAGAAGTGGGGTCCTCTGTATGCGTGCCAGGCCAGGATAAAATGCCTGGGAAAGAGACTGGAGCTCAGAACTCCCTAACTCAAAGTTGCAGGATGGCAGAAAAGCCATGGGAAAGACAGGGCTATTTTGAAGATAACGCAACCATATTTTCACCATACGAGCTCGGACGCCGCCTCGGTAAACAAGGTCCGCGCAGAGCAGTGACACCCCCAGGCTGCTTGCGAATAGTCTACTACTGGGAACATAAACAGATTTAGGGATGAGCCCACTCTCCCATTGAACAGGTGCTAAAGTCATAGATACTGGGCCAGAAGGCGCACCGGAAACCACAGTATCACGCAACTCGCTTTTTTTTTTCTATGGAGAGTACACCGTCAAATAAATCTCGTACTGGTGCTCGCCCTGTGGAGCTCCACCAGGCAGGTGCAGTGCCGGGCTCTGAGCCTCGACAGAGCCCACCCTCAGCTACTGGAGGACCCTCTAGACCGTCTTGTGGAGTCAGCAGACGGCGGAGGAGAACTACTGACCAAAACAAAACAGAAAAAGAGAAACCCAGAGTGCCACTTGTCATGATGCACTGGAATGCAGAGGGAGTGAACAGCAAGCAGGCTGGATACAGCAAAAAGACAGAGCTGGAAAACATCTTGTATGAGAAGCAAGTCAGTGTTTGCTGTATCCAAGAGACTCACTTAAAAGCAGATCAAACCTTTAAAATAAGGGGATATCAATGCTTCAGATCTGACAGAAAAGATAGACGAAAAGGAGGAGTACTTACTCTTGTAAGGAATAACATTCCTGCACACGAAAGGAAAACCTTCATGGATGGAGCAGAATATCAGCTGTTGCAGATAAAGGTAGACAAGATGGAAATAGAACTCCTGAACTATTACTGTCCGAACAACAAACCCCTGAGTCTCAGCTCTATACAGGTACCAGCCACCAACTTTATAGCAGTTGGAGACTTTAATAGCCACTCCCAGAGCTGGGGCTATAACCATCTGGATCACAGAGGTGAAGAGGTTGAAACTTGGCAAGATGATCACTCCCTAATCCTAGTCAATAATGCCACAGATACTCCTACCTTCTACTCCAGAGGATGGCACACAACTTCAACACCAGATCTTGCCTTCTCCACACCAGATATAGCTGGATCTATTAATAGAGAAGTAGGAGACCAACTAGGGGGAAGCGACCATCGCCCAATCTTTCTTACTGTCCAGAGTGCAACTCTCAGTACAGGCCCAGCCATTACAAGATGGAACTACAAAAAAGCCAACTGGGGTTTATTCAGGCATCAGGTGAACACGCTGCTGTCTACCCTCAAGGTACAGAACAGAGACATTAATGAAGTGGTTAAAGACTTCAACAGATGCATACTACAAGCTGCAAAAGAAACCATTCCCAAAGGATGCCGGCGTAACTACATACCATACTGGTCCAGCACACTCCAAGAACGTCAGGAAGCTATGGACAGGGCTAGAAAGGACGCAGAGTCTCAGCCTTCACTTGAAACTCACAACAAATGGAAAAAGGCTGTAGCAGAGTTTCAGAGAACAAAGCTAGAAGAAAAACGGAAAAGCTGGAGAACTAAAACGGCATCGCTGAACCTTGAGAAAGACGGCAGGAAACTTTGGAGATTAGTCAAGTCTCTAAATGAAGAGCGTTCCTCACCTAGGCAGACTATCACATTGGATGAAGGTGGCAAACTTTTCAGAGGAAAACAAGCTGCAGACTTGTTTGCTAGAAGATACAGTTCAGAAAGCAACTTACCCATTAACATAGATCATCAGAGAGAGATAAGAAAAGAAATACTGGCAACCATGGGACAAACAGATACTCCTGCCCCAATGAGGGAACCCATCACACTAGGAGAACTACAGAAGGCTATTTCCAAGCTTAAGTTTCAAAAGTCACCCGGCCCAGACAAAATCAGCAACGAAATGCTAGTAAATCTGAGCTCAGCAGCAAAGACAAAACTGCTTGAGATATTCAACCACAGCTGGTTGAAAGGAACGGTACCCCAAGTATGGAGAGAAGCCATCACAATACCCATACTAAAGAAAGGGAAATGTAAGACCGAGGCTGCAAGTTACCGGCCAATCAGTCTCACAAGCTGTGTTGGGAAGACTATGGAGCGAATAGTCAACCACAGATTGAAATGGTATTTAGAGTCTGAGCAGATCCTGGTGCCGGAACAAGCTGGATTTAGAGAATGCTACAGTATAGAAGACCAAGTTACTTACTTGTCTCAAGCAATAGAAGATGCCTTCCAGGAGAAGAAAAAGGTCCTAACGATCTGGGTCGACTTCAAGCAGGCCTTTGACAAGGTGTGGAAAGATGGCCTCATTGCAAAACTTAGGAGAAGTGGAATCCAAGGCAACATGATGAAATGGATCCAGTCATACTTGCATAACAGGAGAACTAGAGTCACTCTTGACGGTCTGCAGAGCAGAAAAGTGTTGCTCCATCAGGGGGTACCTCAAGGAGGAGTAATTTCCCCAACACTCTTCCTTGTTTACATCAATGACCTGGTGAAAGATCTCCCTGCAGGAGTTAAAGCTGCCTTATATGCAGATGACCTAGTACTCTGGTGCGCTGATGAAAACGTCACCACAGCAAATTATAGAATGCAGCGGGCAGCAGACATGCTAGTGTCATGGGCAGAGAAATGGCTTATCACAATAAACACAGACAAAACCTCCACAACACTGTTCTCCCTCGCCCCCAAGGACAAATCAGCTAACATACACCTAGGGACAACCGTGATCAAGGAAGAAAGCTACCCCACCTATCTTGGGGTGACATTTGACCAAAGGCTTACATGGAATAAGCATATTGAAAATGCAGAAGGAAAGGCCCGAAGACGACTAGGCATACTCAGAAAATTAGCAGGTACCAACTGGGGAGCAAATGAACGAAATCTAAAGAAGATTTATAATGGAGTAATAAGACCACACTTAGAGTTTAGCTCAGCAGCATGGTCATCAGCTGCTAACTCACATCTGCAGTCTTTGGACAAGGTGCAAAATCAAGCTCTCAGGCTCATTACAGGAGCCATGAAAACTACACCAATAACAGAGATGCAGAAGGTTGCTGGATTACAGACATTGTCCCATAGAAGAGACACAAAAACCATGATCCAGATGGAAAAGTACAACAGTATGCAAATGCACCCAATGAAGGCAAGACTAGATGATCTGGCATTGGGACGTCTAAAGCGTAGCAGCTTTGTGCATCGGGGGAAAAGACTTATAAGACAGCATCAAGAAGACCTATCCATGAAGACAACACCACTGAAGCCCACCCTATACCCTGTACCATGGGAGCAGGCCAGCAGTGCCCTCCAAATTAATACATCAGTCAGTGGTCTCACAAGTGGATGTGAGTATAATGATCTGCAAAAACAAACTGCTACATTGAGTATGATCCAAGAAAGCTATCCCGATCAATCATGGATACATGCCTATACAGATGGATCAGCAACTAATGCTGTTAGGAATGGAGGTGCCGGTATCTTTATCTCATATCCTGACAACCACTATGAGACTAGGCACATTCCCACTGGTAAATTCTGTTCCAACTATACAGCTGAGGTTCAAGCTCTAGAGCAAGCTGCAAATATGATTTATAACACCAACTCTGACTGCCACCAGGTAGTCATCCTCACAGATGCACTGTCTGTCCTGCAAGCTCTCAAGGGTGGTAAACTCCCGCATCTGAGAAATGAACTAAACAAGGTAGCTGCCAAAAAGAGAACCATACTTCAGTGGGTACCATCTCATTGTGGTGTACCCGGAAATGAAAAGGCAGATAAACTTGCAAAAAAGGGAGGAGAATGTGAACAAGAAGATAATGAAGTCACATACTTTGAGAAAAAGAGAGCTATCCAGACTATCAGAAGAGAACAGAACCAACCCAAAGACGACTATCACACTCTCGACCGGCAGGGACAGATAACTATTTTTCGACTCAGGACAGGGCATAACAAACTGAATAAACACATGCACAAGCTACGATTGTCTGCTTCACCACTGTGCACATGTGGATTAAACGAACAAACTGCTGAGCATGTTCTACAGGACTGTCCTCTGTATGACCAGTTAAGAAAGATATACTGGCCCAATGACTCAACACTAAACTCAAAGCTATATGGAGTTAAAGAGGAACTTCAAACAACAGTCGAATTCATCATGAGAACTCGTCTGACGGTGTAATCATCAAAGATGCGATCGCAAGAAGAAGAAGAAGAAGAACCCAAAAATTGAAACTGAAAATCATCAAGTGTTATGTATATCTTTCATAGCTGTATGGTTTAGAAACATGGACAATGAACAAGCAATTGAATGAAAGAATTAAGGCTCTCGAGATGTGGATATACAGAAGAATGGGGTGCATCTCATGGAAAGAGAAGTAGTAAAAGAGGTCGTAGAAAACCTAGGTACGAAAAGAGAATTAACGAAGATCAAAATTAGGCAGCTAAAATATTTTGATCATATAAAAAGATGCAACACCTTGCAGAAGAACATAAAAGGCAGAGGTGAAGGCAAACGTTCAAGGGGAAGACAGCGCTATAAGTGGGAAGATAACATCAAGAGATGGACAGGAAAGAGTCTATCAGAGTGCACCATCAAGACAAGAGAAAGGAAAGAGTCTATCAGAGTGCACCATCAAGACAAGAGACAGGAAAGAGTCTATCAGAGTGCACCATCAAGACAAGAGACAGGAAAGAGTCTATCAGAGTGCACCATCAAGACAAGAGACAGGAAAGAGTCTATCAGAGTGCACCATCAAGACAAGAGAAGGAAAGAGTCTATCAGAGTGCACCATCAAGACAAGAGACAGGAAAGAGTCTATCAGAGTGCACCATCAAGACAAGAGACAGGAAAGAGTCTATCAGCGTCCACCACCACGACAAGAGACAAGAAAGAGTCTATCAGAGTGCACCATCAAGACAAGAGACAGGAAAGAGTCTATCAGAGTGCACCATCAAGACAAGAGACTTTAAAGAGTCTATCAGAGCGCACCATCAAGACAAGAGAAAGGAAAGAGTCTATCAGAGTGCACCATCAAGACAAGAGAAAGGAAAGAGTCTATCAGAGTGCACCATCAAGACAAGAGACAGGAAAGAGTCTATCAGAGTGCACCATCAAGACAAGAGACAGGAAAGAGTCTATCAGAGTGCACCATCAAGACAAGAGACAGGAAAGAGTCTATCAGAGTGCACCATCAAGACAAGAGACAGAAGATGTTAGAGATCCAATGCAGCCGATTGTTGCTGCGGAGATGGCAGTGCTGATGATGTCATAATGATGATATGTCAGAGAAAGCACATGGGTATAAAATACAGAAAGAAAAGATGTAGATTATGAGCATAAATGTGGCAGATAATAGCCAGATTAAATTTAGAGAAACAACCCTACATGATGTGCACTCTTACATATATCTTAGCAGAAATATAGAAAAGTTTGAAGGAACAGACAGTGATATCAAAATAAGAACATAAATGGCAAAAGGAGTGTTCACTGAACTTGAAATATATAGAAATCACAAGAAGCTGGGACCAACATGAAAATAAGAATCTTCAACTCAAATGACCATATATCTGGTCTTAACTTCTGGCTCTTTTAGCTTATAGGCCTTAATGCTCAACTTTCCTGCTTGATTATTTATTTTCTTGCGCGACGATAGGCAATGCCTAGGCCGAGCAACTCTTTAGTTGTTCTTTTAATTGTCAGCAGGTAGTGATCAGTTCCAATCTCTGGCCCTCTCCAGACTCGAACATCCAGCACATACTTGAATGAGCTCTTCCTAACAATGGCATAGTCAATGACTGATTTCTCATTCTTAGTTGGTTCATATCTGGTGAATGCACGTATGTGCTTATGGTGACACTTTGTGTTTGTAATGACAAGGTTTGGCTCAGTGCAGAATTTAAATGAGTTGTTTTCCTTTGTCTTTTAGTGTATCTTCTCCATCTTCCAATAACTCCACCCCATCTAGCATGGTCATTTCCAACTCTGGCATTAAAATAAATCTCTGAGGTAAAATTATAAGAAAACAGAATGGCGATAAGACTCAATTTTTGTTCTGACATCAGGGTAGTTTTAAAAAAAAATATTTTTTTTATCGTATGCCCGCTATTACTTAAGGTGAAATCTCCTGTTAATATGTCTAACCTGAGACTGATTTTACGTGAGGATCCCTTTTTTCCTTGTGCAATGACAGGTGTCCTCTCTCCTCTCGCCATTCAGGCAGAAACTCGCCAATTTCGGAGGTACCCATTAGAGCTGGGTCGGCTCAGGAGCCGTTCAGGTTATGTCAGTCCCTGGTCTTCGCCAGGGCTCGAATTAATCCAGTCCAAAACCCGGTTGACGACACTCTTTCAAATGTCCTCGCCAGGGCTCAAATCTGGATCACCCGATCGCCAGCGCAGTGTGATAACCATTACACCAGCGCGGCTCCCATCAGGAGGAGTGATCCAGATTTGTCACCTATTTTCATTATCATAATTTTCCTTTGCGTTCCTTATGGAGCATGGAACCACCACTACAGCTGGTCCCATAGAAAGCCTGCACCAACCATCATCATGCTCCTGCAGCGATAGTTCCTGTGGCTATTTGTTTTATACAATGAGGTGGCCAGGACCATACAAAAACCTCATGTTACCCACTCCCCTTGTATGACATGCCCAAGGGTGCAGTAGTCCTATTCATACAAATATTTTGAAGGAGCAATAAAAACGTCCTTGACCTGGCAATATCAATGTGAAAAAAAAAACCCAGCATATTTACAAATACTCTTTAAGAAAACTTGCCTCTAACTTTTTCAGAAACATAAACTTGTTTGTGTCCAAGACTGTCTGACTTTCAAAAAACGTGTCCACAACATGGCTGCCACACTTATCACAACACAAGCCCATGAGTTCTGCAGAAGACAAATGTAGCAGACTGGACACAATTAGTTTGGGCTTGGTGAACTGCAACAACTGCTGCAGCAGGAGAGAGCCATGGATGTTGACTGTTTTTACCACCGGGCTGCCTGAACTCTGGAAATACAAGTAACAAACATGGCCAGATGACGACTGTAGTACATGTGATGAGAGCATGAGGTTTACATCAGCTGTGTCTTACCATCACAACAAACTGGGGCTGACAAATTTTAATACCCATAAAAGTATTATGGGAGAAGATTGGCTACCATGACAAGTATGGGAAATTAAGAGCCAGGGATCTAGACCTCCAGGACGACTCAGAACCTGCTGGGAAGACAACACCAGACTGAAGGACCGAGGAATATAATGGAACCAGGCCAGGAGGAAAGACAGCTGATAGGATAGTACGGCGCTCTCTCTCTCTTCCAAACCTCTACACCTCACAGTAGAAGATGAACGACTAAGTCAAGTAAGTAAAAGTGTTCAGCTTCTCTGCTATGAAACAGCAAGGTTGGAAATGATCTTAAACGTATTTAAGGGAGTGGACGGTACTGAATACTGGATTTTACGTACAAAATATCGATTTTTTACTTTTGAGCTTATTTTATTAAATAATCATCGAGGAATCGATTGAGCAAGGTTTTATAACATAAAAAATGCATTTAATGTATCAAAAAGCATATTTTCTGTACTACCCCCAAGCTATGATTTGCAAATTTGTGCCGAAAATGAAAGATTTGTCGCTCAATAATACCTTAGTTACGCTGTCCATATCGTGGACTATGTGGTATCGATACAAAGGAAATTTCGTTGTCTGCCGTTATATAGCAAATTCGAAACTTTTTTTTCTCATAGCTCTGAGTGTTGTGGGTTTGAAATTTTCCGTAATTTTACGCTAACTCCCTTATAAGGAGTGGTCACGTGGTGACCTCATTCCCTCATTCCGACTCATTCAAGACGCATTCGTAAACACCTGTTTTGATTGGTCATAACAACATTTTGGCTGCGTGCGCAAATGTGGAAGATAACAACGGCTTCTTCCGCCATCTAAACAAATTAATTGTTCGCTGCATGTAACGTGGTGTTCAATATTTTTCTCTTGTTTAAATTTCAGTGAATTGTGTTTTATTACTTCAAAATGGGAAGAATAGGTAAGAGATCAAAGCAAATGTCTGCTGCAAGATCGTGTCGACAGTATGTAATTTCTAGCAATGGTAATGGTAAGACAGAATCAGCGGTGAATAATAAGCAAACTGATGTAGTCTCAACTTTGGAATTTCTGCATACCAGTATCCAATAGTTCAAATTGCTGATCCAGTAGTGCCGTTCACCACTGGCCCAAGTCGATCTGATATAAAAATTAACTTGAGCATGAGCAAGAATGTTGCATCTCATAATACTGTCTGCGCCCAACCTAAACCTACGTACAGAACCATTGTGGACATTTCTTTCTTCAACAACCTTCTTAAAAATGTGTGTTGCAATGTGTGTAAGCAAAGCACATTGCAAACAAGAATTGACAACACCAAGTCAAAGGGTTTCTCTCTCTTCCTGGAAGTTGTGTGTCACACATGTGAAAAGGCAATTTCTAGAATGTACACATCTGAGAGGGAACCAGAAGGCCGCGGCTGTCAAGGACATGCAATCAACAAATCTGCTGTTCTTGGTGCCCTCATGTCTGGAATGGGCCCATCTACGTTCAATCTATTCTGTGAGAACCTAGACCTCCCTGGCCTGCACCAGAAAACATTTCATAAATATGCAGATCAAATTTTTGATCATTTGGATACCATGCACTCTACAGTATTTCAACGTGCCGTCAGCATCGTCCGAGCTCCGCATGCTAAGAGTCAGCATCGTACCATTAATAAAAAAGAAGTCATTGACATCGCTGTCAGCTTTGATGCAACATGGCTAACTAGAAGTCATAAGTCACTGATAGGTGTTGGCAGTGTTATCGGCATCTTGACTGGCATGGTCATCGATACGAATGTTATGTCTTCCTTCTGTCACATCTGCGAGAATACTGGACAGTGGCAACTGAAAAATCTGCCTGACAAATTTGAAAAATTGAAAGCAGAGCATCAGAAGGACTGCTGCCGTAATTACGAAGGGTCAGCCGGAATGATGGAGGTAAAAGCCTGTGAAGTTCTCCTTCTTCGTTCAGTGGCAATTCACAAGCTACGCTACACTGTTTTGCAATCAGATGGCAATTCCAAGGCCTACAACAGACTCTGCGACATCAAACCGTATGGACCAGAAGTTGACATAACCAAAGAAGAGTGCGTCAACCATGTTGCAAAGCGATTAGGCACTGCACTGAGGACACTAATTACTGACTGCAGGAAACAAAAAGTCACCCTTGGGGGAAATGGCTGTGGTCGTCTAACCCAAAATGCCATACGAAAATTGTGTATTTACTACACCAGGGCCATTCGCAAGCATAGTACAGCCCCAGAGATGAAACAAGCCATCATGGCTTCTCTCTACCATGGGTATTCGACAAATGACAAACCCCAACATAATTTGTGTCCACCAGGCAAAGACTCCTGGTGTTTCTATCAGGCTTCCATCGCCAAAGGAGAAGCTGCCGGACCACACGAGACCAAGGTTCACACTCCGCTAGACTACAACCTGCTCCATAAGCACTTAGCCCCTATTTATGAGCGTCTTACTGATCAGCTTCTGCTCAAGCGGTGTGAGCTAGGTGCAACACAAAATGCAAATGAAAACCTCCACAATGTTATATGGAGTCGTTGCAGCAAGCGGAAATTTGTGTCATTAAAAAAGGTCAAATTCAGTGTACTTGTGGCCGTTGGAGAGTTCAACTTTGGTCCATCAGCCAGTGCAGAAATAAAAAAGCTGTATGGTCAAGCATCTGGAACAAACTCAAAACGCCTTGGACAGGTGCGATTGAGGAAACGTCTGGCCAACAGCCAGAAACATGAGGCTGACAAACTTGTAAAAAGAAGAAAAATTAGGCAAGATAAAGGTGAGAGGAGGAGCTGCAGGAAGCTGAAGGAGGTGCAGCATATAGTGCTGGAGAATTTTAAACACATTCAGCCCCCCCCCCCCCCCCCCCCCCCCCCCCCCCTCCCCCCCCCCCCCCCCCCCCCCCCCCCCCCCCCCCCCCCCCCCCCCCCCCCCCCCCCCCCCCCCCCCCCAGGAGTATATTGGACAAAACAAGGCACTCAGTGAGTAAAATGCTTTTTTCTTAAAACTAAGATTTTATTAACAAAATTTTTTATTACTAACAAACTATCTAACAGAGCAGTCTCAAATTTGGCATGCATGTAGTACACATCTATATCTTTAAAGTAACACATCTGCATTTTTGATATTTTGGTAATTTTCTTTTATAAATTTAAAAAAAATATTTTTTCATACAAATATAGTGCATTTTTTTTTTAAATCATTAAAAATAGAATTTTAAACTTATCAAAAAAAAGCATGAGTAAAACTGTTTTAATTGTCAGTCACAACATGTGTGTGCAATTTGATAAAGTTTGGTCAATGGGAAACATAAGTTTTTAGCTATCGAAAATTGGTGAAAATGCAATATGGCGGATGTTTTTTTTTTTTGGTTACCATGGTAACCACATGTTTTTTAACAAAATAAACTGTAGAATATGGTTCATGGTTCTATTGAGCACATAAAAAGTTTGAAAATGTTATTAGAACAAAAGTTAGTTTTCACTGTAGTGCACCCCCTTAAAATGAACCTGAACGTTGTCAAGTATTTTGAAAACTTCAATAAATGACCATCACCCCTTCAGCTTCTTGGGAGCCACAGTAGCATTGTGGTTAGTGCACTGGCTTCCTAGCTCAGTGGTCTATGGTTCGATCCCCAGATGAGGTGGGATATTTTTAGGCCGCAAACGGCTCCTGAGTCGACCCAGCCCCAACTGGATACCAGAGCAACTCTTGGAAGGTTAAGGCAGCCAGCATGATGCTGACCACATCACCCCTAGTGTGCCGATGGTCAAGAAAATATGGGCCTAACACCGTATTCCCAATATGCCTGAATGGGTGTGTAAAGGGATCCTTTACCTTCAGCTCCTTAACAAGCATAGGTTTTCAACTAATTCACGTCAAGACTTCCTGTACCGTGCCATCACTTAACTGTCTTTTCATGTCTTCCACATCTGTCTCCAGTTCTCATCTCCATGTGCTTTCCCGTCTCCCTCTACCTCTCTTACTATGGGCATTCCAGAACAAGGACTGTCTTGAAATGCTATCAACAAGTGTCCTCAACGTGTGTCATGTCCATCATCTTCTCATCTCTCACTAAAATACTAAACTTTGAAAATGTCTTTCCTGAGAACATGATATTAAAGACATTATTTTTTCAAACAAACTCATGACATAGCAGACATTATTTTCTCCAGACAAACTCATGACACTGTAGACATCATTTCTTCAGACAAACTCATGACATTGTAGACATTATTTCTTCAGACAAACTCTTGACATAGCAGAGATTATTTCTTCAGACAAACTCTTGACACTGTAGACATTATTTCTTCAGACAAACTCTTGACATTCAGACATTATTTCTTCAGACAAACTCATGACACAGCAGACATTATTTCTTTGACAAACTCTTTGCCAAACTGTTGTTCACTGCAATTAATTTTTGACCAGTGTAAAGTCTCAGTATGATATTTCTTGTGATACCTAATATCTAAAAATGCTTATACAAACCTGACTTTTGGAGATTAGAATAAAAAATTATGCATGGCAGCTCTTCTAACAGAGAACGTAACAGACTGCTTTTTTTAAATTAATATTGTTTCTGAAGAAGTTACAAAATTCTAAAAGAGACTCAGCATGTTTAGATGGACTTCAGCCAATTAATTTTTTTAACGCCGAACTTAAGCAACCCATAATTAGGACAAACTCGTATATGTCAACAGAACTGAGGTCAATGCAGGATTAGAGTGCCAATAAATACAAACTGACAACAGATACTCAACAACATCTTCTGACATGAATGACAGTCTCAGATGTTTGTTGATTGATGATGGTCCTGAACAAAGCAAAAAAAAAACAAAGAACTGAAATTTGATGATGATGCCATGAGAAATTTTGCTGGTAACTGGTTCTAGACAAGACCCCTTCATTGGGAAATATTCAACCAAACTGGTTAACATATACAGATAAACTTTTTTTCTCCCCATCTATGCTGTTTTCAAAACAACAAAATATAAGTTAGCCGACACAAAACTAGGATCTTCTGATTGAACTTACTTACTTAGTCGTTCCCCTTCTACCGTGAGGTGTAGAGGTGTTCTTCTGATTGAAAAACGTTTAATCAAAGGATTGCAGAACATAAAAACTTGGCTGAACACCAAGAGTGCTTTATTAGCTGGAAAGATCTTGACGACCAACTTAAGCAGGGAAAAACTACAGAAATCACTTCTGAACGATAAAGAGAAAGGCAGGATGTTCTAAAAATAATTTCTCAACTGCATTTTTTATCTGTAGCATCATTTATTTGGCTTATAGAGATTTGATTTCCAAAACTGGACAACATAACTCATGACCTTTTGAATTAGCTGGAGCTAAAATCACATTTTTATTCCCAGAGAAAAGAACACTTATTTGAATATTCGCAAGGGAGACTTGCTTATTTTTAGCTGGAAATTCAGAATGAGTTTGGTAACCTACTAGGTTGTAGTGTGAGTTAAAAAAAATTTAATCAATCAAGAAATTCAGAATGAGTTTGTTAACCTACTAGGTTGAAGTGTGAGCTAAAACTACCTGAATCAATCAAGAAATTCAGAATGAGTTTGTTAACCTACTAGGTTGTAGTGTGAGTTAAAAATAATTGAAGCAATCAAGAAATCCAAGTATTTAGCTATATGTTCTTTTAACTGCACATGTGGCTGTTGTTTTTGTTGTTCTCCATGCTTAAGAGAATAATATTTAAAGCTAACAGCCTGCAATTTTTTGGATGCCGTGCTGTCATTTCTATACAGTGATACAAAACTTTACAAAAATATGCTACCTCCTTGTCTGGATCTTGATTATGAAAAAAGGTCTCATAAGTCTGTAGTGATGCTATAAGTGGCACAATTTTTATCTGTCTCTCAACTGGCTCCTGGCAATGAAATGCTGTCATAAGAGCCTATGAGAAAGAGAGAAATATTAAACTACACCTTTTGTGCAAACATGCTACATTCCAGAATGCTTCCCTAACACTGCATGATTTTTGATGATGTGTTTACTGGTAGCAATTTTACACAAATACATCATCACCAGTAGCCATCTCCACATCAAAGGTCGGCTGCAATGGATTTCCATGTCTTCTGCCGTGATGGTGCACTCTGATAGACTTTTTCCTGTCCCTCTCCTGATGTTATCTTCCCACTTACATACTTCCAATAAGTACACTTTATTATTAATCGTATCAATTTGGAAGGAGAAAAATATATGCTTGTTTTTGTAAAAGACAGTCTGGGGTCAGATTTAATTTTTCATGTTTTTTACTCGTGATGTGACAGCAGGATGGCAAAGACCATATATACAAATAAAAATAAGTTATGTTCAATTATACAGGGGGGTCTCTGATGATATAACATAAATTATATGGGGCCCGTGATGAGATAAAAGTGAGTTATATAGGAGGCTCTTGTTGAGGTAAAAGTGAGTTATATAGGGGGCTCTTGTTGAGGTAAAAGTGAGTTATATAGGGGGCTTTTGTTGAGGTAAAAGTGAGTTACATTAGGGGCTTTTGTTGAGGCAAAAGTGAGTTATATAGGGGGCTCTTGCTGAGGTAAAAGTGAGTCATATAGGGGGCTTTTGTTGAGGTAAAAGTGAATTATATATGGGGCTTTTGTTGAGGTAAAAGTGAGTTATATAGGGGGCTCTTGTTGAGGTAAAAGTGAGTTATATAGGGGGCTCTTATTGAGGTAAAAGTGAATTATATAGTGGGGCTCTTGTTGATGTAGAAGTGAATTATATAGGGGGCTTTTGTTGAGGTAAAAGTGAATTATACCGGAGGACTCTGATGTGATATGAGGTGACTACAGTGAGGTAGTACATGAGACTAGCAAGCTCATCAGGCAAAACAAATTGCTGCAGAAACCCAAGAACAACAAAACTGGTCATTCTTATCTTGTGTCCAGTAACATGGGACAAGAACAACAAAAATGGTCATTCTTATCTTGTGTCCAGTAACATGAGACAAGAACAACAAAAATGGTCATTCTTATCTTGTGTCCAGTAACATGAGACAAGAACAACAAAACTGGTCATTCTTATCTTGTGTCCAGTAACATGAGACAAGAACAACAAAACTGGTCATTCTTATCTTGTGTCCAGTAACATTAGACAAGAACAACAAAAATGGTCATTCTTATCTTGTGTCCAGTAACATGGGACAAGAACAACAAAAATGGTCATTCTTGTGTCCAGTAACATGAGACAAGAACAACAAAAATGGTCATTCTTATCTTGTGTCCAGTAACATGAGACAAGAACAATAAAAATGGTCATTCTTATCTTGTGTCCAGTAACATGAGACAAGAACAACAAAAATGGTCATTCTTATCTTGTGTCCAGTAACATGAGACAAGAACAATAAAAATGGTCATTCTTATCTTGTGTCTAGTAACATGAGACAAGAACAATAAAAATGGTCATTCTTATCTTGTGTCCAGTAACATGAGACAAGAACAATAAAAATGGTCATTCTTATCTTGTGTCCAGTAACATGAGACAAGAACAATAAAAATGGTCATTCTTATCTTGTGTCCAGTAACATGAGACAAGAACAATAAAAATGGTCATTCTTATCTTGTGTCCAGTAACATGAGACAAGAACAACAAAAATGGTCATTCTTATCTTGTGTCCAGTAACATGGGACAAGAACAACAAAAATGGTCATTCTGTTGGAAGTAGCCCCTGGTGTCATGCCCTAAGCCATTTGGGCATGATGCTTATAACCGGTAACTGCTACTTACCGTGTTGTGCCGACACCACAGGGTGAAGCTGGAAGTGTACTCTCCAGGGTGAAGCTTCGGTACAGGTATACCGAGATCAAGCTGTTGCCCATGCAGTATGTTCACCCTCTCCACATAGCCGGTAGGTCCAAAGGAACAGCAGTAGCCGATAGTTTTAATGTTTTCTGTGATATCCTGTTTTCTGTGATACATGTACTATTTTTCTGTGGTCTTATTTTTGTGTGATGTCCTGTTTTCTGTGTTGTGCTATTTTCTGTGAAGGTCTTTGTTCTGTAAATGTTAACCAACTTTGAATCCGTATAACTCACATAAAAATTAAGATGACATTTTGGCACTGAAAGTAACAAATTTTCAGAGTGTCTGTTACCAGCAGCCGGGCACTCATGACAACATAGAATAAGTTAAAGGCATTATGTATTGTTACTAAAAGAACAGGAACATGCAGCTTCTACTTGATGAGCATGTTTTATGGTGTAAACAATATTTTTTAGAATAATCCACTAGTTAAATTTAATGCTCATTTGTTGTTTAGAGCCATTTTACTTTCTTTAAACAAAATATTAAAATTCCATCTCAATCTATATGCAAGTCATAGGAAATGTGTCACAATTTTTGGAGGACACTCTGAAATGTCAAAGTGTGTTAAAATTATTGCAGACACTTTGATGTGGCCAATCTCAAACCTTTAAAAAAGTGTCCTGCTCCATTTGTGTGCTTCTGCAGGCCTGTGCCAGTTTGGTAACAATGCCAATATGGTTGACGGCCAGAATGTCCTCTAAGTATTGGCTAATGTCACTCAGTAGTTCTTTTACCTGGACATGATGTGAAAGACAGAACATGTCAGTTAGGCTTATCAATAAAATGAAATATGTGACATTATTAGTCCTCACGGGTCAACTAAACAATAATATATTTAACTATTGCCTGTAAAGTGCCAGAGACTTGCACTTTGATCCTGACATTTCCAACCTTCTAGGCATGCTCACAAGAGAAACTAACAGACCAACCAATAATATTTGTGACCCAAAAACATAAAATACAATTAAAAAAAAACATAAGGTGGTTACAAAAACATTGAACAAACATTTTAGTGACAAAATGCATGACTACAGGTCCATTCACCACAGGAAGCCATGGCAATAACTAGCTGGTTAATAAGTAGACCAGATAGCCATACTGCACCACAACAGTTGAATAAACTCAGCATTTAAAATTAGATGTCTGGACTATGACAAGGCATTCAACAGCTTAGACAAATCACTACTCTTGATAGTGATGAGGCATTATGGAGTACCTCATAAGTTCATGTTCATTAAACTAATAAAGAAAACACAGAAGATGTGACATGTAGAATTCTCCATGAAGGACAACTTACTGAGCCCTCTGAATTAAAAACTGGAGTGCAACAGGGATGCTTCATCACCATTTCTCTTCATACTATTGACTGAATTATAAAAATACATAGACAAACAGAAACAGAATTCAGTGGACATCAAACAGCGTGACAATCTGGCTCTTCCATCCAATAACCATAAACTCATGCAAGACTTGATGAAAGGTCAAACAATTTGATTTTTCTGCCATTACATGTCTTCCTCACTGTTATCTCTACATCTAAATATGTTCCGAGTTTTTGCATGTCTAATGACAGTAATATTTTCAGTCTTTTCCTTCTTTGGTTTTCTCTCTCTCTCCATGATTTTCCCAGCACTAACACTATGGTAATAATGTTGTCTGTCCGTATCTCATACATGCCACACCTCGGAGATGACAAACCTGTACAAAAAATCCAAAACCCTGTACAAGGACCTGCAAAACCTGTACAAAGACTGAAAAAATTATATCAAAAGAGTTAATTCATGTAAAAATATTTTCAATTACAGTGGGCTGGATTATAAATGAGGCACAGGGACTTTGCCTTTTAAAGTAGGTCTTCAGTTATTTTAAAACCCAAACAATAAATGTCTGAGTTTATTTTACACTGTAAAAATAATGTGATAGTGTCATCATTTAGTCTATTTCTGTGCTTAATTATCACTAACAGACTGGGAAATCCTGTGTTCAATAGGACCTTATAAAAGAACTCTGAGACACAATAATAAGGGGAATGGGTTAAAAAACCTGTACAGAAATTATGTACAGGGTGTACACATCTGAAAACGCAAACACGTTGCACAGATTATGGGTAAACCATAGCATGTGGCATGTATGGTATCTGCTCTTTCTGGAATTTTTATTGCAGTTATCATTAAATATTTAGTTCTACCTTTAATCCCTTTTATTTTGTTCCAAACTTTTGTAATAGAATCTGTAGCAGAACTGTGTTTTGCTGAATTTATTTTCCGCAGTAATTTTATATTTCTTTGAAAATTGTTTTATTTGTTTCATTTAACATTTTTTTATTGTATTCTTCTTGATGTTCCGTTCTGTGGCTTCTATATTTACTTTATTATAGTGAAATGCTGGCTTTCCAATCATTTACTGTTATTTCTATGGGATGATAACCTGGATTATTATCATTCAATATCTCCTATGTTGCATTTGCAAGATTTAGTGTTACTATGTGTGGTGTCTGCTCATGCACACCACATGTTAGATTTATTGAGTTGGAGTCAGTGCTGATAAATGCGGCACTATTGGGAATATTGAAAGTGAGGTGCACCAGAGAAATGACGTATGAATGTTTTGTGTAGTTAAAGGTTTACGAAAACCCTTAACAGTGTGGCTGCTGTGTTTTAGCTGTGTATCAACTTGCGTTCCAATGGGAACCCATTACGTAGTGGTGCCTTTTTAAAGTATGTGGATGATATGGAGACTCTTGAAACAGGGTTAATCCTGTCATGATGATTTATGGATCAATATATGCGAACGGATATGTATGCTAAAATGGAATCAAACATGTGCATTAAAGAAAAATTAGTTTGTTTATGAAGGGAAACAGCATTAATTCCTTGTCGTTGGTTGGGCCAGTTACAGAGCCCGTATTTATGTTGTTGGATTTCGTGAGAACGCACATAATCATTAGGAGATTTCGCCCTAGACATAATAGAGCAACGAGCAGTAATATATAACAACAAAACGAGCAATCAAGTACAAACTAACATAATGGATATAGATTTCGAGTGTGGACGTGGGAGCTATTTACCTGAAATAATAATAAATAGAACACAAAATGTGGAGGGAGCATCCCACCACACTATGCTTATGTTAAATGCTACATCTTGCCAATTTGCACAAGGGTTAATCCTTCTTACTGTTACATCATTTAGTACGATTAGTTCATTGTTTTCTATGAAGTCTATGTCACAGGAGGCATTTGGTCTCAACAGTCTCAATGCGGATTGCAATCCCGCTAACTGGCTGGTTTGAACAATGAGGTAGGGTGGTCATTGAAAAGTGATAGCGGTTTTTATTTTTTTTTGACGTAAATAGTTATTTTTATTCCATCCCTATGTATGGTTTGTGAGTACCTACGAATGTTCAGAAGAACACCACATATTCAAGAAGTGACAGTTTTCAAACTCCAACCCTTAAGAAAAATGATGTTTCTTTTATTTTTCTTCCTTTCCTCCATCTTTTACAGAATATAGGTTTTGGTTAGGCTGCCAAATACAATGATATGATGGTCGGTGATTTCTTTTACAATAATATGGTGCCGTGTACAAAAATGGTTCACACTATATAAAAATCGTTACAACAGTCTTCTTCTACTGTGGCCGTTTTTGATGAAGTTTTTGTTGTGATTCAAGGCCTTTTTTTAAAATAAAATAGCCAATATGAAAAGAAAAACGGTCATTTTGGTTTATGTGCGATTAAGATGATTTTCAGGTTTTCTTTTTAAAAGGTTTTTCTTTCTTTCATTTGCATAATTTCCTACCTTCAAATTATCCGCAGTTGGATATTTTTCATAATTTCTCTGAAGAAATCTTATGCCTGTAAATTCAAACTATGTTCAAGCTTTCCTACAATCAAAATACTAGCATTCCAGTACATGGCTCCGTAATTAGAGAGCATTCAGCTTTTTCATGTAGATTTTTCTTTGTCATTATTCATGTTAAAAGGTCTTGACATGCAACTGAATCCTGTCTGCACTCAACCAACAACACACACAGACTGATTTAGACCTTGAACACGGTTTCTATGGTCTCTAGCCATGGACACTTTTATATGTCAAACAGTTTTCTATTAACTGTTTATGCATCACCAAGAAAAACCTATACTCCCACTTCCACATTTCCCTACTTCCGGAATTTCCTAGTGGAGGTTTCTTATCACGTCATATGGAGAAAACATACGCTTATAACCTAGTATTCCCCTTCTCCTGTGACATCTAGCAGTATTTTCCATGATTTATCCATCATGTTATCTCCCAGAGCTTATCATTCCTTCAAAATATTCTAATCTTAACAACTCCCATTTCTTTTGTTTCATCGAAGACTGCTAAACCTCCTCCTTCCTGACTGTCAATCCTACCATTCTATAAGACCAAATATTCAGGAATTAAAATAAAAACATAAGTTTTATTTATATATATATATATATATATATATATATATATATATATATATATATATATATATATATATATATATATATATATATATATATATATATATATATATATATATCCTCCCTACATTTTAAGCGCTATAAAAACAAAACACAGAAACCGTTTGCAAGCAGAACCAGCTTTGATGCTGTCTTTAACTTCTATGGAGCCTAATATTAAAAACCTAGTGAGCGAAATGCAAGCACAAGGCTCCTACTGAATATTTTGTAATTTTAACCATTGAATTGTATAAATATATGGTATTTAACCAATATGTTTTTAACCAGTATGTATGTATAATTTATTTTTCATTACTATTACCTTACAATTTCCTTGTCATCTGGCAAATAATAAACAACTTATGTTACTGAATATAGGCCTATTCATCTATTGAATAAAAACAGTTAAGTGTTTATGGCATTGCGATATTACATATAAGCTGGTGGTCCACAACTTATGTGTAGCTGAAAAAGTGGTCCTTAGATGTAAAAAAGTTGAGAACCACTGTTTTACAGTAGTGTTTGCAGAAAGAATTCCTTGATGCCGGTTGTGGTATCCATAAATTGTTGATAGGATTCACAGGCATTTTCCACGTTGTCTTTCACTCTTTCTTTTTTTTTGTTTTTGCTATTCTACTTCTCATTTACTTTTCCTGTTTATGATATTTTCATACATTTTGATCCTGCTAGCTTAGCAATATCCTTAGCTATTTGTTGCTAACATGTTTTATGTCCATCAAGATTTCTTATGGCACCTTCCCCGAACTGAATTTTAGACACTTCCTTCTTTGTTGTTGTTTTTTTTTTTTTTGTAGGCTGCATTTTTTTTTTTGGGTCTGACTTCCTTGATTTGTTTAAACCTTTTGGGCTGTTTCACTATCTGTTGTATTTACTGTGCTTTCTTTATCACTTGTACTGTAGCTGTTATGACAGCTGACTGCTTTTGTTGTAGCCCTTTTTTAACAGTGTGTTAGTTTTAACTGATTTTATTAATGCCAGTTCAGTCAGCTGATAGTGAGAACATCCAAGGAGGTGTGCACTGTGGCTACTTAAATAGTTTGCATATTTTCTGTTTAGTTTATTATGTTATAATATGTGATTTTCTTGCCAGTTTACAATCGATATTATCTGTGTTCACCACGTAGTCACATGTCAGAAAATCTGGCAATTCGTACATTGAACTGCTGCAGATGCTGACTGTCTTACTAACTTAGTTGTTCCTCTTCTACCGTGAGGTGTAGAGATTTGGAAGAGAGAGCGCCAGATTATCCTATCGGCTGTCTTCCTCCTAGCCTGGTTCCATTCTAGTCCTTGGTCCTTCAAAGATTGTCTAATGTTGTCCTCCTAGCGGACTCTGGGGGTCTGGATACCTGGCTCTTTGTTTCCGATGCTTGCCGTGGTAGCCGATCTTCTCCCATTCTGCGACATGGCCAAACCATCTTAGTTGGGACTGTTCTACTTGGGTCTGCTGGGGGTGGGATTTTAGGCCTTGACGTATCGTCTGGTTGCAGACCATGTCTCTTCTTGTTACTTCAACCACCTTCCTCAGATACCTAATTTCTGAGGTTTATGCTGACTGTCAATTAATTCAATTCCTCATTATAACAGAACATCAAAGTAAATGGAACAGTTTTAAAACAGGTCAACAGATTTAAATATCTGGGCACATTAATAACAACAGATGGAAGATGCATTTCAGAAGTGAAGAGCAGAATCATCATCTCATTTCAACCCGTAACCCGTCATGGGTCGTAGGGGTGCCATAGTGGAAGCATCAGCAGACAGGGTCCTCCACTGCTCTCTATCCTCAGCAATGCGTACAAGTGTGGAAAAACCGTGCCCTGCCCATTCTTTGATGTTATCAGCCCAGGATTTTCTTTGCCTTCCTCTTCTCCGTTTACCTTCGACTGTTCCCTGGAGGATCGTTTTCGAAAGGGAGTCATGACGAGTTACATGCCCAAACCAGGCGAGCTTTCGACGTTTCACTACTGACAAAAGTGGTTCTTGGTGGCCTACATAGGTGTTATTTTCTCTCTAACATAGACATTTGTTTTGTGCTCTTTATAGCAAATGCGCAAAATTCTTCTATAACATTACTCAAAAGCCTGAATCCTTCACTCCGTATCTGCAGTGAGTGTCCAGCCCTCACACCCATACAAGAGCAGAATAGCTCAGGCAAAAACAGCATTCCATAAAATGAAGAGTATTTTATGCAACAATTCTTTGTCAATGGAAGTAAGAAAGAGAGTTCTTCAGTATTATACAGAACCAATCCTGACATATGGGAGTGAGTCATGGACAATTAGTAAACAAGTAGGGAAGGCACTAGAGGCCACAGAGATGTGGTTTTACAGAAGAATGTTAAAAACACCATGGACAGCCAAAAAGAGTAATGAGGATGTCCTGAAAGAGGCCAATGCACAATGGAAACTTATTTCACAAGTTAGAAAGAAGCAATCCACTTTTTTGTGTGAATGTTATGAGAAGAGGAAAGCTGGAATATATCGTAACAACAGGTAAGATTGAAGGAAAAAGAGACAGGGGAAGACAAAAAGAGCAAACTTTGCAACCTTGATGGACTGTGTAAAGGAATGTGGTGTAAACCCATGGCTAACAAAGTGGATAGCAGCTGCCTTAACTGAGAGAGCAGTTGCATTTCGCTTGGGAACATGGACATCAGAACCAATGCACATTTGCCCAGGATTACCCCAGGGTTCTCCATTATCACTGGTGCTGTTTAACATCAATACAGCAAAAATAGCTGCAATCCAACCAACAGGTTTGGGATGAACATTAACTTTTGCCGATGACTTGCTCATTTACAGGACTGGTTCAGATCGAAATGAAATAGTTAAAAGCATACATAAGACACTTCAAGCAGTTTCTAAATGGTTCGACAAAACCAGCTCCAAGGTCAATCCCAACAAAGCCTGTGTGCTTTGGTGCTCCTTGAATAACTCCATATTGAAAACAGATCTTCCAGACATTACTCTCAGTGGATAGAAAATTGAAAGGCAGAACAAGTTGAAATACCTTGGAGTAACATTCGATCATGGGCTATCATATAAGTACCATGTTGACCACATCATACAGAAGTGCAAGAGAGGTCTGGCAGCCCTAAAAACAATGGCTGCAGCGCACCTGGAGCAGAGACTACTGTTTCTCTTGTATCATCAGCTGGTCTTGTCTGTAATCAAGTATGGCCTGGGAATACTCACGCTGTCAATATCACAGTATGAACGACTGGAACGCATTAAAAATGAAGGGGTGAGTATAGTCTTGGGCTGCACGCGAGATACCCCTATTGTGATGATGCGGCACATGCTTGGATTGCTGTCAATTAGATTCAGATAAACGATGGCCCAGGTAAAAGCGTATATGCGTGTAACCACAGACTAAAGGCATCCCATGCATGGGAACATAGCTGACATCAAAAGAGTGAGAATAAAGAGGGGGATGTCATGGATGGTGCAGGCGGAGGAGACTATTAGATAGGTGACCCCAGTTGAAAGTATATTCAAGGGAGAAGAGTGGAGTAAGTCAGATGAGAGCTGGATGAACTACCAGCAAGTCATCATCGGCCTTGGTAGAGAGTGCAGAACTTGGTCCAATGGGAGAGCAGAGCTGGAAGTTGATCAGCTTATAAATGATAATGCTGGGGATGATGATGCCATTGTCTACACTGATGGGTCTGTAATCTGTGGTAATAAATCAGGGTAGGGCTTCTCTGCTAGAGTAAAGGGCAGAACTGTCGCTGAACATAGCGGGGCTTACATGATAACAACCTCCAGCATGAGAATGGAGGTAGAGGCAGTTGCTGCTGCCTTAAGATGGCTGTCTGAGACTTTATTAACAAAGGTAGTTATTATATCAGACTCACAATCCATGCTTCGAAAGGTCCAAAATGGTTGGATTCGACATGAATGGAAAACCTCCATAGAAGCATCGAATCTTCAAGAACTGAATTGGATCTACTGTCCTGGTCATGCCGGGGTATGTGGCAATGAAAGAGCTGACAGACTAGCTTCAAAAGCACCCATAAATGGTGCATTGGCCATGGATTAGGAAGAAATACTGAGGGCGATTCATGTTTATCTATTAGAGAATGACACTGCAATCGATGAATCATCAAGCCTAAGATTGCTGGAATTCGGCATCAAACGTAAGACCAGCAGGGATGGACATATGAGAGGACGCATCCGCCGTATATACAACCAGTGCACAACAGGAACAATTAGCATTCATATCATTCGACATTTGCTGTGGGAGACTGAGCACCAATGGGTTTGCCCGGAGTGCAATGACGTCAATTCTGATTAACAATAACAATAAAGAGAGCAAATACTGGACAGTTTGACATCGTGGCATGGAAAGAAGTCAACAACAGAAGTGATAAATTGTACTGGAGACAGGAAGCTGTGGAGAACTACACACTAGGCATGGCACTTGAAGAAGGAGAAGAAGTGAAAAATAATAAATAAACAAGCAGACTAAACAATAACTGAACCAGCTGCTCAAAGCTGTAATTGTAAATCACAATAATAAATACTGATATAAATCGAAATATCTCAACACAAAGAATTAACAATGGAAATAAAATACACAATATGCGAGGCTAAGAATCTGAAATAAAGGTCAAGGAAAGACATTTGCAGTAAACAAGTTACAGTAAATTTTATACGCTTCATGCAAAAATAGGCATAATATATACTGTAATTATAATCCACATGGGCTATCTTCAGAAATTGAAAAAACAAACTGATTTAAGCAAGCTTATCTCTCAACTATTTTCTGGCCTTAGTTTTATCATTACTCCTGTTGTTATTTTCCATGAAATCATCTTCATCTGTCATTTCTTTTTGCTATGTGTTCTCATTTCTCTTTGCTATGTGTTCTCATTTCTCTTTGCTATGTGTTCTCATTTCTCTTTGCTATGTGTTCTCATTTCTCTTTGCAATTTATTATCATTTCTCTTTGTTATGTGTTATCATTTCTCTTTGCTATGTGTTATCATTTCTCTTTGCTATGTTATCATTTCTCTTTGCAATTTGTTATCACTTCTCTTTGCTATGTGTTATCATTTCTCTTTGCTATGTTATCATTTCTCTTTGCTATGTGTTATCATTTCTCTTTGCTAAGTGTTATCATTTCTCTTTGCAATTTGTTATCACTTCTCTTTGCTAAGTGTTATCATTTCTCTTTGCAACTAGTTATCATTTCTCTTTGCAATTTGCTATCATTTCTCTTGGCTACTTATTATAATTTCTCTGCTATTTGTTATCTTCTATCAGCTTTTCTGTCATTTTGCTTGTTGTGACAATGAATTCTCAGAATTACTTACCATAGAAGGGTCCACCACTACGGACAGGAACTTCTGTAAGACATAATTAGCTATGGGGTGAACAGCAAGAAACATGAGACGCCCCTTGAAAATCTGACCGTACAGCTGTGTCAGCTGATCTTCTGATGCCAAAGAGATGATCAGTTCTACTAAGTAGGAGCTGACCTCATTCTGCACAATGTCTGGTAATCTGTTCAGTGAGAGGAAAATAGTTCAAAATGTTAAATTACATCCTACTCAAACTTACTGTAACCATAAACATTAAAAATTAATAAATTCAACTGACCAGAACAAAGTTCAACTGTGTTACTTACCATGAAGCTGCAATGAAGGCCAATTAAATGTCTCGGGTTTTAATTCGATAAGTGGATGAAAGATTAAATTAAAAGTGGATCATCACATCCTTAGTTAACTCACTACATCGTGACAATTACAATACATAAGATGGACTGGTATATGCACTGTTGCATTCAAACACAGCCCAATGCATCATTGTCACAATGCAACCAACTTTCTTTAACAAAGTCAGACAAGCTTACAGTAATGATCTACGCTAACCACAAGTTTAAGAAAATATGGGCCTAACACCATATTCCCAATATGCTTCAATGAGCATGTAACAGGATCCTTTTCCTTACAAGTTTAAGACTGCAGAGCCACAGTAGTAAGTGCACTGGCTTCCTAGCTCGGTGGTCCATGGTTCAATCCCCAGCTGAGGTGGGATTTTTCAGACCACAAACGGCTCCCGGGCTGACCCAGCCTCATGAATTGGGTACCAGAGCAACTCTGGGAAGATTAAGGCGGCTGGCGTGATGCTGACAACATCACCCCTAGTGTGATGATGGTCAAGAAAATATGGGCCTAACACCATATTCCCAATATGCCTCAAAAAGCGTGTGAGGGGATCCATTCCCTTTATTATTACAAGTTTAAGACAGCAACAACAGACATACCATGCGTATGTTATATAGGAGGAATACAGTAAATTCAATGTCATCCTCTGGCAGTACCAGCATAATCTACAAGCCTGAAACTCTCTCAGGTTCACCTGCTGAATGGTTCTCAAGATTTATTACCACCTGCTCCAGAAGAGATCAATAGAGAATAAACTAGTGTTCTTAATACCTTTCGTTAGAATAGTGTCTACATGCTAAAAATAGATTATTCCTTAGAATAGTGTCTACATGCTAAAAATAGATTATAGTATTTGCTTTATTTTCAGTGATCTTTATGAACTAGTAAAGTTATAAAAATGGAACTTTTGTTCAAAGTGCATTAATATTTAATTGGGAAAAAACTAACAAGCACATAAAACTGATCAACTGCTAAATGTAAAAATAAAAATAAAAAATAACAATTACAGATTTAAATATTTCTTTATTCATTAATCGAAACATTAAACGAGGTAGGCAAAGGGAAATACACGACTGTCTGTCCACGCGCTTTTAGTTAAGCCTCTGTTGGACCTAGCAACCTTTCTGTCACGGGGTCAAATTCCTCCCAGAGATCGAGCTTTAATTTCACATCGCTGTTGACATTCAATATGGGGTGGTGCAAACCTTCAGACACATTTATTGTTGGAAACTCCATTTTTCAAGGGGTGTTAAGTTATAGAAGGAATGTTGCTTTAAGGTACACTATAAAAAGAAATACTATGCAATAACTACAATAGAAGATATCTTCTTCTTCTTCTTCCTCGTTCGTCCTGAAAAGGACGTTGGTTGCGTTGTGCCCGTTTACAGCGAAGCTGCGATATTTGCGCCTTTAGGCCGATATATTCGACTTCCGCATGGCATTTTTTTTGGACCGGGTTAGCCTTCCCTCTTTGATCCCTACTCTCTCAGCCAGACTGCAGTGATGCAGCCTGTTTCCAGGACCACCACTTGGAGGCGGAGTAGGGTCTTGGTCAGCTCTGGTTCGCTGACCCTGACGCAAGCAATCAAGCTATGGGTCACTGACTGCATTCTCTATTGCTGCGTCTTTGGGTCCCCAACAGAAGATATGAGAGCCTGAAATTGTGTTAAAAAGGTAAGTTTTTCCATGTTGTAATATGCCAGTATTCTTACACAATAACACCTATAGCTCTGGGTGCATATACGTTCATCTTGTGCATGTATATAAAGTGGACATGTTATAGAAAAATGGATGTTGCTGAATTTTTTCGGCAGCATGCTTCATATATAAATTATCAGTTTGACGCTAATATGACTTGAAAATGACTGCACTGATGCTAACATCATTTGAAAATGACTATTCTGATGCTAATATGATTTGAAAATGATTACTCTGATGCTAATTTGATTTGAAAATTAAGACAGAAACAATTGAGAATAGCCTATCTCAGGTAGCAGTTAAGATTTTGACATTAACCTGTTGATTTTAACCATCTTCAATGGGCAAAAAAAAAATAATTAAAAGAATGACCTTTTGACCAGAAGAAAAGTGATTAGGTGAATAACCTTTTGACTGCAAGCAAAATGACTAGGAGAATAACCTCTCCACTGGAAGTAACATGACAAGGAGAATGACCTCTCTACTGGAAGCAACATGGCTAGGTCAATGACCTCTCCACCGGAAGCTAACTGCTTCAAAATGGCACGATGGCTGCAAATATGACTTGAAAATGACTTCAGACTGACCTTTTAGAAACATCATCTCCATCTGTCTCTCCAGTACTGGACAGTACACAGGTTTTTTCCAGAATAATTTTTACCAAGCTGTTGTATTCATCAGGAGACGTTTTGTGCAGAATAAGCAACAATGTCTGCAGTACTGGGCAGAAGTTGGGGTCACTCAAGTTATCTGGGACAGAAAAACAGGTCATGTTTTAAGAAGATTCAGGCCAAAATATCAGAACAAACAGCGCCATAGACTCTACAATGTGTTTAAGTCTGTGACCATACAAAGCATCACCCCCTAGCCACTGTATCTCCATGTGTCTTATCCACCATTGCAATCATTACATCTCCGTGTAACTTTCTCCCTTTGCCTTGTATTTGTCTACTGCCTTTGTAATGCCTTTATTTCTTCTTCATCCATCCAGTTATCTTTTTGCCTGCTACTTTCTCCTGATATCATCATGTCTTAATGTCAATCACATCATTTCTCTGTCATTTTCCCCTTAGATGTTACATCCCCTTCCAATCATTTTATCACTTGTCTTTTTCTCCCTATTTCTTATACCACATTCACACACCTCATTTCTCTGACCACTTTCACCACACTGTAATAGGTATTTTACCCACACAAATCACATTATCACAGCCTGTTTTTGTCTTTTCTAGATGTGTGGCAGGATTGCTTGGTTTCATTTATACTGCAACCTTCACCTGATAAGGCCCTTACTTCCCATGTACCAGATTACTAGCGAGTACACACTATATCTTTGTTCAGTACATACTCTGAAGTTTGCAGTCAGATCTTTCACACATCGAACTCCAGGAATAAAACTGATGTAACGACACCATATTTCAAGAAAATGTAATACAAACTTTAAAGTGGTGTAATCTGAACATGTGTACCTGGAAATTACGCAGGTAATAATGCTACACCAGTTTTTTCTTCTTTAAGCAATGATCAAACCTGCACACATACCTTCATTAACTCATAAATATGCATACATATAATTCTCACTCTTAAGAGAGACATGAGGGCACTGGACATAAATCCAGCAACCTGGCAGGATGAAGCTGCCGATTGCACCAAGTGGCGATGCTATCTACGTCGCCACCTCAGATTGGGCGAAAAGAAGCTTACATAACACGCAGAAGAGAGGATAACACGTCAAAAGAAACACCAGGAAAATAAGCAGCTGAGGGCTATTATCTAAGGAGCGCATCCCCATAGTCAGTCATGACTGAAGGGGCTATTACTATTATTATTAGTCTCACTCAATTATTTCTTGTAGTGCAAATAAACTGTATCTCAAACTATATGTGACAAGAATTTGGTTTAGGAATAATAAACACTTCCCAGATCAAAGATTCAAGTGACACATCGGCACAACACTAGATCTTAGGCAGCTTTGTCTGTAACACAATATTAAAATAGTTCTTGGACAATTAGTATTAACGTTTCTATACATCACATCGCAAGATGGATAAAAAGATAAAAAAGCATTCCACCTTGCTTAGTTTCCTAACTTGAGGCTTGTCTCATCTGCTGCCTAACAATGTCTAAAACTGTGGTCGTGCAAATGTATACATACAAGGTTCTGTGACTTTTTTTTTAAACAGTTTATTTATTAAACTGTGGGGAGCATAATTTTCATGCAAGTAAAACGTAATAATAGGACTCCATACTACAACAAGTAAGATGTAATACTAAGACCCTATGCTACAACAAGTTAAGATGTAATACTAATACCCCATACTACAACATGTAAGATATAATACTAGGACCACATACCACAACATGTAAGATGTAATACTAGGACCACATACCATTACAAGTAAGATGTAGTACTAGGACCACATACTACAACATGTAAGATGTAGTACTAGGACCACATACTACAACAAGTAAGATGTAATACTAGGACCACATACTACAACAAGATGTAGTACTAGGACCACATACTACAACATGTAAGATGTAATACTAGGACCACATACTACAACAAGTAAGATGTAATACTAGGACCACATACTACAACCAGTAAGATGTAATACTAAGACCCCATACTATATCTACTACACACACACATACTACAACCAGTAAGATGTAATACTAAGACCCCATACTATATCTACTACACACACACACCCACCCTTGTGTGACTGTTACTGCATCAATAATAACTCACATACACAAAATAAATACAATATTTAAAATAAAAAAAATAACTGAAATACAGCACACTTCCCATCATTGTTGTCCACAGTTTTGAACACTTCACTCATTTGTCTTTCACCTATTGCAAGTTCAAGTTATTTAATCAAGGCATTGCTGACATGAATGCTAAGTGGGCTTGGATATCTGCTGATCTTCACTATTTATGTTTTAGATGTACTGATCTTCACATATTTACCTCCCCCATGTTGTTGTTAAAAATTGTTTTTTTGGTGCTCTTGAAACTTTGTTTTTAATGGCAATGGTCATTTGTGAACCAGAACTCGTTATTGGTGTCTGATTCCGAATTGTTGCCAGTTTGTACACCATATCCCCTTCATCTTCTTGACCACATCCCCTTCATCTTCCTTTACCACATCCCCTTCATCTTCTTGACCACATCCCCATGATCTTCCTTTACCATATCTTCTTGACCACATCCCCATGATCTGCTTGACCATATCCCCTTCATCTTCTTGACCACATCCCCATGATCTGCTTGACCATATCCCCTTAATCTTCTTGACCACATCCCCATGATCTGCTTGACCATATCCCCTTCATCTTCTTGACCACATCCACATGATCTTCCTTTACCATATCTTCTTGACCACATCCCCATGATCTGCTTGACCATATCCCCTTCATCTTCTTGAACACATCCCCATGATCTTCCTTTACCACATCCCCTTGATTTTCTTGACCATATCTTCTTGACTACATCCCCATGACCTTCTTGACCACATTGCCATGATCTTCTTGACCACATGAAGTCCATAAGGTTGTCTGCCACAAATGTTCTTCGTTACCCTTTATGGCCTCTGTCCCATTCTTTAACATCCATATTTATGTTGTCCCATTTTGTCACATCCATATTTATACTGTCCTTCAATGTTATTCTTGAATGCCTCATTGTTCATGTTCTCTTATATCTGCCTGGCAAACACCTTTCTTGTCTCTCTGTCAGCTTCCATCTGTTCAATGTTTCTGTTAGCTTCCATCTGTTCAATGTTTCTGTTAGCCTCCATCTGTTCAATGTGCCCTAGCCATCTCAGTGCATTTGACCTCAAGATGTTTACTATCAGAGGCAATTTAGATAATAATAATAATAATAGCCCATTCAGTCATAACTGACCATAGGAATGGGCCCCAGAGGTGACAGCCTTCAGCTGCTTATTTTCCTGGTGTTCCTTTTAACGTTTTCTTCTCTCTTCTGCATGTTGTGTGAGCTTCTTTTTGCCCAATCTTAGGTGGCGCTGCAGATAGCATTGCCACTTGGTGCGATCGGCAGCTTCATCCTCCCATGTTGCTGGATTTATGTCCAGTGCCCTGTCTCTCTTGCACACTTCTTTAAATCTCAGCTGCGGTCGCCCAACTGTTCTTTTGCCATCTGCCAGTTGTCCATAGAAAATATCTTTCAGGATGTGACCATCTTCCATGCGTAGTCTGGCCTGTCTAAGCAGTGTATACATGCTTTGAAGGCCAGCATGTGACAACACCTTGACATTTGTCACTTTATCTTTCCACAAAATGCCAAGGATGTGGCATAGACACCATAGATGGAAGGTACTGAGCCTTCTTTCTTGCTTAGTATAGGTTGTCCATGTCTCGCTGCCATATAGAAGTATGCTGGTGACACAGGCACTATATACCGCAGCTTTGGTCTTTGTTGTGAGTTTGGATGCAATTTAGATACGTGGAATATTTCTTTATACTCTTATCCTCCATTTACTGGTACTAACAAACCAACTAAACAAAACATAAATTTTTTAGGTTTTCCCCTTCAAAATGATGTAACTGTGCTGCAATGTAGCTGGTTGTGTTTTGCATAACATAAAAAGAAATAAACTCACACAAACCTTCAAAGTTGCAGAGACGTACAATCTTTTCTCTCAAAGCCTTGAAAGACTGCTGGAAATCTCGGGACAGTGATTTACACAATGTTGTTGTGAGACTTTTCTCTGTACACAAAGACAAGAATGATAAATCATAACATACATCTGCCTGTGCTGGCATTGGTGGTTCAGACTGCATGTCAACTGTTCAAACAGGTGGTTACAACAGGTCACTAAAAAAGGCAGTTGAGTTCAAGATTGACTGCATTGATAAATCAGAGACAAATTTATTAATTATAATCAGTTTATGTCCAAGGCCAGGTCAAGTATAAACAAAAGGTCTAACTCAATCAGGTCCTGGGCAGAAATGCTTGTCCGTTTTCTTTATCTTGCGTTTTTCTAAAGTAACACTAGGTAACTGGCCTTAAAGTCAAAAATATATTATTCAGACACAACAGCTTGCCTATCTAGATTTTGCGGATGATCACAACCATACATGCCAAGTAGTATGGGTTACCCTTAATCTGTACAGGTAATTCTAGTTTTCAGATTTGTACATAATTTCTGTACAGGGTTTTTGCCGTACACATACATATAAATGGATCGTCTTGGGCCACACCTTAGCCGATATTTGCGTCGTTAGATTCGGTGAGATGATAGGCCACGTGAATAAAAAAAATCAACCAATGGAATCAAACTGCCTATATTTTTTATTGATGTGGGATTTGCGACAGCCGTGTGGCATGTTGTTCATTCATCATTCTGCGCTAATGCTGATGGCAGGTTACTGATTATTTTAATGATTACATAGCACTGAGCATAATTTATTATTTAGGGCTGCTTATAAGCACACACACACACACACAAAAGGGGGGGGGGGGGGGGCCCACTACATATTACTTAAATTCACTAAAAATTGTAGAATCTGCGTAAGAAATGTACATCTGAATAATAATATAATAAGCATTATGAAATTGGGAAAAAAATAACCATGAAAGCAAGCAAAATTTGCATTTTAACCCAGGTGTGACCAGATGTAACAATGTGATTGATGTAACATAATTACTACAGGTGTTTTTTTTTTAACTGTTTACACGCCTCGGGTTTCCCCTCCTTATTTGTTTAACATAATTACTACAAGTCTGACCAGATGTAACATAATCACTTAATGGTGTGACCAGATGTAACATAATTACTGCAGGTGTGAACAAATGTAGCATTACTACAGCTACAGGTGTAACCAGATAATGTAACATAATTACTGCAGCTACAGGTGTAACCAGATAATGTAACATAATTACTACAGCTACAGGTGTGACCAAATGTAGCATAATTATTACGTGTGGTGAGATGTAACATAATTACTACTGCTACAGGTGTGACGAGATGTAACATAATTACTACAGGTGTGACCAGAAGTAACATAATTACTACAGCTATGTCTGCCCCCGTTGACAATGCAAATAAATACAACCTTTAAACCCAGTAGGAGAATCGTCCACACGCTACTGCGGGCTGAGCACAAATATCACTTTTCTGGTTTCATTTCCATTAGCAGCGGTGGTCACGTGATCGGATCATGTAGTCCAAATTCATGAAAACTGACCATCATTCTGAAACGCAAACATCAGGCTCACTTTTTTGTCCCTGATGGAGCATCGCCTGAAAATCGTAGTTGTAAAATGTAATGTCACAAATACTTTCATCCAAAGAGTTTAACTTTACCTTTACAATGCATCCTTGATACACGGCTACGTATAACTTCCTCCTTCACTTTAATCCCTCCAAGAGCTTCAAGAAGAGATCGCAGAACATGACTTGCATACGTGTGAGTCATTATGTCTCTCATGTGAGACTCCATAAACTTGCACAGCTGTTCTACTGAGGCCTGAAAATAAAAGCCAGAAATGAGACAAATGGTGACCGTATTAAAGGTAAAAGTCCACATCGAGGCCAGCTCCTTGACGTGGAGATGGAGCTCAAGTACAGCCACCATCAGCTGAAAAACCAAGACTGGCCAGGCCCTCCTACACTCGAGCAAGTCTGCCCTAGCAAGTCAAGGCGCTGAAGATGGAGGCAACCAGCCAAGAGGCACCAACGGGCTGATCACCCGTTTGCCAGTCACTTCGATTACGGAAACAACAGCAGATGGATTGATTTGCCGTTGCCCTAAAGACGCCAATAGGCGTGATGGGAAACAATGGCAAAGAAAACCTATCTGCTGTTGCCCTAAGACGCCACTAGGCGTAATGGCCACTGACTGCTTTGACGGTCGGTGGCTAAGGACGGAAGAAGAAGAAGAAGCCAAGAGGCGCAGCACAGCAATCAGGATGCCACGCACACACGCAAAGGAAATATGCCTTTATCTACAAAACGTTATGGCACTCACCCTGTGACGGACACCCAGGCAGGTGCAGTGCCGGGCCCTCTGCCTCAAAAGGGCCTAACCCTTACTACTGGAGGTCCTTCTCAGTTGCCCCATGGAGCCAGGAGGCATGAGAATAGAGCTACTGGCCAAGCAAAGCAAAGACCATTAAAAATAATGCACTGGAATGCTGAAGCCGTCAACAGTAAAAAAGATGGCTACAGCAAAAAATTAGAGCTAGAAAATATCTTGAATGAAGAGCAAGTAAATGTATGCTGCTTGCAAGAAACCCACTGCAACCAAGACATAGCCTCCAAAATCAGAGCTGCCAGTGCTATCGATCTGACCGAAAAGACAGGCGAAAGGGTGGAATACTGACACTCATGAAAAATAACATCAGTGCATGTCAGCTTGAAACATATATGGAGGGGGCGGAATACAAGATGCTTCATCTCAGGACAGAAAGTACAGAATTCCACCTGCTCAACTACTACTGTCCGAGCGACCGCTCACTGGCACTAGACACAATCCCAGGAAAAGAAAGACTGATTGTGTGCAGAGATTTCAACAGCCACTCACAGAGCTGGGGCTATGATCACATGGACAGGAGAGGTGAGGAGCTTGAAAACTGGCAGAATGACAACGGGTTTATCCTAATTAACCAGCCAATCGACCCACCAACCTTCTACTCGAGATCATGGCACACCACCTCTACAACAGACCTGGCATTCCACTCACCAGGCCTGGAGTGGAACATCGTACGCGTTGTTGGGAAACAACTTGGAGGCAGTGACCACCGGCCAGACTTCCTAATTGTGGAAAATGAACTTGTCAAGGAGAGCAGCACTCTCTCTAGGTGGAACTACAAGAAGGCAGACTGGACAATGTACCAGCACCGTACTAGTATACTGGCTAGAGATCTGACTGTAGACAAAGACATCAATAAGCTAGTTGATGAATTCAGCAGATGCATACTACAGGATGCTCGTGAAACAATACCTAGAGGGGCTCGTAAGCACTACAAACCATATAGGAATAGTGAATTAGAGCAACTGCACAACGACATGGAAACATCTCGAAAGCAGGCAGAGACCAGCCCATGCCAAGAACATCACAATAACTACCAACATGCTAAGGCCAAATTTCAAAGGGTCAAGTTGCAGGCCAGGCGGAGAAGCTGGAAGGAGAAAACACAGTCCTTAAACTTTGAAAGAGATACAAGGAAACTGTGGAAACTGGTAAAACAACTTAATGATGAGGGTACAGGGAGAGATTGCACTGTATAAAGATGGAAACATCCTCACAGGAAAACAGGCAGCTGATCACTTTGCAGATACCTTTGCTAAAGACAACAACATCGAAGTTAGCTCAGAGAAGCAACAGGAGATTCATGAGAAATGACATACGCAGGACGAGATGGAACCATACCTGAAGTTATGGAGGCGCCAATCACATTCAGAGAACTGGAGCTTGCAATGAAATGATTAAGAACTTGGGAACTGCAGCAAAAACAAAGCTGCTGCAGATCTTCAATATCTGTTGGAACTTGGGCAGAGTTCCACAGACCTGGAGGGAAGCGATCATGATACCACTCTCCAAACCAGTGAAAGTCAGTTCCATGGCCTCCAGCTACAAACCAATCAGCCTTACGCATCCTCAATCTCTTGGGAAAGGTAAGTTGCCTGATCTTTGGTAGAGTAACACTGCATAAAGCCCGCCTGCTGTGGCACAAGAAGGTTTTCGTACACATCCAGACAAAAGTGCACGGAATACTCGACAAGGATGAACAGAACAGTGTGCAATGTAGGACAGTCACTCTCAGTTTCCTGGATGATGAATACCCACAGGACCTCTGGGTCCGAGTATACACGGATGGGTCAGCACAAAATGCAGTAAAGAAAGGAGGAGCAGGAGTGTATATAGAATACCCAAACAACACTAGGGATACGGGGAAATTCTGTAACAACTATCATGCAGATATCCAGGCAATCAAGGTGGCAACCGAGAAACTGTTGAACACCAATTTCGGTCCACAGCCTGTGGTATTCCTGACAGATGCAAGATCAGCACTCCAAACACTTCAGTCCAGAAAATTACCAGGTATACAAGTCCTACTGTCTGAACTGTGCAACCAGCGCAAGGTCGCCATGCAGTGGATACTGTCTCACTGTGAAATACCAGGAAACGAGAGAGCCGACCAACTGGGTAAAGAAGGTGCTGCAGACGAGCAACCGGATATACCAGTTACGTACCATCAGAAGAAAAAGATGATAAAATCAATCAGAAAGCCACCAACGCCAACACAGGACAACTACCAAGCTATGAACAGATCAGAACAAATTGTCATTCTGCGCCTCAGAAAAGGACACAACCGACTCAGCAGCTACATGTATACAAAATTTAAGATTGGCAATTCAGCCATGTGTAGATGTGGACAGGCACCCCAGACTGTAGAGCACATACTTCAAGACTGCCCCGAATTGAGGCAAACCCACTGGCCCAGAGAAACAACACTGGAATCAAAACTATACGGACCTCTGTATGAACTACAAAAGACAGTGAAGTTTATACAAGAAACAACATTGCAGATATAGACAATATAGTTCAAGCGAACGAAAGAAGAAGAAGAAGAAAAGGTAAAAGTCTGCTGTACAGCTGTGTATGTACAAACCTTCGGAAACCCAAACTGTAATAAAGTTAAAAGTGTACAGCAGTTTATGTACAAACTTTTCAGAAATCAAAACTGTTTTAAAGGTAAAAGTCTATTGTATAGCTGTGTACATATAAACTTGCAGAAACCCAAACTGTTTTAAAGGTAAAAGTCTATAGCTGTGTACATATAAACTTTCAGAAACCCAAACTGTTTTAAAGATAAAAGTCTATTGTTTAGCTGTGTACATACAAACTTTCAGAAACCCAAACTGTTTTAACGGTAAAAGTCTATGGCTGTGTACATATAAACTTTCAGAAACCCAAAATGATTAAATTCAAGGACCCATTCAATACCTCTAGCATGTCCCCCCCCCCCCCCCCCCCACCTCCCCCTGTTCTCAACTGCACAGATTCTGTCGGAATAACTGGCTTTCTCTCAAAAGAACACAGAATGAATGAGCATTGCTCTTCACTTCCATGACTGCTGTTTGTTGGTATGACGAGGTTACTAGCTTCATGCCATAACCTCATCTTATTTGCCTTTTATGACATGACTGATTAGAACGGTGGTTCTGTTCTGTTTTTGTCTGCCCACAGACTCCTGGGATCAACATGTGGAAAAATAGCACAGATTCACATAATCTTCTTAGCACCTGGTGTGAAGTAACTTTGATGCTAGCATGCAGTAACTTAAAAACTGCTGTTCAGTAAATGCATTATTGGTATGCAGCAGTTTAGTGCAAGTGTGCAGTAATTTCAATATTGCTGTGAAGTAACTTCAATGTTGGTATGCATTTAACTTCCTAAGTGACGGACTATACAGTCAACTGTTATAAATGTTTTGATTATGTAACCCTGTGCTTTACTCTGAGACAGTTACTTTCCAAGCCAATACAAATGTAACCTCTGCTATTTAGAGGAACAAATATGTTGATGAATTGGCAAGACAGACGGAGGAAGCGGCAGTCAAAGGAAATATGAAAGATCTGTACAAAAGCACAAAGAAGCTATCAAGGATATATAAGCAAGCAAATGACCTTTTCAAGGACAACAATGGGAATGTGCTTCGCAACATAAACAGCAATAGAAAGACGGAACATTTCAAGGAACTTCTAAAAAAAGACCACCTCCACAAGACCCCACAGACATCTTGCCGGCAGAAAATGAGTTTGTTAATTCTAAAAAAAAAACTAAACAAGGAAGAAATAAAGAAAGCCATAAAGCTTTTACGAGATGGCATTTCTGTAAAGACTTTAAAAGCACTAACACCTCTACAGAGATGTACAAATTACTGGATAAAGATGTACAAATTACTGGATTTAAAGTTGGGGAGAGAGACAGAAATAAGAACACGTATGTTGGCTGCATGCTCTGTAGGGAGCACAAGGGAAATAATGATGATGATCTGCCTAATGTGTCATCTCTTGAACAGATTTCCTCCCCTCTTATTTGCCTAATGGGACATCTTTCTAGCAGTTTTTTTTTTTCGTACGCCCGCTAATACTAGAGGCAAAATCTCAGGTTATTATTTATGTCTAACCTGACATTGACTTTACGTGAGTATCCCTTTATTTCTTGTACAGAGACAGGTGTCCCTCGCCATTCAGGCAAATACTCGCCGATTTCGGAGGTACCCATTGCAGCTGGGTCGGCTCAGGAGCCGCCAGTCCCTGGTTGATGACACTCCTTCAAATGTTCTCGCAAGGTCTCGAGTTAATCCAGTCCAAATCCCGGTCGACGAAAAATCCTCAAATGCCGTCGCCCGGGTTTGATCCTGTATCACCCGGTCGCCAGAGCGGTGTTGTAACCACTACGCTAGCGCGGCTCCCTCTAGCAGTTATAATAGGTAAAGGATCCCGTTACACGCCCATTGAGGCATATTGGGAATATGGTGTTAAGCCCATATTTTCTTGACCATCAGCACACTAGGGAGTGATGTCAGTTATAATAGGCCAACTGTTATTGTTTTGAAATGTCTCTTGATTTGGCTGGCTGGATCAATCTGCTACTCTTGCAACATTGAACCCCTTACTGCCCCCACATTCTGTTCCCATGGAACCCAACAAATACAATGATATTGTACACTGACTTACATGCACATTGCTTGTTTGACGGCTTTCTCTGTTTTCAGTGTCGCCTATATCTTCATAGATTGCTGGCAGATGTTGGATCAGAGACTGGAATACATGGCTAGCAAACCGATCAAATGTGACGATGGTCAGGTTTGCACAAAAATTGCAGAAGATGTCTCTTATATGATGAGGCCTGCTGTGTGAGAATAACATCTCTAAGATTCGACTGACAGTTTGATTTTGTGACACCTCAATCGCTTCATCTTTAAGCGTCTTGTAGACATTGGTCAGAAAATTATCTGTGCAATGAAGAACAAAAAGGTTGTTATCTTCCACAAACATCATAATTCAAAAAGCTAATGCTCTCTAACATGGTCAGATAGAGTTATCATTAAACAATGGTTCATCTCAGCATAATTAGGCAGACAAAAAATATTTAGCAAACAAAGTTATCATTTAACACTGGTTAATTTTAGCATATCTAGAAACACACAAAAAATATTTGGCAAAGTTAGACACTAGTTAACTGAAGCATATTTAGAAAAAAAATATATGGCAAACAAAGTTATCATAAAACACCAGTTAATTTTAGATATTTAGAAACACAATAAAATATTTGGCAAAGTTATCATTCAATCAATCAATACCCTTTAGCTCCCTGAGGAGCATAGGCCTTCAACAAACACAAGACAAGTCTCCCTGTCCTGTGCCATCGGCTCAAGTTCTTTCCATGTTTTCCTCATCATTTTCACCTCTGTATCCAGCTCTCTTCTCCATGTGTTTTTTGATCTACTTCTGCCTCTTTCCCTGTGGATTCCAGAACAAGGACTGCCTTGTAATGCTATCAACAGGTCTCCTCAATATGTGTCCTATCCATCACCAGCGTCTTCTTCTCAGCTCTTGTTCCACTGGCACTTGTCTGGCTCTAGTCATCAATTCCACATTTGTGACTTTGTCATACCATTTCAGTCCTTCGATTCTATGCAAGCACCCATTTATAAAAGTCTGTAGCTTTTTAGTTGTTGTTTTTGTTGCTCTCCATGTCTCATAGCCATCTAATAGGACTGACTTGACATTTGAGTTGAAGATTCTTATTTTCGTGTTGGACTTGATTTCTCTTGTTCTCTATATGTTTCCCAATGCAATGAAAGCGCATCTTGCTTTTTGTATTCTTATTTTGATATCATTGTCTGTCCCTCCAACTTTGTCTACATTACTACCAAGATATGTATTATTTTTTTAAAAATAAAGTTTTGCCTCGTTTGGCGAGCGCGTCCTGTTCAACCTTGTCGGTTATATTAGGGCGCATGTCCAAATATAAAAGACTCTTAGGTCTGAGATTATCATCTTAAGATATGTGTATGCTTCTACATCCTTTAGTGGTGTTTCTTCAAGTTCAATCTTGTTATAATTTCTTGCATTTATCCTCATAATCTTTGTCTTTTCCCTGCGTTTTTTTCAGGCCCACTTGTTGTGACCTTGTTACGTTGGGGTTTTTGTGTGTACAATTATGTTGGCGATATCGTGCTTATATGTAAGTGAATGTCATGAGGGTCAAGGCAGTTCATTCAATGGCATATAACTTGACAACGATCGTCGTGGATGGGTCCACATAGAACAGTAGATTTAATTACACGAAGAAATACAGTTCATGATAAAATGTAGTTACATACAAATATGGTAGGCTCCTACAGTCCATGTTATATCGTCACATATCTGGCTTATATATGAAAGGTGCCTAAACAGGTTAACACCTAAGTAGTGATAACCAGAATATGGAGATTAATATTGATACTCCCGTAAAATTCCTCTGCATAAAAATCATTGTACTTGCATACTTAAATTGGCATCTTCTTCCATATAAGTGGCGTCCTTCTCAATTTCTTAAGCCATGTAGGAGAACTATATAACTTCAAATCTTGGGAGCGATAGTATCCACGTCTTACTCTGACGGATTCTACAACAGAAGGCCTCGATTAAACGGTCTGCATACATTAGTGTAGCACCTATTAAGTCATCATCGCCTAGTAACGCAAACCCTATATCGCGTTCATTTATTATTAACATTGGTGCAAAAATACATCATGTTGGCCCCAGATAGAATTGTTACCGTGTAGATTAAACTGCTAACAAAACTAAGTGTGGTCAACATGTAAAAATACATTATGATCTTCTTTAACAGATCTCTCATCGAGAATTTTCATTTTCTCTTGCATCTGATTATTGTTAAGGGACAGAAGAGCCAAGTCATCTGCAAAATCCAGATCATCAAGCTGTTTAGTCAGATTCCACTGGATTCCATTTCTGTTGTGTGATGTCGATGTTTTCATAACCCAATCTATTGCTAGTAAGAAAAGAAATGGAGACAAAAGGCATCCCTGTCTCACTCCCATTCTTATCCTAAACGGTTCTGTAAGTTGTCCTTCATGAAGAACTCTGCATGTCATGTCTTCATAGGTCTTCCTTATTAAGTTAATGATCTTCATGGGAACTCCATAATGCCTTATCAGTTTCCAAAGTGATTCTCTGTCTACACTGTCAATGTCTTTTCGTAGTCCACGAATCCGATGTAAAGCGGTGAATTCCATTCCAGACTAAGTTCAACTATTATTCTCAAAGTGGCTATCTGGTCTGTACATGATCTGTTTTGTCGAAAACCTGCTTGTTCATCTCTCAGTTGCTTGTCTATGGACTCTTTTAATCTCTCAAGGATGATTCTGTTTAATATTTTTCCTGGCACTGATAGTAACATTATTCCTCTATAATTTGTGCACTCTTGTAAATTTCCCTTCTTAGGCAACTTGACCAGATAACCTTCCCTCCATTCTGCTGGTATTTCCTCTCTCTCCCAGACTTTGCCAAGTAGTTTGTATAATATCTCTGTAGAGGTATCAATATCTGTTTTGATGGCCTCTGCTGGAATGCCATCTGGGCCAGTTGCTTTTCCATCTTTCAGAAGCTTTATCTTCTTCTTTGATCCTTAGCTGCCGACCGTCAAAGCAGTCAGTGGCCATCACGCCTGGTGGCGTCTTGTAGGGCAACAACAAATTGATTCCACTTTGCTCGGTCGGTGGCCATCCTTTGTACAGTGCCTCAACTCTGGTTCATTCTTTGCATCTCAGCCTCCACAGTCCTCCGACAAGTTGTTTTTGGTTGGCCTCTCTTTCATTTTCCTTCAGGGGTCCATAGCATAGCTGTTCTTGTGATGGCATCGGGGTCTCTTCTGAGGACATGGCCAACCCAGCTCCAGCGTCTGCCAGCTATGATGGTGTGCATGTCCTCTTGCTTGCTCCGAGTAAGCAAATCTTGGTTGGTGATGGTATTCGGCCAAAAGATTCGGTGAATTTTTCTTAGGCATGTTGTGTGAAAAGATGACAATTTCAACATTTCCTTCTCTGTAACTCTCCAGCATTTCGCACCATAGAGAATGCACAGAAAGCACAAGCTCTGATATAACCTTAATTTTGTCCTTGAGAGGACTTCCAGATGTTGTTTAGACTAAAAAAGGCTGTTCTTGCTTTGTTCATTCTGTTGTTGATGTCTTTGCTTGCTCCGCCATCTGGTGTTACTATGCATCCTAGGTATGTGAAGGTGTCTGTCTGTTCCAGTTGCTGATTCCTTACTGATATGGGCTCATGGTTGCTCACATTGAGCGTCATGACCTCTGACTTCTTTAGATTGATGTTCAAGCCCACCTGCTGGTTATACTTGTTAAGTCTATCCGTTTTTTCCTGGATGTGTTAATGTGAATGTGCTAGTAGTGCAATGTCATCTGCATATTCCAGATCTTCTAATGTAGAAAATGTAGTCCATCTTATTCCTCTTGGGCTGCCCTCTGTTGTCTGGCACATCACCCAGTCTATGACTGTTAAAAATAGAGTGGTTGATAAGGGGATCCCTGTCATACTCCTGTCTTCACCTCAAAGATTAGGTTGCTCTGCCCAACGCTACACGTAAAGTTGGCATAGAGGCTTTTTATGATTGACACTATGCAGCTTCGAATTCCATAAGCCCTCAGTATTTTCCATAAACTGTCCCTATGTATAATGTCAAAAGCCTTTTCAAAATCAACGAAATTAATGTACAGCTGTCTTTGCCATTCTGAGCACTGCTCTATAATGTTCCTGGGGGTAAATATATGATCTACACATCTTCTGTTCTTTCTAAATCCTGCTGGTTCTTTCCTCAGTTTGTGGTCTACTGCTTTTGAAATTCTCTGTATAATTATCTTGCCTAGTATTTTGCTGGGAACTGAGAGAAGAGTGATTCCTTTCCAATTATTGCAGTCTGTAAGATCTCCCTTCTTGGGCAATTTGACAATTATTCCTTTGTTCCACTCCGTTGGTGTTGTTCCTGTTTTCCAGACTTGTGCAAATAGTGGTTCTAATAGTTCTGCTGCTAGCTCAGGGTCTGTCTTAAATAGCTCTGCATTTAAGTTATCATGGCCAGGAGCTTTTCCATTTTTTAACCCTTTGATTGCTGTGATGATTGGAGCAGAATATCAGCTGTTGCAGATAAAGGTAGACAAGATGGAAATAGAACTCCTGAACTATTACTGTCCGAACAACAAACCCCTTAGTCTCAGCTCTATACAGGTACCAGCCACCAACTTTATAGCAGTTGGAGACTTTAATAGCCACTCCCAGAGCTGGGGCTATAACCATCTGGATCACAGAGGTGAAGAGGTTGAAACTTGGCAAGATGATCACTCCCTAATCCTAGTCAATAATGCCACAGATACTCCTACCTTCTACTCCAGAGGATGGCACACAACTTCAACACCAGATCTTGCCTTCTCCACACCAGATATAGCTGGATCTATTAGTAGAGAAGTAGGAGACCAACTAGGGGGAAGCGACCATCGCCCAATCTTTCTTACTGTCCAGAGTGCAACTCTCAGTACAGGCCCAGCCATTACAAGATGGAACTACAAAAAAGCCAACTGGGGTTTATTCAGGCATCAGGTGAACACGCTGCTGTCTACCCTCAAGGTACAGAACAGAGACATTAATGAAGTGGTAAAAGACTTCAACAGATGCATACTACAAGCTGCAAAAGAAACCATTCCCAAAGGATGCCGGCGTAACTACATACCATACTGGTCCAGCAAATCCAAGAACGTCAGGAAGCTATGGACAGGGCTAGAAAGGACGCAGAGTCTCAGCCTTCACTTGAAACTCACAACAAATGGAAAAAGGCTGTAGCAGAGTTTCAGAGAACAAAGCTAGAAGAAAAACGGAAAAGCTGGAGAACTAAAACGGCATCGCTGAACCTTGAGAAAGACGGCAGGAAACTTTGGAGATTAGTCAAGTCTCTAAATGAAGAGCGTTCCTCACCTAGGCAGACTATCACATTGGATGAAGGTGGCAAACTTTTCAGAGGAAAACAAGCTGCAGACTTGTTTGCTAGAAGATACAGTTCAGAAAGCAACTTACCCATTAACATAGATCATCAGAGAGAGATAAGAAAAGAAATACTGGCAACCATGGGACAGACAGATACTCCTGCCCCAATGAGGGAACCCATCACACTAGGAGAACTACAAAAGGCTATTTCCAAGCTTAAGTTTCAAAAGTCACCCGGCCCAGACAAAATCAGCAACGAAATGCTAGTAAATCTGAGCTCAGCAGCAAAGACAAAACTGCTTGAGATATTCAACCACAGCTGGTTGAAAGGAACGGTACCCCAAGTATGGAGAGAAGCCATCACAATACCCATACTAAAGAAAGGGAAATGTAAGACCGAGGCTGCAAGTTACCGGCCAATCAGTCTCACAAGCTGTGTTGGGAAGACTATGGAGCGAATAGTCAACCACAGATTGAAATGGTATTTAGAGTCTGAGCAGATCCTGGTGCCGGAACAAGCTGGATTTAGAGAATGCTACAGTATAGAAGACCAAGTTACTTACTTGTCTCAAGCAATAGAAGATGCCTTCCAGGAGAAGAAAAAGGTCCTAACGATCTGGGTCGACTTCAAGCAGGCCTTTGACAAGGTGTGGAAAGATGGCCTCATTGCAAAACTTAGGAGAAGTGGAATCCAAGGCAACATGATGAAATGGATCCAGTCATACTTGCATAACAGGAGAACTAGAGTCACTCTTGACGGTCTGCAGAGCAGAAAAGTGTTGCTCCATCAGGGGGTACCTCAAGGAGGAGTAATTTCCCCAACACTCTTCCTTGTTTACATCAATGACCTGGTGAAAGATCTCCCGGCAGGAGTTAAAGCTGCCTTATATGCAGATGACCTAGTACTCTGGTGCGCTGATGAAAATGTCACCACAGCAAATTATAGAATGCAGCGGGCAGCAGACATGCTAGTGTCATGGGCAGAGAAATGGCTTATCACAATAAACACAGACAAAACCTCCACAACAGTGTTCTCCCTCGCCCCCAAGGACAAACCAGCTAACATACACCTAGGGACAACCGTGATCAAGGAAGAAAGCTACCCCACCTATCTTGGGGTGACATTTGACCAAAGGCTTACATGGAATAAGCATATTGAAAATGCAGAAGGAAAGGCCCGAAGATGACTAGGCATACTCAGAAAATTAGCAGGTACCAACTGGGGAGCAAATGAACGAAATCTAAAGAAGATTTATAATGGAGTAATAAGACCACACTTAGAGTTTAGCTCAGCAGCATGGTCATCAGCTGCTAACTCACATCTGCAGTCTTTGGACAAGGTGCAAAATCAAGCTCTCAGGCTCATTACAGGAGCCATGAAAACTACACCAATATCAGAGATGCAGAAGGTTGCTGGATTACAGACATTGTCCCATAGAAGAGACACAAAAACCATGATCCAGATGGAAAAGTACAACAGTATGCCAACGCACCCAATGAAGGCAAGACTAGATGATCTGGCATTGGGACGTCTAAAGCGTAGCAGCTTTGTGCATCGGGGGAAAAGACTTATAAGACAGCATCAAGAAGACCTATCCATGAAGACAACACCACTAAAGCCCACCCTATACCCTGTACCATGGGAGCAGGCCAGCAGTGCCCTCCAAATTAATACATCAGTCAGTGGTCTCACAAGTGGATGTGAGTATAATGATCTGCAAAAACGAACTGCTACATTGAGTATGATCCAAGAAAGCTATCCCGATCAATCATGGATACATGCCTATACAGATGGATCAGCAACTAATGCTGTTAGGAACGGAGGTGCCGGTATCTTTATCTCATATCCTGACAACCACTATGAGACTAGGCACATTCCCACTGGTAAATTCTGTTCCAACTATACAGCTGAGGTTCAAGCTCTAGCAAGCTGCAAATATGATTTATAACACCAACTCTGACTGCCACCAGGTAGTCATCCTCACAGATGCACTGTCTGTCCTGCAAGCTCTCAAGGGTGGTAAACTCCCGCATCTGAGAAATGAACTAAACAAGGTAGCTGCCAAAAAGAGAACCATACTTCAGTGGGTACCATCTCATTGTGGTGTACCCGGAAATGAAAAGGCAGATAAACTTGCAAAAAAGGGAGGAGAATGTGAACAAGAAGATAATGAAGTCACATACTTTGAGAAAAAGAGAGCTATCCAGACTATCAGAAGAGAACAGAACCAACCCAAAGACGACTATCACACTCTCGACCGGCAGGGACAGATAACTATTTTTCGACTCAGGACAGGGCATAACAAACTGAACAAACACATGCACAAGCTACGATTGTCTGCTTCACCACTGTGCGCATGTGGATTAAACGAACAAACTGCTGAGCATGTTCTACAGGACTGCCCTCTGTATGACCAGTTAAGAAAGATATACTGGCCCAATGACTCAACACTAAACTCAAAGCTATATGGAGTTAAAGAGGAACTTCAAACAACAGTCGAATTCATCATGAGAACTCGTCTGACGGTGTAATCATCAAAGATGCGATCGCAAGAAGAAGAAGAAGAAGCTGTGATGATTTTTTCTTTTCGTGGATTGTCTGTATTAACATCTGGATCGTTTTCAGCCTCAGGAACATTCCATTGTGTCTCTGGTGGTTCATTGTTCAGAGTTTCTCTGAAATGCTCTGCCCATCTTGTTTCCTGTCCCTCTGCTGTCGTGATGAGATTTCCTTGCTTATCTCTTACTAATATAATATTGTTTGCACCTCTTTCCACTGATGATTTTAGTTATTTTGTATACTGTGCTTTGTTCATTTCTCAGTGCTGCCTCTTCTGCCTGTCTTGCAAGATTGTCTAGGAAATTCCTTTTGTTGGCTCGGGTTTGGTGTTTAACTTCCTTGTCCAGCTGACTGTACTGTTCGCTATATAGTTGCTTTAACCTGGGGGAATTCGCTTCTGTTTTCTTTCTTTTCATTTCCATTCTCATCGTTATGGTGTTTATAATGTTTCTGGTGTTATCTAGTCTTGCTTCTTCCTTTCCTGGAATCCCAAGCATGATTTGCTGCTTTCCTTATATATTGTTGAAATGGTGTTGTAATTCTGGTCTATATCATCAGTCAATGTCTTTTCCTGACTTTTGGCAAATTGATATCGCTTCTTTATATCAGCCACAAAAGCTTTTCTGGTAAGGGTGTCCTTCAATTTGCTAATGTCAAACCTTTCTGTGTAGTTACAGCTGGTCCAGCCGTTCTGAGTTTCACTTTCAGTTTTGCTACTACTAAATGGTGATCACTTCCCACATCTGCACCTCTTCTTACCTTCACATCTTGTAATGCATGTCTCCATCTACCATTAATCATGATGTGGTCTATCTGGTTTCTGTCTCGACCATTTGGTGATTCCCATGTTAATTTGTGAATTTCTTTGTGTGGGAAAAGTGTTCCTCCAATGACCAGGTTGTTAATGCTACAGAAACGTATTAATTTATCCCCTTTTTCGTTTGCTGTTCCACTGCCGCATTTCCCCATTACTCTTTCATTATATGTATTGTGTGTTCCAACTTTCGCATTGAGGTCTCCCATTACTACGATAAGATCATATCTAGGTGTGTCTTCCATTTCTTTCTGCAGTTGTTGATAGAATTCATGCCTGACGTCTTCATCGCTGTCATTCGTTGGTGCATAGCATTGTATTATTGTAGTGTTGGTGAATCTCCCTCTCAATCTTATTCTTATCAGTCTGTTGTTGATGGGTTTCCATTCCAGTAATGTCCTTTCTATTCCTTTCTGTAGAATAATGGCTACACCTTCACTGTGCTGTCCATCCTCTCTTCCAGAGTAAAGTACTGTTTCTCCTGTTGCTGTTTTAACTTTTCCTGCCCCTGTCCATCTGCTCTCACTTATCCCTAGAATGTGTAATCTATAGTTTCTCATTTCTGCTGTGACCTGTTTTAGTTAACCCGTCTCGTTCATTGTCCTGACATTCCAAAATCCTATTCTTGTTTTGCGGTCAGGATGTCCGTTTTCATGTCAGTGGCTTCCTTTCGGCTTTCACCACTGACAGTCACACGAGCCTCAGACTCCGGATGTTCATCCCGCAGCAAAGTTTTTTCATTTGTTGTCGTTTCCGTAACTTCATTTCTTTTTACATAGACAGGAGTGTCAGCCCTATGCTAAAACCCCCAACCTGGAGGACCAGGGTGTCTGCTTTAGTCTGACCCCTGCCCGCACAAACCTGTCCAGCTTGGTAGAACCTTCCAGGAGTAAAACTCCCGCTGGCATAGCTCTGGGGCAGAAGCTTTATGGCTTTCTTTATTTCTTCTCTACTTGGTCATCCACAGCTGATTTGTAGCTCCTCTTCTGCTGGCTGGATGTCTGGGGGATTAGTTGGAGCTGGTCTATTGAGAAGATCCTCAAAATGTTCTGTCCATCTCTTCATTTGTTCTTGTACATTACTAAGCAATTTTCCATTCTTATCTTTTACGAGGCCATTTGCTTGCTTATATTTCCCTGTCAGCTTCTTTGTGTTGTTGTACAGGTCCCATATTTCCTTTGGCTGCAGCTTCCTCTGCTTCCCTTGCCAACTCTTCAATATACTTCCTCTTGTCTCTTTTGATGTTTCTTCTTTGTTTGCTTTTATGTACACTTCATGAGCCTTGGCTTTGGAGCTTCTGGTTTTGCTTCTGTTTAAATCTGCTTTCTTGTATTTCCTGTCTTCTATCTTGCTAATGGTTTCTGTTGTTATCCATGCTTTGTGCTGATGTTCTCTTTTTCTCAGTACTACTTCATGTCTCATTCCATATATTTTTTACTTGTTGCCAGTGGTCTTCCGTATCTTCTTCATCTTCCAGCTGTTGGCACAGTTGGAGTATTTGGTATTTGTTGGATACTGTGATAAAAAAAATTTTTAAATCTTATTTCCTGATTTCTTAGATATCCCACGTTGTACTGTTTGTTGTCTTTAGCTATTTACTGTTGTAAATTTTTTGAGTTTTAATTAAAGTTATCATTAAACACTGGTTAATCTTAGTACATTTGGACAAAAAATATTTGGCAAACAAAGTTATTTTTAAACACTGGTTAATCTTAGCATATATAAAACAGAAAAATATTTGGCACAGACTTTTTTAGATTATAAATAAATAAAATAAAACACTAACTGACAGAAACAAGTGTGATTATTCATTCACAAATAGCATCACTTCTTTTAAAACCATTTTTTTTTTGACAAATTGACTGCCAGCATTTCCCAATAATGTACATCACATTTATGGATCTGGTTTGCCTGTGCTTAGAGTGTTCAGTTTTGTAAAATATGCCTCAACATGTCTATTATTTATGAAAATAACATCTAGCAAAAGTAAAAAAAGCCACACACACACACTCATATCAGACTAACAAACATAAAAAAAACAATAGCCTAACAATAGACGATTATCACATCCACAGAATCGACTTCACTACAATTATCGTTTTAATCTACACACAGGCCTAGTACACTGCATCACGCATTTTGTTTGCGGTTTCATCATCAATGGTTAGAACGCACATAAACAAAGATGTTGCCTAGCATTAATCCTAACCCTACCCCTTTCCCATCTTATCAATACACAATAAATCTGAAACAAGAAAACTGCAAGAATAACTAACGATAAACTTCCGATTTACCCATTATAAATCCTAATTGAATTCTTACTTCGCAATACCATTAGCCTAGACATCTGGGCTAAAGGCGATGACAAGACCAGCGGTGCTTCATTTCAACCAGTAGTTCTCACACCCACAGTTAAGAAGCACTGCTTTAGAAGCATACTAGACTACCTTTGATAAATAATACACACATAAAGGTAGGCCCTATGCTTCAGGCACTTCTACTTTATTTCTTACGACTGCCTGAAACATACCTTTATGTGTGTATTATTTAATTACTGTTTACAGGTCTCGGCTTTCTTTATTTAGATTACCTTTGACAGTTGGGTCATCATCATCAAATCCGCTTTCTAATGATGTCGAAACGTTCCGATAATATGACATGACATTCTCTGGAAGAAGTCCAAGTTTGATGTTCTTGTCGTCTTGACTTGAGATATCCTTTCTCTTTGAAAATGTAAATCGATTTCCTTTCGACATTTTATTCGCCTTATACAAATAATGGTTTCACTGGACACAAATTATAAAGTCAACTTTCTCTAGAAACATATTATAATGTCATCTTTCATTGGAAAAAAAAATAAAATGTCATCATTCGTTCTCCTCATTGAAAACAACATCGACATGCTCGTAGAGATTAAAATCAACGAAAGACGTGTGTATTAGCTTCAAGCAGTCTAAATGTGGGTCAGATTTTTCTCACGTCACTTACTCTTCAGACCCTAGAGATTAGATTGTACAGTCATGATAGGAAACTCTTTACAGGGCGATACAACAGGAGGCAATATGATCATCAGAAGTGGTCCCCCCGTCCGACAAGTGTTTCGGCCCATTATACTCCTTTACACTCTAAGGGGGGCGGGCCCACCTGGGTCATGACTCCCAAGTGTCTCAGCCTGCTGTTGTCTTGTATCGAAAATGAACCCATTTCACTCCGGTAGCAACTTTAAAATCCACAACTCCGCCAGCCGTGGAGGCAATTATGAAAGTAACAAAGAGAAGACAAATTATCCCGTTCATTTAGTCGCACACAGCTAGGGACAGACACTGACACACCTGCGCGAAGCCGACGAGGCTAGCCACTACGCGCTAGCAACTGAAATTCTGTGCCTGACACCTCTTATAGTATACACCGCGTGTTGCCCCTCAGTCACAACCCTTTCACCAGTATACCAAACGCGTATTGTGGACAAAAATTCCTGGTGTTTTCTGTACTGCAGAGTTTACTGTCACGATTTCCATAGCCCATTGCGGTTGTTCCACAGCCAGCATGATGCCTTTTCGGCAGTTTCACTAAGCCTCTTCAGTGCCCTTGTTCTCGACTGTCCCCTCAGTACCAACAGTTTCAATAAATCATACACTGATGCAGCCTCAAGCCCTCTTGCGCCCACCTCAACAGCCATGACCCTTGCAGTGAACCCATCGTGTCTCAGATCCGCGGTCAGATCATTATACTTGGCCGTTTTGAACGAATGTTGCTCGTCCAATCTGGATTCAAATGGCACAGTCAGTTCAATCAATATAACCTGAAGCGATGCTGAAGAATTAAGCACTATATCCGGCCGTCTACGCGATTTTCTGATACTCTCTGGATATGCCCCTCGTCCAGGTAGGTCTACCGCCATCTCCCAATCGTTTGCACAGTCAAGAAGAGATGGTAAACTGCTACCTGGTTTACTCGGTTTGGGGTGTGCTGACTTTCCTGCCCTCAGAAAGTATGTATTTGCGGTGCTCAGCCTGGCTTTGCTATTCGCCTTCATCCTTGCCAGGTCTATTGTCGCTGCAAGCTCATTTAGCACTTTGTTGTGGCGCCAAGTGTATCGCCCTTGCCCTAATGACACCTTACACGCTGAGAGCACGTGTTCAAGTGTCTGCCTCCCCTGGCACAGGGGGCACTGCTCATCATCCGACTTTCCCCATCTCACAAGGTTTGTGGCCGACGGCAGCAGGTCATACATTGATCTAACAACGAAGCTGAGCCTAAGAATAGAAGAAAAATAGATTATGGAGGATTGATGGAGTGAGCAGATAGTGCCATATTTTGATATCGTAAATCAGAATTATTATCTTGAATTAAGTACACTATATATCCTAATTATAACCCATCAAGGGTTGAACGGGATAATAGTGGGATAATAGTATTTTTTTTTATAATCCTAAACCTAACCCTAAACTCTGTTGTTGTCGACTCGCGACAATCGATTCGGACTTGTCACCATAGCGACTCGACTACCGACGATTTGAGATTTAGGCATTAGCGACTCGACTCGAGACTTGACAATTTGGATGAAACGACTGGTAACATCTATACTTGTATGCATTTAATATTGATTGGAGGTTTATTTATAGTCAGTCCGTATTTATCTGGGGGAAACCTAGCACTGTAAACTACTGGCTAGCATCCTCATTTTTATTATATGTTAACTTTGGTTTTTGTAATATAGTGTTTTATTAACTTTTGTATTTCTGGTGGGGTCTTAATGCCTATAAGATTTTTGACACTCATTTCTGCCTTGTGGTTATTGCAGTATGTCTTAATGTTTTGCATGTGCTGGTCATATTTTTTGCTGTCCATCAGAAAGTGTCTAATTATATTTGGTTCTTGACACTCTTCACATGTGGGTTCCTCTATCATGAAATATTAAGTTCCAAGCTTGAGCCTTAGCAATATTTTATTAATTGGTATTTTTTAGTTCATCTTGTATTTGACACTTTTTGCTTGGTTTTTTTTTTTTCTTGACTTTATTTGAGTGTCTTCCTCTTTTTGCGTTGGTCCCATGCTATTATCCATTATTTATTTATTGCTTGTGCAATTAAGTTCGTAATTTCAAATTTCCCTAGGCCTACTTCAATTTTGTCATAACTAGTTCTTCCCCCTTTGGCTTCTTTGTCTGCAAGCTCATTTCCTGCTAAACTAACATGCGCTGGTATCCATGTTAATGTGACTCTACATCCTGTGGTGCTTAGAAATGTATAAATCTGCAGTATTTCCTCTATAATATATGGCCTGCTACATTCACTTCTGTTTCTCATTGCTAGTATTGATGTCAGAGAATCTATGAGAATGGTTCTTTTATTTGGTGGATTTGTTGCAACTATTTCTAAAGCTTTAAAGATTGCCACTAATTCTGCTGTAAAGATGGACGTATTATCTGTTACTTTAGACGTATTACCTGTTACTTTATATCTTTTGTAAATTTCCAATTTTGGTATTACTATTTTATGGGTTGAGCTGTATCTTGTTTTTTTCTTCCTTGTCGGTCACCTCATTTCCTTCTATTCCTACATGAGAAGGTATCCATGCTAACGGTACTAAACACCTGTGTTATTTAGGTACTCATTTAGTTCCAGTATTTCTTCTGCTATGTCTGGTCGGCGCTACATTCATGCGCACTTCTTAATGTTTGAATTGCCACCAGGGAGTTAGTTATATATTGTTTAATTTTTTTATTTTTGGAGGGGGAGGGTGAGGAGGGCTTTGTTATAATTATTTCTAGCACCTTCGCGATTGCCCCAATTTCTGCATTGAAGATATACGTGTTTTCAGTCATATTATTATGTTTCTTTAGTTTCCATGGTGGAATATGTATTCCTATATATCACGATTTTATAGTTTTGACTAACTATATTTGGACTGAGTTGGTGGGGGAGAAGATACTATATTTGGATATCGGAAATCAGATTTTATTATCTTGAATTTACTACACTTTATGTCATTATTATAACCCATCAAGGATTGAACAGGATATTTTGTCTTTAAAAAAATATATTCCTATACCAGATTCTTCATTTTCTGTTTTAGATCCATTTGTTGATACTGTTCAGATATCCTTAGTTATTTATTCTATATACTCCTTTGCTCTATTATAATAGAGTTTCCTGCCTTTTTATTAATTATTTCTGCAAAGTGATAGTCGATGTTTCTAATCTTGAGCTCCCATGATAGCATAACTGGTTTGTATTTGGTACTACTCTTTATTACGTACATTAATAATGGTAAGCTGTTGTTCTAATTCCTCCGTGCGCTTCCATTCGATGTGATATCTTATAGGGTCTAGTCAGGTATCCCAGACCGTTGGGTGATTCTTCACGACCGATGTGTAAATAGGGAAATTTTTGTCTATTCGTACTTCTTCTTATTCTTGGATTCTTAGCCCCAGACTAACAAAGCAGTCAGTGGTCGTCACGCCTAGTGGAGTCTTGTAGGGCAGTAACAAACTGTCCCCATTTTGCTCGGTCGGAGGCCATCCTTCGTGCCGTGCCCCAATTCTGGTTCATGCTTTGCCTCCACTGTTGTTCGTCAGGTTGTCTTTGGTCTCTTTCACCGTCCTCCTGGTGTCCATAGCATAACAGTTCTGGTGATGGTGTTAGGGTCCCATATGAGGACATGGCCAACCCAGTTCCAGCGTCTGCCTGCAATGATGGTGTGCATGCCTTTTTGACTGCACCGTGTAAGCAGTTCCTAGTACTGCACCGTGTAAGCAGTTCCTAGTTAGAGATGGTATATTCCGTGCCATACAAACTCTCCAGCACTCCGTGCCATACAAACTCTCCAGCACTCCGTGCCATACACAAATGTAGAGAGTACGTAACTCACGTAAAATCGTAATTTGGTGTTTGTGCTGTACTGAGAAGATTTCCAAATGTTGTTTAGATTTTTGCAAAGGCTGTTCTGGCTTTGTTCCTTCTGTTTATGATGTCTTTGCTTGTTCCGCCGCCTTGTTACTATGATTCCTAGATATGTAAATGTATCTGTTTCTCCCAGCTTTTGGTTTCTTATTTTTATGGGCTCAGGATTTATTACATTGAGTGTCATGGCCTCTGTCTTCTTCAGGTTGATGTTCAGTCCTACTTGTTGGTTATATTTATTCAGTCTCTCTGTTTTTCCTTGGATGTGCTGATGTGAATCTGAGAGTAGTGCAATATCGTCTCCGTATTCTAAATCTTCCAGTGTGGTGTGTGACGAAATAAATTGTGCACTTATATAACTTTCGTCCTCTCCGGCATTATCATTTAATTCTTCATTTTCCTCACCTCTTAGTGTTGTTAACCTCTGTTCACACTGCTATAATGTTATTTCACGGCTGAATTGACTATCTTGAGGATTAATCGTAATCACTTAAGTGGTCTAGCCACCTTGAATGCAGAAGGTAAACGTGAAGAGTAATAGTTACTTTGTCACAACTCATTTCTGGCCCAGACCGAGTGACCACCTGGAATTCGAGGTTATCACGACGCCTTCCGACACCTTGGGCGGAAAGAACAATAAACGGCCAGGTGTGTCATCGAATAATGTTTGTTGGCCGTGCTGTATCAGCAATTATCTGTCTCGTGAACGATTTGAGTACGTGGTTGATAATCGGCTAATCTCTTTAGCCCATTCATTTTCTGTGTAATTAATATAGAAAAAATACGTCTGAGGAGATATTATGAGCCAGGCAATCATTGAGGGATGAGTTCACAGATGTGTTTGTGAGTTTGCATTCAAGGCAATCGGAAGTATTACTGACATATTTGAAAGAGGTCAAGCGTTTAAATTTTAAAATGATAAGTTTAAAACACGTGCCGGGGATAGTTAGGATTTAACACCCCGACCCACATAGTTCTAAAGAGCTTACCATTGGTTTAATTTGAGAGACGGAATTGACATTAGATTTCATTGGCAAATTCGTCAGAATTACCATATGGGACTTGGAGCGAAAATTGAGATTTATAATCTAACAATTTGAGACTTAGACTCACTGCACTGCTAAACGTCAAAGTAGCAATTCCTGAGAGAGAGCCATAAGAGAATATGACTTAAGATTTCATACGAAAGGACCAGGACAGAGTAGGCCTATTTGGGCAACTTTGAAACTTAAAAGTAAACCCGCATTTTTAAATACAAAGACCGGAGACTTAAGAAATCAGAATCAAGTCATAAGAGGGATTCTAAAATAATCACAGACCCAGTATTCGAAGCATCTAACCTAAGTTGCTGTGTCCATTCTAATTGTCTTATTGAGCGTTTCATTCCTCAGTGATGCACCTTCTGCCGGTCTTGCAATGCAGTCTAGGAAATTCCTTTCGTCAGTTAGGGGTTGACGTTTTCCTTCCTTGGTCAGCCCACTGTACTGTTCAGTGTATATTTCCTTTAACATAGGGGACTTTGCTTCTGATTTACTTCTTTTTATTACTTTTCTCATCCCTATGGTTTTCAATGCTGCTGGTGTTATCCAATCGTGTATCTTCTTTTCCTGGAAACCCAAGCATGCTTCACTACTTTCCCTAAATATCGCTGAAAGGACATTTAATTTTTGGTTAACGTCACCGGCCTCTGTGCCCTCCTGTTTTTTTTTTGGCAGTTTGATAAGGTTTCTTTATATCTGTCACAAAAGCTTTCTTGATAATAGGGTCCTTCAGCTTGTTAGAGTCGTATCTTTTTGGTTTTCTTACCTTAGGTCGAATAGTTCTAAGCTCCACCTTTATTACTGCTACTACTAGGTGGTGATCACTTCCAACATCTGCAGCTCTTCTTACTGTCACGTCTTGTAATGAATGCCTCCATATGCCATTGATCGTTAAGTGATCTATTTGGTTTCTGTCGCGGCCATTTGGTGATTCCCATGTTGGTTTGTGAATTTCGTTATGTGGGAAGTCAGGTATTGGTAGTACCTCTGGTGAAGGAGCTGTCATGCCCTTTTTAGGGCAGCTCAGCCACCTTTGGTCCAAACCTGGCATCCAGCTCTCACCTGTGGCTCCTCGTAGCTGTCAGCATGCGACAGCGGCCACCCCCGGACAACGGCTTTGACAGGCCGGCTAAACTAGGTGAGGGTAGCCGAATGGTTATAAACCTTCGGTGAGTTAGGGTCTGCCTACCCATGCATGCGAAGACTGGATTCGATAGACTGCGCGGAAGAAACCACCTGTTGGTTCAACGGGCATGACGGCGATTATCAGCAACGCGCTGTGGAGCGTAAGGAGCACGGCGAGGCACGTAGAAAGCCCTGGTCATCCACTGCACCTGACTTCATCTCCAGTCGTCTTGACTTGTCTTGCCACTGGATTGAGATGGACCCAGGCGAGAGAGTGAGGTCGACGAATTGCGCAACTCTTCCTCACTTTAATCCAAATCACCGCGCAAGTCACTCTTTCATCCATTCATCCATTCATCCATCCACTCACAACAAGTCCTGTGGCGAGCGGCGAAGCGGCAGGCGTGGGTACGCTGGCAGTCGTAGTCGCAGACCTACACACAGGCGGCTCAGGCCATATGGTCGTCTTCCACTGATCGGAGCAGCAGTGGGATTCGGCAGCCCCCTGAGTGTCTGAGCAGCCCTCTTTAGGAAAGCACTGCTCACCTCCATGGCATGAGGAAGGGGCTAGAAAAGGTGCCCTAAACATTGCCTGCTTCACCATTACCTAACCAGCTTACCGCGGTTGGTGGGTACCCTACTTCGGCGGTCGACATATAAGAAAAAGAAAGGACAGATTTTTCCCCCTCATTCTAGGCGCATGGAATGTGCGCACTTTACTTGACAAAGACTTTAATGCAAACAGACCTGAGAGACGAACTGCCCTGATTGGGAGAGAACTGGCCAGGTACAACATTGACATAGCAGCACTGAGTGAAACTCGACTTGCAGGCGAGGGCCAACTTTGCGAAAAGGGTGCAGGTTATACATTCTTTTGGAGCGGAAGAGGAACTGAAGAAAGACGAGAAGCAGGGGTTGGATTTGCAATCAAAACAGCAATTGTCAGCAAGTTAGCGGGGCCCCCAAAGGGAATAAATGACCGACTCATGACGGTCAAGATCCCTCTATTCTATGGAAGAAAACATGCCACCATCATTAGCGCGTATGCACCAACTATGACAAACCAGGATGATGTCAAGGATAAGTTTTACGAAGAACTACATGCAGTCATTGCATCAGTTCCTAAAGCAGATAAGCTCATCATTCTTGGTGACTTTAATGCAAGAGTAGGCTCAGATAACATCTCCTGGAATGGCACTATTGGTAGGTACGGCGTGGGTCGCTGTAACAGTAATGGACTTCGTCTCCTCCAGACTTGCGCAGAACATGACCTCCTTGTCACCAACACCATTTTTCGACTTCCTACCCGCAACAGGACCTCCTGGATGCACCCTCGCTCAAAGCATTGGCACCTAATTGACTATGTAATTGTTAGGAAGAAAGACAGGCAAGATGTCCGGGTGACCAAGTCCATGTGTGGTGCCGAATGCTGGACTGATCATCGCCTCATTGTATCTAAACTTAAAGTTCGTATCCAACCAGCCAGGCGCCCTCAGGGGAAGAAAACGCAAAAGAGGCTGGATGTCACCAAACTAAAGAAGACAACAATCAAACAGTCATTTACTGACACCTTAGAAGACCGTCTCAAATCTATCTCGCTAGACGGCCAAAGTGTGGAAACAAATTGGGCAGCCCTAAGTGAGCAGATCTACAACACTGCTACAGAGGTCCTGGGTCCTTCCATCAAGAAACAAAATGACTGGTTTGATGAGAACTCAGATGATATAAAGCAGATGTTGGCTGAGAAACACCATCTCCATAAAGCATATTTAAATGATCCAAAATCTACATCCAAGAAAGACGCTTTCAACAACATGCGTAGAATCGTCCAACGTAAACTACGCCAGATGCGGGATTCATGGCTGAGTAATAAAGCAGATGAGATCCAAGGCTTTGCTGACAGCCATGACTTGAAAAACTTTTACCTTGCACTCAAAGCGGTCTATGGTCCAACATCATCAGGATCATTTCCCCTCCTTAATGCAGATGGAAAAACACTAATTACAGACAAGGAAAAAATTCTCCAACGCTGGGCTGAACATTTTAATAATATCTTGAACCAGCCATCATCTATTAACGACGAAGCCATCATCCGCCTGCCCCAAATTCCTATAAATGAAGCATTAGATGATGTACCAACTCTGGAGGAAACTAAAAAAGCGATTCGTCAACTGTCTAGTGGAAAGGCCCCTGGCTCCGATTCAATTCCTGTTGAGGTTTATAAAGATGGCGGTGCAGTTCTGATAGAGAAACTTCATATGATCTTCCAGCAAATGTGGCAGAGTGAAACCATCCCACACGATCTCAAAGATGCCTCAATTATACATCTATATAAACGTAAAGGTAATCGCCAAGACTGCAACAATCATCGAGGCATCTCTCTTTTATCAATCGCTGGGAAGATATTCGCCAGAATCCTTTTGAATCGCCTTACGGCTCATCTTGACAAAGGTCTTTTACCTGAAAGTCAGTGTGGATTCCGGAAAGAACGTGGAACCACAGATATGGTGTTCGCTGCAAGACAGCTACAAGAAAAATGCCAAGAACAGCACTGTGACCTGTACACAGCTTTCATCGACTTGACAAAGGCGTTCGACACGGTCAGTAGAGAGGGTCTATGGAAGATCATGGCAAAATACGGCTGCCCAAAGAAATTTATCACAATAGTGCAGCAACTGCATGATGGAATGCAGGCTAGAGTTCAGGAAAACGGTGAGCTATCAGAGCCTTTCCCCGTCTCAAATGGAGTTAAACAAGGGTGCGTACTTGCACCGACTCTGTTCAGTATCATGTTTTCTGCTATGCTGACTGATGCTTTTAGAGACGGGGACACAGGAATCGACATTAGTTATCGTATTGATGGAAAATTGTTTAACCTTAGGAGGCTTCAAGCAAAAACCAAGGTCAAATCACACACCATCAGAGATCTTCTGTTTGCTGATGATTGTGCCCTCAATTCCTTCTCAGAGGCTGATCTGCAGCATAGTGTGGATAGATTCTCCGAAGCCTGCGCCAACTTTGGGCTTACCATCAATACGAAGAAAACAGAAATCATGTACCAACCAGCTCCTGGCACAGTTTATACTGAGACAGTCATCAAGGTTAATGGTGAGAAACTGAATGTTGTGAACAGATTCACATACCTTGGTAGCACACTATCCCAGAACATTGTCATTGATGATGAGGTGAACACCAGGATCTCCAAAGCCAGCAGCACATTTGGCAGACTATACACCAACGTTTGGCATCGAAGTGGCATTAGTCTACAGACAAAGCTGAAGGTATACAGAGCTGCGGTGCTTCCAGTGCTGCTATATGCATGTGAAACATGGACTGTATACAGGCGCCACGTAAAGAAGCTAAACCACTTCCATACAGTCTGTCTCAGGAAGATAATGAACATCAAATGGCAAGACAAGATCCCGGATACCGCCGTTCTTGACAGAGCTGGTATCCCTAGTATTGATACTATTCTGATGCAGTCACAAATTCGCTGGGCAGGTCATGTAGTCCGCATGCCAGACCATCGACTGCCAAAGATACTCTTTTATGGTGAGATGCAGAAGGGTAAACGCTCCCATGGTGGCCAAAAGAAGCGCTTCAAAGACACGTTAAAGACGTCATTGAAAACCTTTGACATAAACCCAGACACATGGGAAGCTGCTGCGCAAGACCGAACTGCTTGGCGCACATCTCTTCGTAAAGGTGCAGCAGCATGCGAATCATCCAGAAGAGCAGCAGCAGAACAGCGGAGACAAGCTAGAAAGGACCGTGAAATAAAACCTTCACATGAAGCAAACATTCCCTGCCCACACTGTCCAAGATCTTTTCAGGCCCGCATCGGGCTCTTCAGTCACCTTCGTACCCATAGACTAACCTAACATATTCTTAAATAATTGGATGAACAGAGTGGTCTTCATCACCCGTGATGGACGAACAACCATGTGGGAAGAGAGTTCATCCAATGACTAAGTTGTTGATACTACAGACGCCTATCAGTTTATCTCCATTCTCGTTTGCAGCACCACTACCGCATCTCCCCATTACCCTTTTATAGTATGTATTAAAGGATCCAACTTTGGCATTGAGATCTCCTATTACTATAATAACGTCATGTCTAGGTGTAGCTTCCATTTGTTTTTGTAGTTGTTGATAAAACTCATCCTTCATAAACACGAAGAAGCAATCCAAACCACATAAATATAGGGTTGGGTACAACAGAGATCAGCAGCATAATATACAATATTATAACTATAAAATTTTTTTTTTTTTTAAATCAGAACTATCAATGACATCAAGAAAGTGAAGCATTTTACAAAGTAATAACATTCAAGGGAATTGGAGACATAAACTTAAAGATGATATGGAAAGACACTGCAAGGCTTGCTATGCATTTGTTTTTCATCATATAAAAATTGTGTCCTATGTCGTGCTGATGCTGACAACTGCTATTTTGCATTAGTATTTGTCTTCTGCGGTTACTGTTTCTAAGATTCGATACTAAGATTATGATGTATGCTGTGGATTAAAAACGCGTGCACAGTGTTTGATTATGGGCTATGTAGTTTTAAATGTTTGGGCATTTGCGCCTACAGAACAAACACATGGCATGATGTTATACTTTACGCTTTTAATTTGCTTTTGAAACGTGGAAGAGGTAAAATGTTAATCAAACGATGACACTTTTTTACTTTCTCTCTAATTCAGACCGCAAAATGCCCAGCTCCGAGCTAATTCGTGATAAGCAAAATTTCGGATAAGAAGTACTTAAATGGTTCCAGTGACTTCTATTTATCCGGACTGCACTGTACGTCTATGCAAATATATATATATATATATATATATATATATATATATATATATATATATATATATATATATATATATATATATATATATATATATATATATATATATATATATATATATATATATATATATATATATATATATGGCCAGACCCCCGCCATAAAGCAAAAATCGCCGGAAAGCGAAGCACAGCCTTGTTTTTAGCTTGGAAATGCATTCATTCATTCATAACCCTCCACTCCCAAAGGAGCATAGGCCTTCAACAAACACATGCCAAGTCCTCCTGTCACGTGCCATCATCTCAAGTTCTTTCCATGTTCTCCTCATCATTTTCACCTCTGTTTCCAACTCTCTTCTCCATGTACTTCTTGGTCTTCCTCTGCCTCTCTTGCCCTGGGGGTTCCAGAACAAGGACTGCCTTGTAATGCTATCAACAGGTTTCCTCAGTGTGTGTCCTATCCATCGCCATCGTCTTCTTCTCATTTCTTGTTCCACTGGCACTTGTCTAGTTCTTGTCATCAGTTCCACGTTGGTAACCTTGTCATACCATTTTAATCCCTCTATTCTACGCAAGCACCCATTTATGAAAGTCTGTAGCTTTTTGGTTGTTGTCTTTGTTGTTCTCCATGTCTCTGAGCCATACAATAGGACTGACTTCACATTTGAGTTGAAGATTCTTATTTGGAAATGCATGCAGGTGCCTAAATGCCAAAAATAACATGCTTACACTTTCATATTTTAAGTGCACAATTGTTGGTTATATTTTTTTGTTGGTATTATTATATTATATTTTGCTATCGTTCAAGTATCATGTCGAACTGCAGAGAAGTGCAAGCGAGGACTGGCAGCCTTAAAAACAATGGCTTCTGCGCGCTTGGAACAAAGACTACCGTTTCCCCTGTATCATCAGCTCATGATTTCAGTAATCGAGTACGGGCTAGGAATACTCACGCTGTCAGTGTCACAATGTGAACGAATGGAACGCATTCAAAATGAAGGGATGCGACTAGTTTTGGGCTGTACGTGTGATACCTCCATTGTGACAATGAGATACATGCTCGGATTACTGTCGATTAGATCCAGATATGCGATGGCCCAGGCAAAAGCCTATATGCGGGTAACCACCGACAAAAGACACCCCCTACATGAGAACGTAGCTGACATCAAAGGAGCAAGGATCAAGAGGGGGATATCATGGATGGCACAGGCAGAAGCTACGCTTGGTCAGGTGACTAGGGTTGAAAATGTATCCAAAGGGGACGAGTGGAGTAAGTCAGGGGAGAACTGGATAAACTACCAGCAGGTCATCATTAGCCTTGGCAGAGAGGGCAGATCTTGGGGCAATGGAAAAGCAGAGCTAGAGATTAATCAGCTGATAAGTGATCATGCTGGGGATGATGACGCCATTGTGTACACTGATGGGTCTGTAGTGCGTGGTGAGAAATCAGGATGGTGCTTCTCTGCGAGAATAAAGAGCAGGGTCGTCGCTGAACAGAGTGGAGCCTACATGACAGCAACCTCCAGCATGAGAATGGAGGTAGAGGCAGTTACTGCAGCACTGAGGTGGCTGTCTGAAACTCCATCAACCAGGGCAGTTATGTTGTCAAACTCTCAAGCCATGCTTCAGAAAGTTAAGAACAGATGGCTGCGGCAGGAATGGGAAACATCAATAGAATCCTCAAGTCTTGAAGAACTGATGTGGATCTACTATCCTGGTCATGCAGGGATACGTGGCAATGAGAGAGCTGACAGACTGGCCTCAAGAGCACCAATAGTGGGGACACTGGACATGGATAAGGGAGAGATACTAAGGGCAATTAATAATCGTCTGCTGGATAATGACACTGCAATGGATGAACCAACAAGGCTGAGATTGTTGGAGTTTGGCATCAAACGTGGGACTAGCAGAAATGGACGTGAGAGAGGATGCATCCGTCGTATGTACAACCAGCGTTCTACAGGTACAATCAGCATTCATACTCTTCGACATTTGCTGAGGGAGACAGAGCACCTATGGGTTTGCTCGGAGAGCAGTGAGGTCGATTCTGATTAACAATAAATGCACAATAAAGCTAGGCCTAAAATAACAATACGAAAGTAAATTGAATAGAGCTAGAACCTCAACAAAAGCTACGAAAATAAAATGAATACAGCTAGTAAAGTAAATTAAAAAAAAAAAAAGATGTTTATTTCACGCATCAAATACAAAGTAAGAAAAAAAAATGTCCAAACCGATAAAAGCTTTTCCATGTCAGCAATCAGGCAATAACGCTTCCTAACCACTTTAGTGTTCATTGGTGTAGCACTTTTGATTTCCTTTAACACTTTATCCTTAGCATTAACAATTGTACTAACTGTTTGACGAGCTAGGTCTAGCTTATGGACTATCTCAGCCATAGACATACGGTACCTGACTGGCTTAGTTTAATCATATGTAACGTTTCTTTTAAAGTATGAGGCTTATGGTTTTTTTTAAATCACTAATTAATATCCATTATAAATAAACACAAAAATATTACACTACATATACAATAATAAGTAAAAAATTTTGAAAATTGCCCATAATACACAAAAAGACGCAGAGCAAACAACTCCTTTAAACAGACTGAACGACATAGGTGCTGAACGAACGAGAATTAAATGGCTCAGGCACACTTGCTTCTCTTTCTCAGCGGTCGAGTGCGAGCATGTCATGCCGAGAACTGCGGAATGAGTAAGGCAAGCGCCGAAAATTATGAATATAATTGAAAAGCGCCTATTAGCGAAGTGTCGAAAAGCAAAGCGCCGAAAAGCGGGGTTGTTGTTTGTTTAACAAGGGCCGCTGAGCTTCTCGCTCTTTAGCAGCCAATATCAAATTGAAGACTCCTTGGTATTATCTACACTGTAGATCTAGGCTTATCCGGTGGCTTTTCTGCCATTCTGAAACGTGTTGAGTTGAAGTCATGAGCTCCAGTTTCTCCTGCTTGGCTTACATTTAAAGGATCGTCACATCTGGTCCCAAGGTAGAAATAAGAAGTGCGTGGCTTACTGCGCATTCCCAGCCATCCAAGGGGCTCTCCAACCATGCAGAGCTAAAATACTGTACTCTGGTTCTGGGCTCTCCCAAGGAATTGTCACGTCCGCACAGAGCCACTCTTTAGCTTCCCCTGCCTATCACTGGGTCCATAGTGAGATCCTTCTGCATGTAGTCAACCAAGTCAAAGCCAAAGAGTTACGTCTGGAGCTCAAGGAACTTCTCCAAGCTTAGTGTGCAATGCTGGTTTCTCAACAAGTTTCACCACAGGGGGAATCCCTGGCAGTGTGTTGATGATTTCAAGAGTCAATGAGGATGTAATTAGTCTCACAGACATAGGTTCACTCCCACGTACATATATTCTAGCATTGTGCATTACTGGTGGTCATATAAGGATGACTCCAGATATGCCTCCATGCGTCGAAAAGAGGGGTATGACTATTACCTTTCAGATCCCGGTGGAGAACAAGCCTTCAACAAACACATTCCAAGCCATCCTGCCCAGTGACATCCACTCCAGACTTTTCCATATCGTCTTTATTCCCTTCACTTCTTGTCTCCAGTTCTCTTCTCCATGTGCCTTTGATCTCTCTCTATTTCTTTTACTCTGAGGATTCCAAAACAAGGCTGACTTGTAGTGCTAATAACTGTGTTTTTTTCTTTCTTTCAATATTTATACAATCCAACACCAGGAACGTCTGACATCTTGTTCTACTGGTATTTGTCTTGTTCCACTGGTATTTGTCTGGCCCCACTGGTATTTGTCTTAGTCTACTGGTATTTGTCTGGTCCCACTGGTATTTGTCTTGTCCCATTGGTATTTGTCTTGTTCTAATGGTATTTGTCTTGTCCCACTGGTATGTGTCATGTTCTACTGGTATGTTTCTTGTGCCACTGGTATTTGTCTTGTTCTACTGGTATTTGTCTTGTCCTACTGGTATTTGTCTTGTCCCACTGGTATTTGTCTTGTCCCACTGGTATTTGTCTTGTCCCACTGGTATTTGTCTTGTACCACTGATATTTATCTTGTCCCACTGGTATTTGTCTTGTGCCACTAATATTTGTCTTGTGCCACTGGTAGTTGTCTTGTGCCACTGGTATTTGTCTTGTCCTAATGATATTTGTCTTGTCCCACTGGTATTTGTCTTGTCCCATTGGTCTTTGTCTTGTCCCACTGGTATTTCTCTTGTTCTACAAGTATTTGTCTTGTTCTACTAGTATTTGTTGAGTCCCACTAGTATTTGTCTTGTCCCACTGGTATTTGTCTTGTTCCACTGGCATTTGTCTTGTCCCACTGGTCTTTGTCTTGTTCCACTGGTATTTCTCTTGTTCTACAAGTATTTGTCTTGTTCCACTGGTATTTGTTAGTCCAACTGGTATTTGTCTTGTCCGACTGGTATTTGTCTTGTGCTACTGATATTTGTCTTGTGCCACTGGTATTTGCCTTGTCCTACCGGTATTTGTCTTCCAGTTGTATTTGTCTTGTGCTACTGGTATTTGTCTTGTGCCACTGGTATTTGTCTTGTCCCACTGGTATTTGTCTTCCAGTTGTATTTGTCTTGTGCCACTGGTATTTGTCTTCTGCCACTGGCATTTGTCTTGTTCCACTGGTATTTGTCTTGTCCCACTGGTATTTGTCTTGCCCCACTGGTATTTGTCTTGCCCCACTGGTATTTGTCTTGCCCCACTGGTATTTGTCTTGTCCGACTGGTATTTGTCTTGTGCCACTAGTATTTGTCTTTTCCCACTAGTATTTGTCTTGTGCCACTGGTATTTGTCTTGCCCCACTGGTATTTGTCTTGTCCGACTGGTATTTGTCTTGTGCCACTGGTATTTGTCTTTTCCCACTGGTATTTGTCTTGTCCCACTGGTATTTGTCTTGGCCCACTATCATTTGTATTGTCCCACTGGTTTTTGTCTTGTTCCACTGGTATTTGTCTTGTGCCACTAGTATTTGCCTTGTGCTACTGGTATTTGTCTTCCAGTTGTATTTATCTTGTCCCACTTGTCTTGCCCCACTGGTATTTCTCTTGTTCCACTGGTATTTGTTGAGTCCCAGTGGTATTTGTTGAGTCCCAGTGGTATTTGTCTTGTTCCACTGGTATTTGTCTTGTCCCACTGGTATTTGTCTTGTCCCACTGGTATCTATCTTGTTCCACTGGTATTTGTCTTGTCCCACTGGCATTTATCTTGTTCCACTGGTATTTGTCTTGTCCCACTGGTATTTGTCTTGTTCTACTGGTATTTGTCTTGTCCCACTGGTATTTGTCTTGTCTTGTCCCACTGGTATTTGTCTTGTCTTGTCCCACTGGTATTTGCCTTGTGCCACTGGTATTTGCCTTGTCCTACTGGTATTTGTCTTGTCCCATTGGTATTTGTCTTGTCCCACTGATATTTGTCTTGTTCTACTGGTATTTGTCTTGTCCCACTGATATTTGTCTTGTTCTACTGGTATTTGTCTTGTTCTACTGGTAATTATCTTTTCCACTGGTATTTGTCTTGTTCTACTGGTAATTGTCTTGTTCTACTGGTATTTGTCTTGTCCCACTGGTATTTGTCTGGTTCTACTGGTAATTGTCTGGTTCTACTGGTAATTGTCTTGTCCCATTGCTATTTGTCTGGTCCCACTGGTATTTGTCTTGTCCCATTGGTATTTGTCTTGTTCTAATGGTATTTGTCTTGTCCCACTGGTATGTGTCATGTTCTACTGGTATGTTTCTTGTGCCACTGGTATTTGTCTTGTTCTACTGGTATTTGTCTTGTCCTACTGGTATTTGTCTTGTCCCACTGGTATTTGTCTTGTCCCACTGGTATTTGTCTTGTCCCACTGGTATTTATCTTGTCCCACTGGTATTTGTCTTGTGCCACTAATATTTGTCTTGTCCCACTGGTATTTGTCTTGTGCCACTGGTAGTTGTCTTGTGCCACTGGTAGTTGTCTTGTGCCACTGGTATTTGTCTTGTCCTAATGATATTTGTCTTGTCCCACTGGTATTTGTCTTGTCCCATTGGTCTTTGTCTTGTCTCACTGGTATTTCTCTTGTTCTACAAGTATTTGTCTTGTTCTACTGGTATTTGTTGAGTCCCACTAGTATTTGTCTTGTCCCACTGGTATTTGTCTTGTTCCACTGGCATTTGTCTTGTCCCACTGGTCTTTGTCTTGTCCCACTGGTATTTCTCTTGTTCTACAAGTATTTGTCTTGTTCCACTGGTATTTGTTAGTCCAACTGGTATTTGTCTTGTCCGACTGGTATTTGTCTTGTGCTACTGATATTTGTCTTGTGCCACTGGTATTTGCCTTGTCCTACCGGTATTTGTCTTCCAGTTGTATTTGTCTTGTGCTACTGGTTGTAGTGGTGTTTGATGGTATTGTATGATGGTGATATTACTAAATGTAATTGTATGAGGCCAGCTGTGAAGGCTCCTGAGATAAAATGTAGTTGTGAATTGTCAGAAGGCCTTTCTTGCTACCACTACGACCTCACACTTAATTTTTTTTTTTAATGAATGTGGCTACGTAAAGTGTCTAGGGTTATGATATGTAGTGTGGTGTAATAGGTTATAGATATACCCACAGATATTTAACAAGACTAATAATATTAATAAATGTTAAAATACACTGAACTAACTCACGTGTGTAAAATTTTTTTGATAGAATTATATTACATTTATTTTGTTCTGGATCAATTTTTTAGGTTGACCAGAACTTAAAAGGATTTAGAGATTATGAAGAAATGCATGGAATATTATATCATAAATGCAATAGTGTACATATATATGTACTATACTAGTTAGTTTTATTAAAATGTTCTAGTAGTCATCTACTTGGGAGGATAGTTAATGTTTGTGCTGTTGGGGTGGCCTCATCACACCTGTCTATATTGACTACACAGTGTCCAGAAAATGGTGGGAATTTTTTATGGGGATATTAGTAACTACACAGCGTTGGTGAATGTCCAGCAGACCAGAGGCTCACTCATCTTGTAGTTGTAGCTCTGGTGCTGAAATCAGGTGGTCCCACCTCTCCGTGCTGGCGGGCAATAATGGTGGTCTCTGTCACAAGTACTGCACAGATACACTCTAGTAAAGTCACCAACTGAATAGACACTGCTTGGTTGACAACAGAAACTCACAGCTCTGCAATCAAAGTATGGGCCATGTGTCAAAATCTATTCTCTACCCACGTCTGGACATAACACTGACACAACAACCACATCATACAGACAGGTCAGATCTCTCTGACCAAACAGCACATTTACCATGGTGGTTTTACATCAGATAGATCCTCCCAGACTATAGATTCTGAAAAATATTTATTAGTTTTCTGCCCTAAAAGAGGATAGGTAATATGTTTCATTATTCTCAACACTTGATCTGTCTTGCCTAACCCTGGCTGGAGTTTATGTACATTGTTGGTCCCTAGACCCTGACTAGGGCGGGGGGTCTAGAGCAAATCCCTACTTGTTTGTAAGGCTAGATTTCGATATGGCAGTATCAAATCACTCAAACATGAAACAATATTCAAAATATATAAGGAAATAATTTCAATCTTACCAGATTATGAATAAATAACACAGAATTGCTAGCAAAACTCAGCTTAGCTGCTGGCTATAGTATGGCGTCCCTAAATTTATTTCACTTTCTTTCATATGGAAATCACCACACTTTAAAATCTGTGTCTATCACTGAACAACTATTGAAGAATGGCCCCACTTTCGCGTCTGAGCGCTAATGATATGATTGTCTGTGGCCAATCACTGCCTAGGTTTTTTTGAATTTCAAATTTCCTACACTAAAGTCATTTCAGTCATGCTTCAGTCAAGTATGGATGGTTATCTGTTAGTCTGTCCGTCTCTACTTGTGTTTCTACAAAAATGTACTTGATTTTTGAACCAACCTTTCTCTCCCCTCCAAAATTTTGTCGTTAAAAGTTATATTTAGACACAGCCACCACAAATATCCCTTCTCTTCCATACTACGTAGATTTGAACACCTGCGTCTCAAGGTCGTGTTTTTTTTTTTTTTCAAATAGCGACACTTTTAGATTCAATACAGTCTGTCGATGATGTGAACAACACTGTCTTTTGTCATTATCTTCAATATTATCTATCCGTCTGTAAAATTAAGAACATATTAGTTCACTGCTCAGAATAGGCCATCCGGCCAGCTAATTTTTATATTCCTAACATTAATATTAAGAAAAAAGTACTTTTTAAATTTTGTAATATTCCAAACATCTGCGTTTTAGCCGCTGAATTCAAATCAAGGGCTTGGTATTGCAAAAGCGTCCAATAAATGACTGTGGCGTAACATATCTATGGTCCCTTCTGTCGAGTTGCTTACTTTTTATGTCAACTTGGGAAACGTGACTTTTCTCCGTTCCCCCCCCCCCCCCCCCCCCCCCCCCCCCCCCCCCCCCCCCCCCCCCCCCCCCCCAATTGCGTCTCCTTAGCCTTTCTAGTCTCACGCAATCTTTCCAGTCATATTTTTTTCCTTTTTGATCCGCCGTTCCCCTCCTGTCTAGCAAGTCAATTATTATGGAGGATGATGACCCGCGGTCTAGGCGATCATGTACTATTCGCAGCCTACGCATTATGTTTTTATCCTTAAATGTTATCTTTGGAGGTATTTTACCGTTGTATCTCTGTCAATTTCACTACACATCTCCCCACTTGAAAACATGCCTATGGCAAGTTCCAAAACCAGCGATACACATAGGTAAAATTACTCCTCACGTCTGCCACTACTCTAATTTTGATCACAGGGGTGCCGACTGAGGAAATCTGCACCGACATTCAATTTGCCTGGGATATATTGGATACTGAACTGATAAGGTTGAAGCAATAAAGACCACCTCAGCAATCTTGCGTTTTCATGCCTAGCCTGAGACAAGAACACGAGAGGCTGATGGTCCGTCTCCACCACAAAAGTCCTACCATACAGATAGATTTGAAACTTCTTTATTGCCCAGATTAATGCTAAACATTCTTTTTCGCTTGTGGAGTATCCTTGTTCCGCCTTATTCAATTTGCGGCTTGCATAAGCGACTGGTTTAAGTTCCCCATCAGGTGAGGATGATCTTTGCAACAAAGCCCCTCCGAGTCCTACATTACTTGCATCGGTTCTTAAGACAAAGTCCTGTGTCAAATCAGGCAGTTTGAGAATAGGCTTGCTAGTGAGTTTTTCCTTTAACTCTTGGAACGCTAGTTCACATTGTGCAGTCCAAATAATTTTATCTGGAAGTCCCTTGCGAGTCAGATCAGTCAGAGGAGCACAAATAGCGTTAAAATTTTTGATGTATTTCTGATAAAATCCGCATAACGACACGAATGATCGCACGTCCTTTTTTGTTTGTGGCCTAGGTGCTCTCTGCAGTTTTTCCAAGTTCTTAGGATCAGGGGTCATATTACCCTGATATACAGTGTGCCCCAAGAATTCCAACTCTTTGCATCCAATACAACATTTTGTTGGCCTAGCAGTTAAGTTCGCCTCCCGAAGTCTATCAAACAACATCTCCAGAGCTTCAATGTGTTCTTCAAATGTCTCTGTGGCGACGAGAATATCATCCATGAAATTCGTGATACACGGGTTATTCAGGGGATCCAACAATTTGCGCATCATCCTTGAAAACACACTCGGAGCATTTTTCAGTCCGAATGGTAGCATATTGAATTCATAATGTCCATCCGAAGTGCTAAAAGCCAAATAAGGTCTCACTTCAGGCTTCACTGGGATCTGGTAATAGCCTTTACTAAGATCCACCTTTGAAAAGTATTTTGCCTTGTTCAGTCTGGCAAATAGCTGTTTTGTGTCTGGTAATGGATCCACTTGTCCTTCTGTGACAGCATTCAGTTTCCTGTAATCTATGCACAGTCTGTGTTCCCCAGACGGTTTTCTCAACAAAACGACACTAGAACTAAAAGATGATTCACTGTGCGAAATAATCCCCTCCTTCAACAAATACTCTATTTCTTCCTTCAATGCCTTCTCCTTCGCGAACGGAATAGAATAGGCTCTCATACAGATTGGGTTTGAGTCTACCAGTTTCATGTCATACTGTAGCAAATTTGTATGGCCTGGTTTATCTGTTAATACATCTGTATGTTCCTCCAGAACCTGTTGAACTCTCTCCCTCTGGTTTTTATTCAGGTGCTTACTGACTTTTACCTGTGCTGCTGTTTCACAAGGATGTAATGGGTATTCATGTGAGGTGAGTGGTTCTTTTTGCATCTGGGTTGCAATAGCCAAGGTCAATAAGGGGGTGCTTTCCTGGAGTGGTCTGTCCAGATACTTCTTTAACAGGTTTACATGATAAACTTTTTCCTTCCCCTTTTTGTCAATTTTATAGTTTGTTCTAGACACCTTCTCTAGAACCGTATATGGACCTTGCCAACCAATTTGTAATTTATTCTGGCTTCCGGGTAGTAGAAGCAGCACCTTCTCTCCGACTGCCAGTTCCCTGTCCTTTGCCTTCCTATTAAAATATGCTGCATGTTTCTTCCTGGCTTGTTTCAAATTATCATTTGCCAGTTTCCATCCAGCTTTCAAACGAGTGGTCAGTTCGTTCACATATTGATACGATGAGGTAACAGTCTCTTCCGCCTTCTCATCTGTCCAGGTCCTTAATAACGCTTCTAATGGACCTTTTATTGGCCTCCCAAATAGCAGAGTTGCGGGAGCCATCCCGGTTGAACTATGTGGTACCTCCCGATACGCAAACAATGCGGCGGGCAGGAATTGATCCCACAGATCCGGTTTTTCGTGTGCCAGCTTTCTCAGGATAGAAATGAGAGTCCCATTGAACCTCTCTACCTGGCCGTTTCCTTGTGGATGGTACGGACTACAATGAAAGTGCCTGGCTTGAAATAGCTTAAAAACTTCTTCCGTTAGTTTCCCCTTGAACTGAGAACCATTATCCGTCAAGATTTGATGCGGGAATCCTAATCGGGTAAATATTGTAAGTAGTGCCTCTGCTACATGTTTTGAATCGATTGATGGCAGGGCTACCGCCTCTCCCCACATAGAACAAGTGTCCACCAGAGTAAGGATGTAACTGTTCCTCCTCTTGGTCCGAGTGAGAGGTCCTACAATATCCACTGCAACCCTCTCAAAAGGTGTTCCCACTATGGGCATTTCCCCTAGAGTTGCAGGAGCAGTCCAGTGCTTAGGAGCTACCCTTTGACATTCTGGGCAGGATTTGACATATCTTTTTATATCCTCCGTTATCCCTGGCCAGAAGTAATGACAAGCTATACGCTGTCCTGTGGCGCTGATCCCCATGTGACCACTGAAGGGAATCGCATGCCCGAGTTCCATCACTTTATCTCTATATGAAGAGGGAAGAACCAGCTGGTTGTGACCATTTGTTCCAGTTCCGGCCTTCCTGTATAAGAGTTTGTTCTTCATGAAATATTCCCCCTTGCTCGGAGGTGTGTGGCATTTGGGCAATTTTTTTAAACAGGGCTTGAGTGTCCTATCCTCAGCCTGCGCCTTCCTCATCTCCTCTGGATGAGCATTTATAGGTTCACCTTCTTCCTCCTTCTTCTGTGACCTGGTCTGCACTGTCGCCATGATCACAGGTTTCTCGGGATTCCCCAAGAAGACGTATCTACACCCCAATATCAGAGGGTAGATTGGTTCATCTATCACTGCTGCTCTGATTTCTCCTTCCACATAGCGAGTTTTCACCGTTATCCTTGCGATGGGAAGTGTCATGAGTGGTATGTCCTTAGTCGCCCCTTGTATTTCCACTGTTTCTGTGGTATACTGACTTGGGTCCACTAGGCTAGACTTCACAACTGAATCATAATCCAAACCTGTATCATAAAGGCACCTTATGGTGACCCCATTACAAATAACATCCTCACAAACTGGGGGGTGATAAGGTTCCTGTTGTCCCTTAGGATTAACCTTTAATCTTTGCGTCCCCGACTTCATTGCAGCAATGTTTGAAGGTTTCCTTCTACAAAATTCGGTGTTATGGTTATCCTTCTTGCACCATTTACACCATCTTTTTCCTTGGTTCAACGGTTTTCTTTCATTGAACTTTTGGTCATTGAACTGTGAGTTTCTGTCGCGATAGTCATTTCTTGGCCGCTCAAAGTTTGTCCTACCTTTATTTCCCTGCTCTCTATTATCAAATTTATTAAATTGCTGTGGAGCTTTAAAATTGTCTATGTGCTTCTTCTTAGCACCACTTACCTCTGCCTGGGCTGCCTGATACCTCTCAGCAACATTTAAAATTTCCCCCAACTTCTCTGCACCTTGTTCCATGAGAAATTTTCTCATGTCTGGAGCCATGGACTCTCTCAATTGCTCAATCATGATCATTTCTTTAAGATCTTGGGTCTTCCCCAGAGCCGTCCATTTCTCCAAATAGGTTTCTAGTCTAGCAGAGAATTGGTGGTATGTCTCCCCAGACAACAGTTTGGCATTTCTAAATTTCTTACGATAAAATTCACCATTCTTCTCGTACCTTAATGACAAAGCCTGCTTTAACATATCATAATTGTCTTGGTCTTCCCTGTTCATTTTGGCAAATACTTCATAAGAAGTACCCCTCAATCCCTGTGATAGCTTTAAGCTCCACCTCTCTCTCTCTAACCCATATGTAGTAGCTAATAACTCAAAACGTCCTAGGTACCCCTCTATGTCATCGTCTTTTTCAACAAAATGGTCTAAATGAAACCCCATAGCGGAGTTTGAGGCTCCCAGACTGGGAGTAGCATCTGAGGCAAAAGGGCTGGCACCATTTTCAGGAGCCTGGCCTTGTAATTCCAGCTCCCTTAGTCGTAATTCGTGCTCCCTCTGCAACCTTCTATCTTCTGCCTCCCTTTCGGCCTTTTTATCTTCTGCCTCCCTTTCGGCCTTTTTATCTTCTGCCTCCCTTTCGGCCTTTTTATCTTCTGCCTCCCTTTGCTGTCGTTTTTCTTCTGCCTCAATCTGCAGCCTCTTAATTTCTCTATCAGCCTCAATTTGTAACCTCTTTTCTTCAGCTAACCTTTCAGCCTCTAATTTTCTTTCAGCCTCTTTTTCTAATCTCCTTTCTTCCCGTTCAATATATTTATCACATTCAGTCGTTACGTATTGAATTAAAATTTGACCATCCATTCCCATCTCCTTCGCGGTGAGCACAGCAGCTGATCTAAATTTTGCCAGCTCCGCCATACTTTTTAGACAATATAATAATATACAAGATAAATCTCTAACCAGTAAATACACTAAGTACTTCTTATGACTATAGTCTAACCAATTCTAACTAACCAGTTAACTAATTAATTATTACTGGCTGTGAAGATTCACCAACTTTTATCTGCAGGGACACTTTTAATTTTAAAGGGAATTTTACAATTTATTTCCCTACTTTTATTTCTCCCACCAGGAGATCCTAATATTACTGTTGGGCTAATTATCCCTGGACAAGACCCCAATTTATGTAGTGGTGTTTGATGGTATTGTATGATGGTGATATTACTAAATGTAATTGTATGAGGCCAGCTGTGAAGGCTCCTGAGATAAAATGTAGTTGTGAATTGTCAGAAGGCCTTTCTTGCTACCACTACGACCTCACACTTAATTTTTTTTTTTAATGAATGTGGCTACGTAAAGTGTCTAGGGTTATGATATGTAGTGTGGTGTAATAGGTTATAGATATACCCACAGATATTTAACAAGACTAATAATATTAATAAATGTTAAAATACACTGAACTAACTCACGTGTGTAAAATTTTTTGATAGAATTATATTACATTTATTTTGTTCTGGATCAATTTTTTAGGTTGACCAGAACTTAAAAGGATTTAGAGATTATGAAGAAATGCATGGAATATTATATCATAAATGCAATAGTGTACATATATATGTACTATACTAGTTAGTTTTATTAAAATGTTCTAGTAGTCATCTACTTGGGAGGATAGTTAATGTTTGTGCTGTTGGGGTGGCCTCATCACACCTGTCTATATTGACTACACAGTGTCCAGAAAATGGTGGGAATTTTTATGGGGATATTAGTAACTACACAGCGTTGGTGAATGTCCAGCAGACCAGAGGCTCACTCATCTTGTAGTTGTAGCTCTGGTGCTGAAATCAGGTGGTCCCACCTCTCCGTGCTGGCGGGCAATAATGGTGGTCTCTGTCACAAGTACTGCACAGATACACTCTAGTAAAGTCACCAACTGAATAGACACTGCTTGGTTGACAACAGAAACTCACAGCTCTGTCTTGCCTAACCCTGGCTGGAGTTTATGTACATTGTTGGTCCCTAGACCCTGACTAGGGCGGGGGGTCTAGAGCAAATCCCTACTTGTTTGTAAGGCTAGATTTCGATATGGCAGTATCAAATCACTCAAACATGAAACAATATTCAAAATATATAAGGAAATAATTTCAATCTTACCAGATTATGAATAAATAACACAGAATTGCTAGCAAAACTCAGCTGAGCTGCTGGCTATAGTATGGCGTCCCTAAATTTATTTCACTTTCTTTCATATGGAAATCACCACACTTTAAAATCTGTGTCTATCACTGAACAACTATTGAAGAATGGCCCCACTTTCGCGTCTGAGCGCTAATGATATGATTGTCTGTGGCCAATCACTGCCTAGGTTTTTTTTGAATTTCAAATTTCCTACACTAAAGTCATTTCAGTCATGCTTCAGTCAAGTATGGATGGTTATCTGTTAGTCTGTCCGTCTCTACTTGTGTTTCTACAAAAATGTACTTGATTTTTGAACCAACCTTTCTCTCCCCTCCAAAATTTTGTCGTTAAAAGTTATATTTAGACACAGCCACCACAAATATCCCTTCTCTTCCATACTACGTAGATTTGAACACCTGCGTCTCAAGGTCGTGTTTTTTTTTCTTTCAAATAGCGACACTTTTAGATTCAATACAGTCTGTCGATGATGTGAACAACACTGTCTTTTGTCATTATCTTCAATATTATCTATCCGTCTGTAAAATTAAGAACATATTAGTTCACTGCTCAGAATAGGCCATCCGGCCAGCTAATTTTTATATTCCTAACATTAATATTAAGAAAAAAGTACTTTTTAAAATTTTGTAATATTCCAAACATCTGCGTTTTAGCCGCTGAATTCAAATCAAGGGCTTGGTATTGCAAAAGCGTCCAATAAATGACTGTGGCGTAACATATCTATGGTCCCTTCTGTCGAGTTGCTTACTTTTTATGTCAACTTGGGAAACGTGACTTTTCTCCGTTTCCCCCCCAATTGCGTCTCCTTAGCCTTTCTAGTCTCACGCAATCTTTCCAGTCATATTTTTTTCCTTTTTGATCCGCCGTTCCCCTCCTGTCTAGCAAGTCAATTATTATGGAGGATGATGACCCGCGGTCTAGGCGATCATGTACTATTCGCAGCCTACGCATTATGTTTTTATCCTTAAATGTTATCTTTGGAGGTATTTTACCGTTGTATCTCTGTCAATTTCACTACATTGGTATTTGTCTTGTGCCACTGGTATTTGTCTTGTCCCACTGGTATTTGTCTTCCAGTTGTATTTGTCTTGTGCCACTGGTATTTGTCTTGTGCCACTGGCATTTGTCTTGTCCCACTGGTATTTGTCTTGTCCCACTGGTATTTGTCTTGCCCCACTGGTATTTGTCTTGCCCCACTGGTATTTGTCTTGCCCCACTGGTATTTGTCTTGCCCCACTGGTATTTGTCTTGTCCGACTGGTATTTGTCTTGTGCCACTAGTATTTGTCTTTTCCCACTGGTATTTGTCTTGTGCCACTGGTATTTGTCTTGCCCCACTGGTATTTGTCTTGTCCGACTGGTATTTATCTTGTGCCACTGGTATTTGTCTTTTCCCACTGGTATTTGTCTTGTGCCACTGGTATTTGTCTTGTCCCACTGGTATTTGTCTTGGCCCACTATCATTTGTATTGTCCCACTGGTTTTTGTCTTGTCCCACTGGTATTTGTCTTGTGCCACTAGTATTTGCCTTGTGCTACTGGTATTTGTCTTCCAGTTGTATTCATCTTGTCCCACTTGTCTTGCCCCACTGGTATTTCTCTTGTTCCACTGCTATTTGTTGAGTCCCAGTGGTATTTGTTGACTCCCACTGGTATTTGTCTTGTCCCACTGGTATTTGTCTTGTCCCACTGGTATTTGTCTTGTCCCACTGGTATCTATCTTGTTCCACTGGTATTTGTCTTGTCCCACTGGCATTTATCTTGTTCCACTGGTATTTGTCTTGTCCCACTGGTATTTGTCTTGTTCTACTGGTATTTGTCTTGTCCCACTGGTATTTGTCTTGTCTTGTCCCACTGGTATTTGTCTTGTCCCACTGGTATTTGCCTTGTGCCACTGGTATTTGCCTTGTCCTACTGGTATTTGTCTTGTCCCATTGGTATTTGTCATGTCCCATTGGTATTTGTCTTGTCCCACTGATATTTGTCTTGTTCTACTGGTATTTGTCTTGTCCCACTGATATTTGTCTTGTTCTACTGGTATTTGTCTTGTTCTACTGGTAATTGTCTTTTCCACTGGTATTTGTCTTGTTCTACTGGTATTTGTCTTGTCCCACTGGTATTTGTCTGGTTCTACTGGTAATTGTCTGGTTCTACTGGTAATTGTCTTGTCCCATTGGTATTTGTCTGGTCCCACTGGTATTTGTCTTGTCCCATTGGTATTTGTCTTGTTCTAATGGTATTTGTCTTGTCCCACTGGTATGTGTCATGTTCTACTGGTATGTTTCTTGTGCCACTGGTATTTGTCTTGTTCTACTGGTATTTGTCTTGTTCTACTGGTATTTGTCTTGTCCCACTGGTATTTGTCTTGTCCCACTGGTATTTGTCTTGTACCACTGATATTTATCTTGTCCCACTGGTATTTGTCTTGTGCCACTAATATTTGTCTTGTGCCACTGGTATTTGTCTTGTGCCACTGGTAGTTGTCTTGTGCCACTGGTAGTTGTCTTGTGCCACTGGTATTTGTCTTGTCCTAATGATATTTGTCTTGTCCCACTGGTATTTGTCTTGTCCCATTGGTCTTTGTCTTGTCCCACTGGTATTTCTCTTGTTCTACAAGTATTTGTCTTGTTCTACTGGTATTTGTTGAGTCCCACTAGTATTTATCTTGTCCCACTGGTATTTGTCTTGTTCCACTGGCATTTGTCTTGTCCCACTGGTCTTTGTCTTGTCCCACTGGTATTTCTCTTGTTCTACAAGTATTTGTCTTGTTCCACTGGTATTTGTTAGTCCAACTGGTATTTGTCTTGTCCGACTGGTATTTGTCTTGTGCTACTGATATTTGTCTTGTGCCACTGGTATTTGCCTTGTCCTACCGGTATTTGTCTTCCAGTTGTATTTGTCTTGTGCTACTGGTATTTGTCTTGTGCCACTGGTATTTGTCTTGTCCCACTGGTATTTGTCTTCCAGTTGTATTTGTCTTGTACCACTGGTATTTGTCTTGTGCCACTGGCACTGGTATTTGTCTTATTTGTCTTGTCCCCACTGGCATTTGTCTTGTCCCACTGGTATTTGTCTAGTATTTGTCTTTTCCCACTGGTATTTGTCTTGTGCCACTGGTATTTATCTTGCCCCACTGGTATTTGTCTTGTCCAACTGGTATTTGTCTTGTGCCACTGGTATTTGTCTTGTCCCACTGGTATTTGTCTTGGCCCACTATCATTTGTATTGTCCCACTGGTTTTTGTCTTGTCCCACTGGTATTTGTCTTGTGCCACTAGTATTTGCCTTGTGCTACTGGTATTTGTCTTCCCGTTGTATTTATCTTGTCCCACTTGTCTTGCCCCACTGGTATTTCTCTTGTTCCACTGGTATTTGTTGAGTCCCAGTGGTATTTGTTGACTCCCACTGGTATTTGTCTTGTTCCACTGGTATTTGTCTTGTCCCACTGGTATTTGTCTTGTCCCACTGGTATCTATCTTGTTCCACTGGTATTTGTCTTGTCCCACTGGCATTTATCTTGTTCCACTGGTATTTGTCTTGTGCCACTAGTATTTGCCTTGTGCTACTGGTATTTGTCTTCCAGTTGTATTTATCTTGTCCCACTTGTCTTGCCCCACTAGTATTTCTCCTGTTCCACTGGTATTTGTTGAGTCCCAGTGGTATTTGTTGAGTCCCAGTGGTATTTGTCTTGTCCAACTGGTATTTGTCTTGTGCTACTGATATTTGTCTTGTGCCACTGGTATTTGCCTTGTCCTACCGGTATTTGTCTTCCAGTTGTATTTGTCTTGTGCTACTGGTATTTGTCTTGTGCCACTGGTATTTGTCTTGTCCCACTGGTATTTGTCTTCCAGTTGTATTTGTCTTGTGCCACTGGTATTTGTCTTGTGCCACTGGCATTTGTCTTGTCCCACTGGTATTTGTCTTGCCCCACTGGTATTTGTCTTGCCCCACTGGTATTTGTCTTGCCCCACTGGTATTTGTCTTGTCCGACTGGTATTTGTCTTGTGCCACTAGTATTTGTCTTTTCCAACTGGTATTTGTCTTGTGCCACTGGTATTTATCTTGCCCCACTGGTATTTGTCTTGTCCGACTGGTATTTGTCTTGTGCCACTGGTATTTGTCTTTTCCCACTGGTATTTGTCTTGTCCCACTGGTATTTGTCTTGGCCCACTATCATTTGTATTGTCCCACTGGTTTTTGTCTTGTCCCACTGGTATTTGTCTTGTGCCATTAGTATTTGCCTTGTGCTACTGGTATTTGTCTTCCCGTTGTATTTATCTTGTCCCACTTGTCTTGCCCCACTGGTATTTCTCTTGTTCCACTGGTATTTGTTGAGTCCCAGTGGTATTTGTTGACTCCCACTGGTATTTAACTTGTTCCACTGGTATTTGTCTTGTCCCACTGGTATTTGTCTTGTCCCACTGGTATCTATCTTGTTCCACTGGTATTTGTCTTGTCCCACTGGCATTTATCTTGTTCCACTGGTATTTGTCTTGTGCCACTAGTATTTGCCTTGTGCTACTGGTATTTGTCTTCCAGTTGTATTTATCTTGTCCCACTTGTCTTGCCCCACTGGTATTTCTCTTGTTCCACTGGTATTTGTTGAGTCCCAGTGGTATTTGTTGAGTCCCAGTGGTATTTGTCTTGTTCCACTGGTATTTGTCTTGTCCCACTGGTATTTGTCTTGTCCCACTGGTATCTATCTTGTTCCACTGGTATTTGTCTTGTCCCACTGGCATTTATCTTGTTCCACTGGTATTTGTCTTGTCCCACTGGTATTTGTCTTGTTCTACTGGTATTTGTCTTGTCCCACTGGTATTTGTCTTGTCTTGTCCCACTGGTATTTGTCTTGTCTTGTCCCACTGGTATTTGCCTTGTGCCACTGGTATTTGCCTTGTCCTACTGGTATTTGTCTTGTCCCATTGGTATTTGTCTTGTCCCACTGATATTTGTCTTCTTCTACTGGTATTTGTCTTGTCCCACTGATATTTGTCTTGTTCTACTGGTATTTGTCTTGTTCTACTGGTAATTATCTTTTCCACTGGTATTTGTCTTGTTCTACTGGTAATTGTCTTGTTCTACTGGTATTTGTCTTGTCCCACTGGTATTTGTCTGGTTCTACTGCTAATTGTCTGGTTCTACTGGTAATTGTCTTGTCCCATTGCTATTTGTCTGGTCCCACTGGTATTTGTCTTGTCCCATTGGTATTTGTCTTGTTCTAATGGTATTTGTCTTGTCCTACTGGTATGTGTCATGTTCTACTGGTATGTTTCTTGTGCCACTGGTATTTGTCTTGTTCTACTGGTATTTGTCTTGTCCTACTGGTATTTGTCTTGTCCCACTGGTATTTATCTTGTCCCACTGGTATTTGTCTTGTGCCACTAATATTTGTCTTGTCCCACTGGTATTTGTCTTGTGCCACTGGTAGTTGTCTTGTGCCACTGGTAGTTGTCTTGTGCCACTGGTATTTGTCTTGTCCTAATGATATTTGTCTTGTCCCACTGGTATTTGTCTTGTCCCATTGGTCTTTGTCTTGTCTCACTGGTATTTCTCTTGTTCTACATGTATTTGTCTTGTTCTACTGGTATTTGTTGAGTCCCACTAGTATTTGTCTTGTCCCACTGGTATTTGTCTTGTTCCACTGGCATTTGTCTTGTCCCACTGGTCTTTGTCTTGTCCCACTGGTATTTCTCTTGTTCTACAAGTATTTGTCTTGTTCCACTGGTATTTGTTAGTCCAACTGGTATTTGTCTTGTCCGACTGGTATTTGTCTTGTGCTACTGATATTTGTCTTGTGCCACTGGTATTTGCCTTGTCCTACCGGTATTTGTCTTCCAGTTGTATTTGTCTTGTGCTACTGGTATTTGTCTTGTGCCACTGGTATTTGTCTTGTCCCACTGGTATTTGTCTTCCAGTTGTATTTGTCTTGTGCCACTGGTATTTGTCTTGTGCCACTGGTATTTGTCTTGTGCCACTGGCATTTGTCTTGTCCCACTGGTATTTGTCTTGCCCCACTGGTATTTGTCTTGCCCCACTGGTATTTGTCTTGCCCCACTGGTATTTGTCTTGCCCCACTGGTATTTGTCTTGTCCGACTGGTATTTGTCTTGTGCCACTAGTATTTGTCTTTTCCCACTGGTATTTGTCTTGTGCCACTGGTATTTGTCTTGCCCCACTGGTATTTGTCTTGTCCGACTGGTATTTATCTTGTGCCACTGGTATTTGTCTTTTCCCACTGGTATTTGTCTTGTGCCACTGGTATTTGTCTTGTCCCACTGGTATTTGTCTTGGCCCACTATCATTTGTATTGTCCCACTGGTTTTTGTCTTGTCCCACTGGTATTTGTCTTGTGCCACTAGTATTTGCCTTGTGCTACTGGTATTTGTCTTCCAGTTGTATTTATCTTTTCCCACTTGTCTTGCCCCACTGGTATTTCTCTTGTTCCACTGGTATTTGTTGAGTCCCAGTGGTATTTGTTGACTCCCACTGGTATTTGTCTTGTCCCACTGGTATTTGTCTTGTCCCACTGGTATTTGTCTTGTCCCACTGGTATCTATCTTGTTCCACTGGTATTTGTCTTGTCCCACTGGCATTTATCTTGTTCCACTGGTATTTGTCTTGTCCCACTGGTATTTGTCTTGTTCTACTGGTATTTGTCTTGTCCCACTGGTATTTGTTTTGTCTTGTCCCACTGGTATTTGTCTTGTCCCACTGGTATTTGCCTTGTGCCACTGGTATTTGCCTTGTCCTACTGGTATTTGTCTTGTCCCATTGGTATTTGTCATGTCCCATTGGTATTTGTCTTGTCCCACTGATATTTGTCTTGTTCTACTGGTATTTGTCTTGTCCCACTGATATTTGTCTTGTTCTACTGGTATTTGTCTTGTTCTACTGGTAATTGTCTTTTCCACTGGTATTTGTCTTGTTCTACTGGTATTTGTCTTGTCCCACTGGTATTTGTCTGGTTCTACTGGTAATTGTCTGGTTCTACTGGTAATTGTCTTGTCCCATTGGTATTTGTCTGGTCCCACTGGTATTTGTCTTGTCCCATTGGTATTTGTCTTGTTCTAATGGTATTTGTCTTGTCCCACTGGTATGTGTCATGTTCTACTGGTATGTTTCTTGTGCCACTGGTATTTGTCTTGTTCTACTGGTATTTGTCTTGTCCTACTGGTATTTGTCTTGTCCCACTGGTATTTGTCTTGTCCCACTGGTATTTGTCTTGTACCACTGATATTTATCTTGTCCCATTGGTATTTGTCTTGTGCCACTAATATTTGTCTTGAGTCCACTGGTATTTGTCTTGTGCCACTGGTAGTTGTCTTGTGCCACTGGTAGTTGTCTTGTGCCACTGGTATTTGTCTTGTCCTAATGATATTTGTCTTGTCCCACTGGTATTTGTCTTGTCCCATTGGTCTTTGTCTTGTCCCACTGGTATTTCTCTTGTTCTACAAGTATTTGTCTTGTTCTACTGGTATTTGTTGAGTCCCACTAGTATTTATCTTGTCCCACTGGTATTTGTCTTGTTCCACTGGCATTTGTCTTGTCCCACTGGTCTTTGTCTTGTCCCACTGGTATTTCTCTTGTTCTACAAGTATTTGTCTTGTTCCACTGGTATTTGTTAGTCCAACTGGTATTTGTCTTGTCCGACTGGTATTTGTCTTGTGCTACTGATATTTGTCTTGTGCCACTGGTATTTGCCTTGTCCTACCGGTATTTGTCTTCCAGTTGTATTTGTCTTGTGCTACTGGTATTTGTCTTGTGCCACTGGTATTTGTCTTGTCCCACTGGTATTTGTCTTCCAGTTGTATTTGTCTTGTGCCACTGGTATTTGTCTTGTGCCACTGGCATTTGTCTTGTCCCACTGGTATTTGTCTTGTCCCACTGGTATTTGTCTTGCCCCACTGGTATTTGTCTTGCCCCACTGGTATTTGTCTTGCCCCACTGGTATTTGTCTTGTCCGACTGGTATTTGTCTTGTGCCACTAGTATTTGTCTTTTCCCACTGGTATTTGTCTTGCCCCACTGGTATTTGTCTTGTCCGACTGGTATTTGTCTTGTGCCACTGGTATTTGTCTTTTCCCACTGGTATTTGTCTTGTCCCACTGGTATTTGTCTTGGCCCACTATCATTTGTATTGTCCCACTGGTTTTTGTCTTGTCCCACTGGTATTTGTCTTGTGCCACTAGTATTTGCCTTGTGCTACTGGTATTTGTCTTCCCGTTGTATTTATCTTGTCCCACTTGTCTTGCCCCACTGGTATTTCTCTTGTTCCACTGGTATTTGTTGAGTCCCAGTGGTATTTGTTGACTCCCACTGGTATTTGTCTTGTTCCACTGGTATTTGTCTTGTCCCACTGGTATTTGTCTTGTCCCACTGGTATCTATCTTGTTCCACTGGTATTTGTCTTGTCCCACTGGCATTTATCTTGTTCCACTGGTATTTGTCTTGTCCCACTGGTATTTGTCTTGTTCTACTGGTATTTGTCTTGTCCCACTGGTATTTGTCTTGTCTTGTCCCACTGGTATTTTTCTTGTCTTGTCCCACTGGTATTTGCCTTGTGCCACTGGTATTTGCCTTGTCCTACTGGTATTTGTCTTGTCCCATTGGTATTTGTCTTGTCCCACTGATATTTGTCTTGTTCTACTGGTATTTGTCTTGTCCCACTGATATTTGTCTTGTTCTACTGGTATTTGTCTTGTTCTACTGGTAATTGTCTTTTCCACTGGTATTTGTCTTGTTCTACTGGTAATTGTCTTGTTCTACTGGTATTTGTCTTGTCCCACTGGTATTTGTCTGGTTCTACTGGTAATTGTCTTGTCCCACTGGTATTTGTCTTGTTCTACTGGTATTTGTCTTGTCCCACTGGTATTTGTCTTGTTCCACTGGTATTTGTCTTGTTCTACTGCTATTTGTCTTGTTCTACTGGTATGTGTCTTGTTCTACTGGTAATTGTCTTGTTCCACTGGTATTTGTCTTGTTCCTTGCAGGAGGTCCACAGTGGCAACCTTATTATACCATTTTAATGCTTCTATTCTGCATAAGCATACATTTATAAAGGTATGATATGTCCTAATTGTCACTATTGTTGTTCTCCATGTTGGGGAGCCATACAATAGGACTGTGTCACATGCCTGCTGTGACAAGGGTCTAGGGCTATAGACTGCAGACTTGTTTACCTTCACTGCCAACACACAATCCTATTACACTGGGAACATATATGAGGCATTTAACAGAAATAATGAACAACACTTGGGTTACTGTTCAAACATTATTGATTTAGAAAAAGGTGAACAAGCTCAGAATTTCCATATATATTATCATATCAGCAGTTACACAAAGTACTTGACTAATTATTGGCATATCATCATCATCACTTTATGTTCATTCGCTCTGCAGCATTGAGCCACCACTACAGCTGGTCCACTGGAAGGAAGCCTGCACAAACCATTATCATACTCTTGTTGAGGTGGTTTCTGTGGTAATTTGTTATAATGATGAGGTCATCGGCTGCAAGCACAACTCATATTAGTTACCTAATATGAAAACCGCTGGACTGGAATTGAACACTTGACAGGAAAATTCTTGACAAATTCTCACTTAACATTCCATCATGCAGAATGATCCTTGTGACAAATAATCAACTTCCCAGTATAAATTAAAATTACCATCTGCCTCAATTATCCAACTGCACATTCAGCCCTTCTCCTAACAGTCTTTATTCGTTCCACAAGCTGAGCCGAATCTAGCATACATCCCTAGCACAACACTCTAACCCCCAAAATATACTTTCACTCAGGACAATCTTCAATACTACTCAGGCATTTAAACAAAATTACAACTAAGATCCTCCTTGTGTGATCTTAGGGAGGAGATCGGAGCACTGATGGAGTTGTCCGTGTGAAATGAAGATAGTCCTTAAAACCAAACCAAACAACTAAGCCTTATATTCAAATGTAACAAAAGCAACATTAGTATTTATCCAACAACCTGTCAATCATTTTCCCACAAACGCATACACAAAAGTGCATTGTAGCTATCTGGTATGCACAAGATCTTTCTTTGTTGACAACCTGTTTGTTCACCTCTCAACTGTCTGTGACCTCTAAATCTCAAGGATGATCCTGTTTAACATTTCCCTGACACTGATAGCATTCTTCTTAAATTGTTGCACTCCTGCAAATCTGCTTTCTTTAGCTACTTGAACACATGTTCTTCCTTCCAGTGTGCAGTACATTTGTCTCCTTTGATGGCCTCTGCTGGAATGCCAACTGAGCTCCAAGTTTTCACAGCTCTAAGAAGTTTTGTGCCTTTTTTAATATTTATTTATTTATAAAAACATTTTCATAGTTAATGTCATTACAACTTGCTTTTCAGCCTTGCAACATCAATAGTCCACATGTGGAGCAATATAGTGCTGCTTTCTTCTTCTTCTGCTTTGGATCCTTAGCCCCTGACCGACAAAGCAGTCAGTGGCCATCACGCCTAGTGGCGTCTTGTAGGGCAGCAACAAACTGTCCCCATTTTGCTCAGTCGATGGCCATCCTTCATGCCATGCCCCAACTCTGGTTCATACTTTGCATCTCAGCCTCCACTGTTCTCCACCAGGTTGTCTTTGGTCTGCCTCTCTCTGGGGTCCTTAGCATAGCAGTTCTGGTGATGGAGCATTGGATTAGTCAAATGTATTAACTATAATGGATTATGCCATTTTCACTGTGGTTACATAGAGATCACAAAAATATATACAGCAATGTGGTTATGTCTTTTCCAACAGATAAACTGGAATAGTTTCACATACAAATTTAACACAGATTGTGTCAAGTTATTTGAAGTTTTAGCAGTACTGTTAGCTTCATCTTGCACCTGTCTAAGTGGCTAAGAGGTATGGTGTCTGCCTCTAATTCTAAAGGTACAGGCTTCGGTTCCCAATACAGAGAATATATCTGATGGAAATTTTTTCAGAACCAGTGGGTTCAAATGATGTCATACTCACCCCTGATCTTCTGGGTAGTGAAATCAGAAGCCTAGACTTCACGGATAAGGGCGAAAAATGGGAGGTCACGTGTGCAAGTTGTGCACCTTAAAAATCCCTCAGCAGTTGGAGATCGTAAAGAGTAGTCCTATCAGGCCGCTAATAAAATTAGGAAAAACTACCAACCACCAAAATATTTATAGAATGTGTGATTCCTGTATACACACATTGGGATCCTCGTCAGTGCTATGGAGTTCGTGCACTGAGCTGAGATCCTCCTTGTGTGATCTAAGGGAGGAGATTGGAGCATTGATGGAGTTGTCCATATGTAATGAAGATGGTCCTTAAAACTAAACCAAAAACTTACACCTGTGACCAGTTAATCAGGTGCATGTGTAGGTCTAGTTCTGATGCCTTTAAATGGGATTGGCTGAGACAACATCCACTCATCAGCTAAATCTCATATGTCTGACATTTCTGGATCACTTCGAACATTTGATGATAAAGTATCAATACTCAACAGATCTTCATCCCTTTAAAGCTTCAGACGTATTCATTCACCTAGGAAGTCTCAAAATTTGTAGGCATTAATAAATCTCTAGCATATATTTCTCTAGCAATATTAACAAGACAAAAACCAATCAGGATCACTCTTGATTTGTCATACAAACAATATTATAACAGCAAAACATTGTGGTGGGTTTTGATGTTATGAAATGATGTTGATATTTTTCCTTAATGTACTGAATGAGGCCAGCTTGAAGGTCCCTGATTCTAACAAATTTAGGGTGAGTTATCAAGATACCTTTCTGCTACCACCTTATGGCCTCAAGCAGACTTATTCTTGACTAGTATGAATGATAGCTACGTCTAATGTCTAGGGATATGCAAGTGTGGTGTGATGGTACTTTAACAATAATACACAGCCATACAAACAAGTATTAAAGGTTTAAGATTAAAGGAAGTAACACCTCAGATAAATTTGTACAATTAATAATTTTGTGTATGATTTATTTGGTCCTGAACCTAGTATTCTTCTGGTCAGGACTTTAAAAATGAAAAGAATTCAAGATATATACAAAATAGAAATATTAGACCCACAGGGACAAGTGTCCAAACAATTACTGTAAAATTATCCTAACAGTGTTACTAAAATCTGTCTATAACTGGTTTCTATCACTGGATGGCTGTTTGGGATTTTTTTTAAATCACTCCCAGTCTCTTTACAAACTAATGTCACTGTTCATTTCCTTATGGAAATATTTTATTTCTTGGTTACAGGGGTATGTTGCTCCTATAGCTGATGTACTGTTGGGGTACCAGATATTTCACTTATCTGGCCCACTGGAACTGTTTGACTTCTTTCGGCCGAATGACCACTGCTCCAAAAGTAATAGGGGGGAAACTGGCGACCCCTATCACTACTGGCCTCCAAAACTTCTCAACAGCTTTCACATAGAGCTCTGGCACCTGACTAGTGCCAGATAAGACCCAGAATTCAATGAAAAAAACACAGGTACGTTGAATAGCAGATTCCAGATGTACTGCTTGCTGGACTGTGATGCCTATATTTTCATATATCTTTGCTTTTATAAGGCTAATCACTTTTCACAAAATTCACAACGTCCTGATCTCGGGACTATCTTCTACAAATGGCGTCAAGCCGTTGAATTTTCTTAATAATATAAAAGGCTTTGGCCAATAAACGAACAACAATTTTGAAATTAAAAGCAAAACATACTTGATTTTTGGACACTACCAAGTTTTTTCCTCTCTCATTCTTAGATCTCTACTGCTAAATATATTTTGTGTTAAGCCATCCCATAATTTTTTCTCCCCCTTTTCTGCCCCGTTCTACAACAGACTACTTGTAACCTTTTCCTGCCTTTTTCAAGGACGCGTCAAAAAAGTCACCGTTAGTGCAAGTCCAAACGAGCATGTGTTGGTCTGTCTGTACGAACAAATACCGTCTTTTGTCTATAACTTTATTTCTATCTGTCGGATTTTTGATTTGAAAGCATATTACCCATCAGAACAAGACCCGCTCTAAGACTAGCTAACTTTTATGATCATAAACCTAGTAATAAAGAATTCAATATATTTTCCATTTTGGTGTTCGTTGTTTTCTAAGTTTCCACTGCTTGAATGTTATAAAAATCGCCTCAGATCTTCCTTTTTCCCGATAGGAAGTAATTATGCGTGTGTGTATATATATATTTTTCCACAGTGTCTGTGGTTAGAAATGTATTGGGCTAGCGGGGTATTTTTTAAATTTTCAAACTTGCGACATCGTTCTCGACACAAGCTAATGGCATGTCTCGCACTGTTGGCCTGAGTAGCTAATTCAAACCGCTAACACTTGACAAGCCGGCAGCAGGTGTCCGCTCTCTCAATCTTATGCGTTTGTGTGTTTTATTCTTTCTATCTTTCCTGGAACCAATACGCTAGTAGTTTTTTTCAAACTTTTATCGTTAACCCTTGACGGGCGCGTTTTCTAGCGCGGTAAAGAAGACGCGTTACAACTTTACTAATTTTATTTCTACAGCTCTTATTTTGACTTTAATATATATATATAATTAATTAATGATTTTATCGTTGCATCAATGTACTTCACCACACATCTCCCCACTTAAGAATTTGCCTGATGCTAGTTCCAAACAGTGATACACATAGATAAAATCAACTCCCTACGCCTGCTGAATACTCTGATTTGGATCACAGGGATGCCTACTGAGGAAGTCTGCACCCACGTTCAGTGACCCCGGAATATATTCGATGGTAAATTGATATGGCTGTAATAATAACGACCATCTTAATAATCTGGCATTTTCATGCTTGGCCTGTGATAAGAATACGAGAGGCTGATGATCCGTTTGAACCACGAATGTTCTACCATATAGATAGATCTGGAACTTTCGTATTGCCCAGATCAAAGCTAGACATTCTTTTTCGCTTGTTGAATAGTTTTGCTCCGCTTTATTTAACTTGCAGCTAGCATAAGCGACTGGGTTCAGCTCTCCCTCTGGTGACGATGATCTTTGCAACAATGTAGCCCCCAGGCCCACATTGCTTGCGTCACTTCTCACCACAAATTCCTGACTCAAATCAGGTAATTTTAAGATAGGCTTGCTTGTAAGTATTTCCTTTAACTCTTGGTAGGCTGATTCACATTGGGCTGACCAAACAATTCTATCAGGATTTCCCTTGCGAGTTAAATCCGTCAGAGGAGCACAAATAGAGTTAAAATTTTTGATATATTTCTGATAGAATCCACATAACGACATGAAAGATCTCACGTCTTTCTTTGTTTGTGGCCTAGGTGCTCTCTGCAATTTTTCAAGGTTCTTGGGGTCAGGGGTCATACTACCCTGAAACACAGTATGTCCCAAGAACTCCAACTCTTTACAACCAATACAACATTTTGTTGGTCGAGCCGTCAAATTAGCCTCCCTTAGTCTATCGAACAGCATAGTCAAAGAGTTAATGTGTTCCTCAAATGTTTCTGTAGCAATGAGGATGTCATCCATAAAGTTTGTGATGCAAGGGTTATTTAGTGGATCCAACAATTTTCGCATCATCCTAGAAAATACACTTGGAGCATTTTTCAACCCAAAAGGTAACATGTTGAATTCGTAATGTCCTTCCGAAGTGCTAAACGCCAAATAAGGTCTGACCTCAGGCTTCACTGGAATCTGATAATAGCCTTTGCTCAGATCCACCTTCAAAAAATATTTTGCCTTGTTTAGCCTGGCAAATAATTGATTTGTGTCAGGTAATGGATCTACCTGATTCTCTGTGACAGCATTCAGTTTCCTGTAAGCTATACACAGACGATGTTCTCCAGAGGGTTTTCTCAGCAAAACCACACTGGAACTATATGGAGATTCGCTATGAGAAATAATTCCTTCTTTCAATAGGTACTCAATCTCCTCTTTCAAAGCTTTCTCCTTGGCAAACGGGATCGTATAGGCTCTCATACAGATCGGTGTTGGATCTACTAGTTTCATGTCATATTCTAACAAATTCATGTGCCCCGGTTTGTCTGTTAACACGTCTGTATGCTCAGTCAGAACCTTTTGAACCTGTTCCCTCTGTTTTTTCGTCAAGTGTTTACTGACTTTTACATGTGCCGGTGTCTCACATGTTTTTAAGGGATACTCATGGGATGTGAGCGGTTCATTCTTCATCCCTGTTGCTATCGACAAGGACATTAAATGTGTTCCTTCCTGGATTTCCCTGTCCAGATATTTCTTTAGAAGGTTCACATGATATACTTTCTCTTTCCCTTTCTTGTCGATTTTATAATTTGTTCTAGACACCTTCTCTAGAACAGTATATGGACCTTGCCATTCAATTTGTAGTTTGTTATGGCTGCCGGACAGTAGAAGAAGCACCTTCTCTCCCACAAATAATTCTCTATCCTTTGCTTTCTTATTAAAATAGGCAGCATGTTTTTTCCTGGCTTGTCTGAGATTATCATTTGCAAGTTTCCAGCCAGTTTTAAGACGAGTGGTCAGCTCGTTCACAAATTGGTATGATGAGGTAACAGTCTCTTCTGCCTTCTCATCTGTCCAGGTCCTCAACAAAGCTTCTAAAGGACCTTTTATTGGCCTCCCAAATAACAAGGTTGCGGGTGCCATCCCGGTTGAATTATGTGGAACTTCCTGATACGCAAACAACGCAGCGGGCAGGTATTGGTCCCACGTATCAGGTTTCTCATGTGCCAGCTTTCTCAGGATAGAAATGAGAGTCCCGTTGAACCTCTCTACCTGGCCGTTCCCTTGGGGGTGATACGGACTACAATGAAAGTGCCTGGCTTGGAAGATCCTGAATACTTCTTCCGTTAGTTTCCCCTTGAACTGTGAGCCGTTATCAGTCAAGATTTGGTCCGGGAATCCTAACCTTGTGAATATTGTAAGTAATGCCTCTGCGACATGCTTGGAATCGATTGACGACAGGGCTACCGCCTCTCCCCACATAGAACACGTGTCTACCAGAGTAAGGATGTAACTGTTCCTCCTCTTGGTCTGAGTGAGAGGTCCCACAATATCCACTGCAACTCTCTCAAAAGGTGTTCCCACAATGGGTATTTCCCCTAGAGTTGCTGGAGCAGTCCAGTGCTTTGGAGCTACCCTTTGACATTCTGGGCAGGATTTTACATATCTCTTTATATCCTCCATTATTCCTGGCCAGAAATAATGACAAGCTATACGCTGTCCTGTTGCGCTGATCCCCATGTGACCACTGAAAGGAATCGCATGTCCTAATTCCAACACTCTCTCCCTATATGAAGTGGGAAGAACCAGCTGGCCATGACCATTTGTTCCAGTTCCGGTTTTCCTATATAATAATTTGTTCTTCATGTAATAGTCCCCTTTGCTCGGAGGTGTGTGGCATTTAGGTAATTTTTTTGTAACAAGGCTTGAGTGTCTTGTCCTCAGCCTGTGCCTTCCTCATCTCCTCTGGATGAGTATTTATAGGTTCATCTTCCTCCTTTCTGGATTGTGATCGTGTCTGGACAGCTGCCAAGACCACAGGTCTCTTGGGATTCCCCAAGAAGACATAACGACACCCCAATATCAGAGGGTAGATGGGTGCGTCGATCACTGCTGCTCTGATTACTCCTTCCACATAGCGAGTTTTCACCGTTATCCTGGCAATGGGAAGTTTCATAAGTGGTATGTCCGTGGTCGCCCCTTGTATCTCCACTGTTTCTGTAGTATACTGTTCTGGGTTCACCAAGTGCGCACTCACAACAGAATCAAAATCTAAGCCTGTATCCTATCAAAATTGTGCTTACCTTTGTTTCCCTGATCTTTGTTATCAAACCTTTTAGACTTTTGTGGAGCCTTAAAATTTTCAATCTGTTTCTTTTTAGCGCCAGCTACCTCTGCCTGGGCTGCCTGATACCTCTCAGCGACATTAAGTAACTCACCCAGCCTCTCTGCACCTTGTTCCATGAGAAACTTTCTCAAGTCTGGAGCCATGGACTCTCTCAATTGCTCAATAAGGATCTTGGGTTTTCCCCAGAGCAGTCCATTTCTCCAAATACGTCTCTAAACGTGCAGAGAACTGGTGATAGGTCTCACCCGACAGTAGTTTGGCATTCCTAAACTTTTTCCGGTAAAATTCTCCGTTCTTTTCATACCTTAGCAAAAGAGCCTGCTTTAACATGTCATAATTGTCTTGGTCGTCTTTGCTCATCTTGGCAAACACTTCATAAGAAGTTCCCCTCAGCCCCTGAGATAACTTTAAACTCCACCTTTCCCTCTCCAACCCATAGGTGGTGGCTAAAACCTCAAATCTAGACAAAAATGACTCAATGTCATCGTCCCTCTCAACAAAATAGTCTAAATGGAACCCCATAGCTGAAGTTGAGGCTCCCTGACTAGCAGTGGCATCGGAGGTAGAAGGGCTGGCACCATTTTCAGGAGCATGGCCTTGCAACTCTAACTCCCTTAGTCGTAGCTCGTGCTCCCTCTGTAATCTCTTATCTTCTGCTTCCCTCTCTGCAGCCTGTTTTCTTTCCTCAGCCTCCAACTTCTTCTCTTCATACTGGAGCCTTTTTATTTCAGCCTCCCTAGCCGCCTCCAATGCCCTAGCCTCTTTGTCAGCCTCAATCTGCAACCGTTTTATTTCTTTCTCAACTTCTAATTTTCTTTCAGCCTCTTTTTCTAATCTTTTTTCTTCACGTTCAATAAATTTATCCACCTCTGCAGTGACATACTGAACCAACTCTGGTCCATCCATATTCATCTCTTTTGCAGCCAGCACAGCAGCAGATCTGAACTTTGCTAGGTCGGCCATAATATCAATCTTTAAAATGATCTAAAATAATTTTCCAAACTCTTAATAAACAGAGTACTAACTCTAACTAATTTATTAACCAATTAATTAACTAATTACTGGTTCTCAACAGTCCGTCAGCTTTTATTTTCCCTTTTAAATACTTTTATAACTTTTGGGGACACTAGTGCTACAATATTTAAATTACTAAACAACTAACAAGTTCAAATCCCGGAAGAAGAGACTCCAATTTATTGTGGTGGGTTTTGATGTTATGAAATGATGTTGATATTTTTCCTTAATGTACTGAATGTGAAGGTCCCTGATTCTAACAAATTTAGGGTGAGTTATCAGGATACCTTTCTGCTACCACCTTATGGCCTCAAGCAGACTTATTCTTGACTAGTATGAATGATAGCTACGTCTAATGTCTAGGGATATGCAAGTGTGGTGTGATGGTACTTTAACAATAATACACAGCCATACAAACAAGTATTAAAGGTTTAAGATTAAAGGAAGTAACACCTCAGATAAATTTGTACAATTAATAATTTTGTGTATGATTTATTTGGTCCTGAACCTAGTATTCTTCTGGTCAGGACTTTAAAAATGAAAAGAATTCAAGATATATACAAAATAGAAATATTAGACCCACAGGGACAAGTGTCCAAACAATTACTGTAAAATTATCCTAATAGTGTTACTAAAATCTGTCTATAACTGGTTTCTATCACTGGATGGCTGTTTGGGATTTTTTTTTAATCACTCCCAGTCTCTTTACAAACTAATGTCACTGTTCATTTCCTTATGGAAATATTTTATTTCTTGGTTACAGGGGTATGTTGCTCCTATAGCTGATGTACTGTTGGGGTACCAGATATTTCACTTATCTGGCCCACTGGAACTGTTTGATTTCTTTCGGCCGAATGACCACTGCTCCAAAAGTAATAGGGGGGAAACTGGCGACCCCTATCACTACTGGCCTCCAAAACTTCTCAACAGCTTTCACATAGAGCTCTGGCACCTGACTAGTGCCAGATAAGACCCAGAATTCAATGAAAAAAACACAGGTACGTTGAATAGCAGATTCCAGATGTACTGCTTGCTGGACTGTGATGCCTATATTTTCATATATCTTTGCTTTTATAAGGCTAATCACTTTTCACAAAATTCACAACGTCCTGATCTCGGGACTATCTTCTACAAATGGCGTCAAGCCGTTGAATTTTCTTAATAATATAAAAGGCTTTGGCCAATAAACGAACAACAATTTTGAAATTAAAAGCAAAACATACTTGATTTTTGGACACTACCAAGTTTTTTCCTCTCTCATTCTTAGATCTCTACTGCTAAATATATTTTGTGTTAAGCCATCCTGTTACGCACAAATAATTACTTTTTTCAAAGCCTTTGTATGATCATTTTTCGTATGTATGATCATTTTTTGACTGAAGTGTGTATTATGTTTTTTACAGTCAAAGGGACATAATCCGAGTTATCGAGACTACAATTTTTTAGGAGTTTGCCTTCTCTTGTATAGAGACACGTTCGGTCTATAATTTCTTGAACGAAGCGTGACCATATCTCCTTATTTGGTAGTATCAGTCAACTGTTGTAGATGCCTGAAACCTTTCTTAACGCTTCTGTTCATGTCCATAAAAGGCGCGACTGTGTAAGACTTTTATCTCGAATGTTCTTAGAATCGTCTTATTGTGAACGGCGACTCAGAGATTGTCGCTCTGCGCATGACTCGACTTGGTTTCCGTTTGTTGTTCCGCCCAGCTCGGGGAGTTTAGAAATGGTCTAAGTAGCGAGCAGACGCGACCTGCGTCTTGTGATTTTCTGAGGGAAATACATTGTCTTTGTGAGTTAGTTAGCTAACTAGACTATTTCCCAGTATTATTCAAGCCTGCCTGGAGGCATATGTTCATGGTTGATTTTCCGAAATAAGGTAATTCCTCTTGTATCGAACTTTATGCTATCATCTAGAGGTTCGTCATTTTGTCGCCTTTTTGCTCGCCTGTGTGATTCAAAATGGAGAGGTACTTTGACTAGGATTAAGTCACCGGTATCTTTATACCTGAACTAGTTATATATATATATGGGTCGCTCTAGACCAACAAGACTATTGTCTGTGTTCCAGGATTCGTTATATCAGAGATCACGTCCAAGTCAGATGGTTAGACTTAGGAAGGTTATAAAGGTCGAGCTGACCTGTAATCCATGTATGCTATTCACGTGCAGACAGTAAACGGACTTATTGTATACATCTGATCTGCTAGCATCAGGAAGGGAATAATTATTATTGTCTATGATCATTGAAGATCTGCAGCTGACACTGTTGCAGAAGTTATATATATTATTTATAAAGCTTCACGAACCAGAACTTTATGATATCTGTTTACCATACAACTATGGAGTATTGAATCCTACATGACTATCAGTTAATATGATTTTGAATGCTGCATTCGTTATACTGTGCTGATGATGACATAAATATCATGACTGTTTTGTGGCGTGCAATAAATGGTATAAAACTAAAGCGAAGTTACCATTTCTATGACTCTACACGTCATGTTGCCTGTGGTGTACCCTGTGAACTGTTCTACTGCAACACACACAGCAACATTCTAAATCAGAGAAGACTCCCCGAGCTGGGCGGAACAACAAACGAAAACCAAGTCGAGACATGCGCAGAGCGACAATCTCTTGAGTCGCCGTTCACAATAAGACGATTCTAAGAACATCTTGCACTTTAATACCAGGTGTCGATAGGGGTGGCAAGTTATCATTTCAGCTCAAATCCACCCTTATCATTTTTGGTGGCCAGTCGTTGGTTCAACCTGGCATTTTGGCGCACCATTATCATTTTTGGTGGCCATATGTTTGTTTACTCTGATACCAGCTATCAAGGGGGTCAACAAACCCAGACATCATCAGCAGACTACAAGACAACGTTGCAGTTTCTATTCATCACCTTTGATGAAATTTTTTTGAAAGACGCGGCATTACTGACAGTTGTTGATATTTTGAAACTACCCGGCGCTGCTCGGCAGTATTGAAGTTTGTCTACAACTAGAAGGACAAGTACCGAGCGAATGGATTTCCTGATCTGTTAAGAAGAAGGACAAGTGCCGTAACAACTGTTCCGGTCTCAGAGGTACTGTTGCAGATTCAGAAGGTCAAGTGCTCAAGTCAATTTGTAGAATTCAGAAGGTCAAGTTCAGAAGCTGTTTCCTGTCAGAAGCTCATTTCCTTCGTCATGGCAGTTTACGAGAGCAGATATGGATCAACGTTGGATCATTGTCCTAAGAATGCTGATCACATCCTGTTCTGAACTGTGCTGACGTTGTGGATACATTTTCATCTCCACCTATTCTTAGGTTACCTACTATTGAGAAGACTTTTGTTCTTCGAAGTGACGCCTCGTCAACTGGGATTGGGGCGGCACTAATGCAGGAGTATTCTGATACTCTGCATCCGGTGATGTATATCTCTAGGAAATTAAATGCTGCAGAAAAGAATTACTCGGTTTTAGACCGTGAGTTATTGGCTATGGTATGGTCTATTCTGAAGTTACAAAGATTTCTTCTAGGCGCACATTTCATTGTGGAAACCGACCAGAAAGCGCTTACTGCTATTCAGAGCAAAAACTTGAAGAGCTCGAGGTCCACTCGTTATGCCATAGCTCTTCAACCATTTCATTTCTCGGTTCGAGCTATCCGTGGTTCGGATAATGTAATGGCAGACATTCTGTCCAGATGCCCACACGATTGCACATGATTCTTCTGTCATATATATATATTTCCTGATATACAGTCCAATGTTATAATGACATGTTAGTAGATTTTTTTCTTCTCACTTTTTTGAGGGGAATTTATAACATTGTACCATGTAATTATCTAAGAAGGCTTAGTTAGTGATATACGGGCCAAAAGATCACTCGGCCACATTTAAATAATATATTTGCATAATTGTATTAAGAGATTTACCAGTTGTCTTTAAGATTTGTGTTATTGATATTTTCGCAGCACATCATTGAAGATGCGAGATTGTGTCCATTGTAGAACTTTGAGGATATCAAGTCCTGTCCTAGATTGGGAGCGGATGATGTCCACATCTTCTTCTATTGAATGTTTTATGTCAACGAAGATCAACACATGTATTACTTATTAATTACTGTTGCTTTATATAATGTAATAAAATAGTGCGGTATATTAATATATTACACCGCTGTTTGCACAACACATTGTATGATATCATAATAATATATTTAATTTCATATATTGGTATGAGAATAATTTGATTTTCATTATGATGTTGCCATCATTGTGGCGTGTGTTGGTGGCACCTTCCTGGAATATATAAGCGTATACTTAGATAAATTTTTTCTCTAAGGACCTGGGATATGATCTCAGTGTCGCTCCATGCGTTGAGCTAATTTGTTAGGTATATATCCGCGCATCATACGTGCGTTAGGAGCCTAGATTTTTCCGGCTCCAGGATTTAAAAAAAAAAATGTTTCATTTTTTTTTTTTCCCGGGAGGGTGCGGTAATGTTACGCACAAATAATTACTTTTTTCAAAGCCTTTGTATGATCATTTTTCGTATGTATGATCATTTTTTGACTGAAGTGTGTATTATGTTTTTTACAGTCAAAGGGACATAATCCGAGTTATCGAGACTACAATTTTTTAGGAGTTTGCCTTCTCTTGTATAGAGACACGTTCGGTCTATAATTTCTTGAACGAAGCGTGACCATATCTCCTTATTTGGTAGTATCAGTCAACTGTTGTAGATGCCTGAAACCTTTCTTAACGCTTCTGTTCATGTCCATAAAAGGCACGACTGTGTAAGACTTTTATCTCGAATGTTCTTAGAATCGTCTTATTGTGAACGGCGACTCAGAGATTGTCGCTCTGCGCATGTCTCGACTTGGTTTTCGTTTGTTGTTCCGCCCAGCTCGGGGAGTTTAGAAATGGTCTAAGTAGCGAGCAGACGCGACCTGCGTCTTGTGATTTTCTGAGGGAAATACATTGTCTTTGTGAGTTAGTTAGCTAACTAGACTATTTCCCAGTATTATTCAAGCCTGCCTGGAGGCATATGTTCATGGTTGATTTTCCGAAATAAGGTAATTCCTCTTGTATCGAACTTTATGCTATCATCTAGAGGTTCGTCATTTTGTCGCCTTTTTGCTCGCCTGTGTGATTCAAAATGGAGAGGTACTTTGACTAGGATTAAGTCACCGGTATCTTTATACCTGAACTAGTTATATATATATGGGTCGCTCTAGACCAACAAGACTATTGTCTGTGTTCCAGGATTCGTTATATCAGAGATCACGTCCAAGTCAGATGGTTAGACTTAGGAAGGTTATAAAGGTCGAGCTGACCTGTAATCCATGTATGCTATTCACGTGCAGACAGTAAACGGACTTATTGTATACATCTGATCTGCTAGCATCAGGAAGGGAATAATTATTATTGTCTATGATCATTGAAGATCTGCAGCTGACACTGTTGCAGAAGTTATATATATTATTTATAAAGCTTCACGAACCAGAACTTTATGATATCTGTTTACCATACAACTATGGAGTATTGAATCCTACATGACTATCAGTTAATATGATTCTGAATGCTGCATTCGTTATACTGTGCTGATGATGACATAAATATCATGACTGTTTTGTGGCGTGCAATAAATGGTATAAAACTAAAGCGAAGTTACCATTTCTATGACTCTACACGTCATGTTGCCTGTGGTGTACCCTGTGAACTGTTCTACTGCAACACACACAGCAACATTCTAAATCAGAGAAGACACCTACATCTTGCACTTTAATACCAGGTGTCGATAGGGGTGGCAAGTTATCATTTCAGCTCAAATCCACCCTTATCACATCCCATAATTTTTCTCCCCCTTTTCTGCCCCGTTCTACAACAGACTACTTGTAACCTTTTCCTGCCTTTTTCAAGGACGCATAAAAAAAGTCACCGTTAGTGCAAGTCCAAACGAGCATGTGTTGGTCTGTCTGTACGAACAAATACCGTCTTTTGTCTATAACTTTATTTCTATCTGTCGGATTTTTGATTCGAAAGCATATTACCCATCAGAACAAGACCCGCTCTAAGACTAGCTAACTTTTATGATCATAAACCTAGTAATAAAGAATTCAATATATTTTCCATTTTGGTGTTCGTTGTTTTCTAAGTTTCCACTACTTGAATGTTATAAAAATCGCCTCAGATCTTCCTTTTTCCCCGATAGGAAGTAATTATGCGTGTGTGTATATAAATATTTTTCCACAGTGTCTGTGGTTAGAAATGTATTGGGCTAGCGGGGTATTTTTTAAATTTTCAAACTTGCGACATCGTTCTCGACACAAGCTAACGGCATGTCTCGCACTGTTGGCCTGAGTAGCTAATTCAAACTGCTAACACTTGACAAGCCGGCAGCAGGTGTCCGCTCTCTCAATCTTATGCGTTTGTGTGTTTTATTCTTTCTATCTTTCCTGGAACCAATACGCTAGTAGTTTTTTCAAACTTTTATCGTTAACCCTTGACAGGCGCGTTTTCTAGCGCGGTAAAGAAGACGCGTTACAACTTTACTAATTTTATTTCTACAGCTCTTATTTTGACTTTAATATATATATAATTAATTAATGATTTTATCGTTGCATCAATGTACTTCACCACAAAGACAAGCACTTGACTACACTCAAAATGGTTACTTGAACACTAACGGAAGTCACTGTATGTGTTTTTAAACATGGAATGGATTAGTTGGGTGAATGTGTTTACTTATTATTGACAAACCTAAAGTAACACTCTTTGTATTGATCCAGTAACTGTGACAAAACAATACAATGTTGCTAAATGTTAAGGACCCTTTTTGTGTTAGCTACAGAAAGGGCAAATTCCAATAAACATTAATGATGGCTCATGATGTATAAGGATTCCTTATATGGGTCTGAAACAATTGAATGATGACTCAATACTTGGATGACAATCAATTACAGTTGTGTTATAAGATGATTCATAAATGAACACCACAACAACTGACAATATAAATCAATAATATTTGTGTTCTTTTCTCAATGTAGATTATTCAAATATCATCATCATCAGTTGCCATCTCCACAACGAAGGTTGGCTGTAATGGATCTCCAACGTCTTCTGTCTCTTGTCTTGGTGGTACACTCTGATAGACTCTTTATATTCAAATATATTCATTGTCAAATCTTCATTCACATAAACAATAATATTGTAGTGCTTAGTGCATGAAGTCAAATTCCATATGATTCATGCCTCTCATATATGTATGCACTTAAATCACCGTGTGAAACTCTTAACACCAACCTAGCTTTGGATCAAAGAGATAAACCACATGTCAGTGTTGAAGGATAAATCTGTAGTTAATCTAAGCTGCTTTATACATAGCATTGTGATGGCTGTTGTAATTTAACTAGGGCTGCTGAGCTTCTTGCTCTTTCGCAGCCAATACCAAGTTGAAGCCTCCTTGGTATTATCTACACTGTAGATTTAGGTTATTCATGTGGCTTTTCTCCCATTCTGAAATGTGCTGAATTGAAGTCATGAGCTCCAGTTTCTCAAGCTTGGCTGGCATTTAAAGGATTGTCACATCTGGTCCCAAGCTAGGAGGAAAAAGTGTGTGGCATACTGTGCATTCCCTGCCATCCAAGGTGGCACTCCAACTATGCAGAGCTAAAATACTGTACTCTGGTTCTTGGCTCTCCCAAGGAATTGTAACGTCATACACTGAGCCACTTCTTAGTTCCCCCTGCCTATCACTGGGTCCATAGTGAGATCCTACTGCATGCAGCCAACCAGGTAAAAGCCAAAGAGTTATGCCTGGGGCTTAAGTCCTCCAAGCTTAGTGTGCAATGGTGGGTTCTCAACAAGTTTCAACACAGGGGGAATCCCTGGAAGAGTGTGGGTGATTTCAAGAGTCATTGAGGGTGTAACTGGCCTCACAGACAGAGGTTCACTTCCATGTATGTATATTATAGCATTGTGCATAGCTGGTGGTCATTTAAGGATGTCAATAAATGAGGAGGCTGCTGTAAAGCTGATTCCGTACCATGTTATTTTTTAATTTATATATTTATTTCATATAAGGATGACTCCATATATACCTCCATGCATACACTGTGCCGGTGAATAGCTAATCTAAGCTGCTGCATACATACTACCTTGATGGTGAATAGCCAGCTGGCAGAAAATAGGAGTGAATTTGAAAGCTGCAATCAAGGTGGAGTGGGTTCAATTCTCTGCACAAGACAACATGAGGCTGACACTTGGGAGTCATGACAAGTAGAGTGTAAAGGAGATTAAGGAGCCGAAACACTTGATCGACAGGGGGGCTTCATCTGATGTTCAGATTGCCTTCTGTTGTATCACTCTGTATAGCGTTTCCTATCATCTCATCAATGTGATCACAAAATCTACAGGTTGCTTAGGAAACAAAAATGCGTGAACATCAAGTATTTTTTTTTCCACTGTTCTTCTAAATACTACTCACGTACACCTTTTTTCAAAATGGTGAAGGGATTGACTGTTACACCCTAAATTACTTAATCATAGTAGACTCTCCTGGTATATTTAATTGATACACCCCAAGTTACATAATTGTAGTAGACTCTCCTGGTATAATTAATTGTTACACCATAAGTTACATAATCATAGTAGACTCTCCTGGTATAATTAATTGTTACACCCCTAGTTACATAATCATAGTAGACTCTACTGGGATGTGACGCACCTGTGAAATGTTTTCTATAAAAGCTTTAACCCTAGATGGATCAATCTCTTCCTTCCAGTTTCCATTTTGCTTGAAATATGAACCAACAATGAGTCCATGAGCCTGACGGTAATGATGAAAATTGTCTTGAGTGATCCCAGAGCCAACAAGCACTGGTATGCTGACACCACCTAGAACAGCTGAAATAAATCATCATTCCTCAAATGACTGCGGCAGTTTTTTGAAGAAATATGTTCACTAGAAGCAACAAATACAATTATTGTGGGTTTGGCATTTTTGGTTTCAATGTTGAAATTAATAAACCGGTAGACAATAACATTGCAGTAAATATATGATGACAGAAAAGAAGTAACAATTAAAACACTGACAAGGTTGGTTAAAAAAAAAGACATCACAGAAGGACTACAGCTGTTTGGAAGACAATAAGAAAAAACATCATCTTTGAAACAATCGTCTTTGAATAGACACTGGACAATTTAGAAATTTTATTCATGAAACTGTTTTTTTTCCTTCTTTTTTTGCATGCAAATTATACTCATAACTAAGTCGGGAAATTTTTGTTATCTGTGTGAATACATTATAATTGTAATTAGAGATGGGATGAATAACAAATTATATATTCAGGTGAATACGAATAATTAAACATAATACATTTCTAATTAAGTCATGGACAATTAGTAAACAAGTAGGAAAAGCGCTAGATGCCATAGACATTTGGTTTTACATGAGAATTTTTAAAATACCACGGACAGTTACTTAGTGTAATGAGGATATCCTGACAGAGGCTAGTGTAATGAGGATATCCTGACAGAGGCTAGTGTAATGAGGATATCCTGACAGAGGCTAGTGTAATGAGGATATCCTGACAGAGGCTAGTGTAATGAGGATATCCTGACAGAGGCTAGTGTAATGAGGATATCCTGACAGAGGCTAGTGTAATGAGGATATCCTGACAGAGGCTAGTGTAATGAGGATATCCTGACAGAGGCTAGTGTAATGAGGATATCCTGACAGAGGCTAATGTAATGAGGAATATCCTGACAGAGGCTAGTGTAATGAGGAATATCCTGACAGAGGCTAGTGTAATGAGGATATCCTGACAGAGGCTAGTGTAATGAGGATATCCTGACAGAGGCTAGTGTAATGAGGAATATCCTGACAGAGGCTAGTGTAATGAGGAATATCCTGACAGAGGCTAGTGTAATGAGGATATCCTGACAGAGGCTAATGTAATGAGGAATATCCTGACAGAGGCTAGTGTAATGAGGATATCCTGACAGAGGCTAATGTAATGAGGAATATCCTGACAGAGGCTAGTGTAATGAGGAATATCCTGACAGAGGCTAGTGTAATGAGGATATCCTGACAGAGACTAGTGTAATGAGGATATCCTGACAGAGGCTAGTGTAATGAGGATATCCTGACAGAGGCTAGTGTAATGAGGAATATCCTGACAGAGGCTAGTGTAATGAGGATATCCTGACAGAGGCTAGTGTAATGAGGATATCCTGACAGAGGCTAGTGTAATGAGGATATCCTGACAGAGGCTAGCGTAATGAGGATATCCTGACAGAGGCTAGTGTAATGAGGATATCCTGACAGAGGCTAGTGTAATGAGGATATCCTGACAGAGGCTAATGTAATGAGGAATATCCTGACAGAGGCTAGTGTAATGAGGATATCCTGACAGAGGCTAATGTAATGAGGAATATCCTGACAGAGGCTAGTGTAATGAGGATATCCTGACAGAGGCTAATGTAATGAGGAATATCCTGACAGAGGCTAGTGTAATGAGGATATCCTGACAGAGGCTATAATATCCTGACAGGCTAATGTAATGAGGAATATCCTGACAGAGGCTAGTGTAATGAGGATATCCTGACAGAGGCTAATGTAATGAGGAATATCCTGACAGAGGCTAGTGTAATGAGGAATATCCTTACAGAGGCTAGTGTAATGAGGATATCCTGACAGAGGCTAGTGTAATGAGGATATCCTGACAGAGGCTAGTGTAATGAGGATATCCTGACAGAGGCTAGTGTAATGAGGATATCCTGACAGAGGCTAGTGTAATGAGGAATATCCTGACAGAGGCTAGTGTAATGAGGAATATCCTGACAGAGGCTAGTGTAATGAGGATATCCTGACAGAGGCTAGTGTAATGATGATATCCTGACAGAGGCTAGTGTAATGAGGAATATCCTGACAGAGGCTAGTGTAATGAGGATATCCTGACAGAGGCTAGTGTAATGAGGAATATCCTGACAGAGGCTAGTGTAATGAGGATATCCTGACAGAGGCTAGTGTAATGAGGATATCCTGACAGAGGCTAGTGTAATGAGGATATCCTGACAGAGGCTAGTGTAATGAGGAATATCCTGACAGAGGCTAGTGTAATGAGGATATCCTGACAGAGGCTAATGTGCAAAATAAGCTTATTCCTTATGTTAAAAAGAAGCAAGCCACTTTCTTTGGGCATGTTATGAGAAGAAGTAAGCTGCAATATATCACGAAAACATGAAAGATTTAAAGAACAGACAGAGGAAGACAACAAAGGGCGAAGATAAATAGCACTGGAGATAGAAAGTTGAGGAGAGGCATGATTGCCTATGGCACCAGACATGGAACATGAAGAAGAATATTCTAATGAATAAGAATAGCAGGTAGTGGCAAAAGTGAGATGCTGAATGTTTAAAAAAAGAAATGAAATAATTAAATTTTATAGAACCTGTTTCTAATTTAGTCATACATTAAATGGAATAACTGTTCTCAGCAAGAGTTCCTTGATAGCATTTTGTATCTATGTTCTAGAATGGATGTAGGTATTTTTTTTTTTTTTTAGCCGGTGTCCCCAGCTGAGCCAAAATGAATGCCTGCTGCTATAATTTCTACAGTGGCTTCATGTACTTAGAATGATTGTTTGGCTCTATGTCCCACTGAGTATTCTGTGAAATAATGTTACTCACTGTTTCCTGATTTATAACTTTTTTTTTCTGGGCGCGTTCAGGAAAGCACGAGCAGTGTGTTCTGAGATAATGTCTGCATATGCCTCAACAGGTATTACTTTAGATGATTATTTAAAGCAGCTGTTGTGAAGCATTTCAAATAGCCGGCACCAGATTAGATCTCTGCCTTGCACATGGTGCAAATATCTTTGATAGTTTCCTCCTCTATTACATTAAAGTACTTCCAAACAAGACTTTGCTAATCCACAAGTGGTAAGATTGTTCTTCCATTGCAACCAGCGGCTGTGGGAAGCCTGTTGCCCCCTCCACATATCCACCTAACAAAACGAGTGTCCACCAAATTAGAAAAAAAAAAGATCAGCGGCAACCTACAACACTGGACTAGTCGATGGTCATGGTTTACCTAAAAGAAATTACACTTTCTGCCTTACTACACTCATTCTCAATGTAATACATTCATTGCCAGTAAAGTGAATTTTTTTCATTTTTAATAATGTAGTACATTTATTACCAGTTAGTGTGAATATTTGTCATCTTTAATACACCCAACAAACTTAACATGATTATGTATTATCAAACCAGCTAACTGAAAGAACTGTTTATGATAGGGCAGGAATGTGCCTAACTTTGTGGAAAAAAAATGTACATCCACCATTTTGCTATTTGTATTTGCAATATGACACTACTCACAAGAATAAGAATAATACTTAAACAGCATTTCTCCATCAATCAGTCAATACCCTTTAGCTCCCCAAGGAGTATAGGCCTTCAAAAAACACCTGCCAAGTCTTCCTGTCCCATGTCATCAGCTCAGAGTCTTCCCATGTTTTCCTCATCATTTTCATTATGTCTCCAGTTCTCTTCTCCATGTGTTTTGTGTTCTACCTCTGCCTCTCTTACCCTGGGATTTTAGAACAAGGATTGCCTTGTAATGTTATCAACAAATTTCCTCAATGTGTGTCCTATGTATCGCCAGCATCTTCTCATCTCTTGTTCCACTGGCACTTGTCTGGTTCTTGTCATCAGTTCCACATTTGTGACAGTGTCACTCCATTTCAATCTTTCTATTCTATGCAAGCACCCATATATGAAAGTCTATAGCCTTTTGGTTGTTATTTTTTGTTTGTTGTTCTCCATGTTTCAGAGCCATACAATAGGACTGACTTGACACTTGAAGTGAAGTTTCTGATTTTTGCATTGGATTTTATTTCTCTTAATCTTCATAAATTTTCTAATGCAGTGAAAACTCCTCTTGTCTTTAATATTCTTATTTTGATATCATTGTCTGTCCCTCCAACTCTCTATATTACTGCCAAGATATGTGTATGATTCTATACTTGTAAAAATTGTTTTTCAAGTTTAAACTTTCTACCATTTACTCCATTTATTCTCATTATCTTTGTCTTTTCCCTGTGTATTATCAGAACTATTTGCTGTGATACTTAATACACCAGACCACAAGTTCTTTTATATTTTGACATGCACCCTAATATAACCAATATACATTGTGTCTAGGTTGAAGAGGACATGCCTCATCAAAACTCCTATTAAAAAAAAAAATTCCAGACTTTGTTCAACTATAATTTTCAATGTAGTTATCTAGTCAATAAACGATGTTTTGTCAAAAACCAGCTTGTTCATCTTTTAATTGTCTATCTATGAACTCTCTTAATCTCTCATAATCCTGTTTAATATTTTTCCTGGCACTGATAGTAACATTATTTCTTTATAATTTGTGCATTCTTGTGAAGGCAACTTCACCAGATAATCTTATTCCATTCTACTGGTATTTGTATCTCTCTCCCAGATTTTACCTAGTAATTTGTATATCGCCGTAAATGTGTTGCTACATCTTCTTTTGCGCACCACGACGTGTTCATGTATGTGAATCGCTGCTGTGCTCAAATGGAGTTGCTAATGTACGGAACGACATCGCATTAAACAATGATGTCATGTAATTTATGCAAGCAGACGCGTGTAGAGATGCAGAAGTGAGCATCGTCTGCTAGGGTACCTTTTGATACATGTTCTTCAAGTGTTAAGACGTGTTTCGTCGAGCTCCATGCTCCAATGTATTTGTCTGCTGATCTACTCTCATTTTCTAGGACGTCGGCATTATAATTGAATGCCAGAGAGAAGTGTGTATGTCAGGAGAGTATTTCTGAATTACTACTTTGTTACATTTTTTAACATGTCGCGCTAATTGACTGTATCGCGGACATCTGACAGGCGGACTGATTTGTTATATTGATGTGGATAGACTTGAAGGCCTTATGTAAATGGCCAGTTGACAGTGATCATATTTTCATCATCTTAATGGAGCTCGTCATTGTGTTATTAAACTGTGTCTGTGACTACAAGAGAGACTTGCCTAATTTATAAGTTGCTGTTGGCGTTTGCTTTGAAATTTATTTGGCCAAAAGTACAACTACTTTAATATCATCAATATAAATCAAGAAAGCATCGCAACATGTGTCAATTTCTGTTTTGATGGCCTCTGCTGGAATGCTATCTGGACCAGCTGCTGTCCCATCTTTTAGAATCTTTATGGCTTTCTTCATTTCTTCCCTATTTGATCTTTCCTTGTTGATTTGTAGCTCGTCGTCTGCTGGCTGGATTTCTAGGTGATTTGGTGGAACTGGTCTATTGAGAAGATCCTCAAAATGTTCTGTCCATCTCTTCAATTGTTCTTGTATATTACTAAGCAATTTTTTATTCTTGTCTTTGATGAGGTCATTTGCTTGCTTGTATTTCCCTGTTAGCTTCTGTGTGCTGTTTTACAGGTCCCGCATATTTCATGTGGCTGCAGCTTCCTCTGCTTCCCTTGCTAACTCGTGAATATATTACCTCTGGTCTCTTTTGATGCTTCTTCTTTGTTTGCTTCTATTTACACTTCATGAGCCTTGGCTTTGGAGCTTCTGGTTTTACTTCTATTTAAATCCGCTTTCTTTTTTTTCCAGTCTTCTATCTTGTTTATGGTTTCTGTTTTTATCCATGCTTTGTGCTGGCATTCTCTTTTTTCCAATACCTCTCCACATGCCTCATTTCATATATTTTTGATTTGTTGCCAGCGGTCTTCTGTATTTGCTACATCTTCCAGCTGTTGGAGCCTTGGTATTTGTTGGATTTTGTGACCATAAATGTGTCTCTTATTTCTTAGATATTCTTAGTTTTAACTTTGTTTTGGCTAACAGAAGATGGTGATCTGATGCCACATCTGCCCCTCTACATACCTTTACATCCTGCAATGATGATCTAAACTTCTTGTTTACGCTCATATAATCAATCTGATTTTATGTTCTTTGGTCTGGTAATATCACTGATGCTTTATAGATTCTTTTATGTGGAAACATATTTACTTCAATCTCCTATTGATTTGAAGCACAGAAGTTTGTGAATAGTTTCCCATATTTGTTCCAAGTTGTCCCATGATTCCTTCAAAGTTGTCAATTCCTATTTTAGCACTTAGGTCACCCATCCAAATTGTCATGTCCTTTCTTCCCTCTTTATTGATGATATATTGTAGTCTGGTGTACAATTATTCTCTCAGATTCTTCTTTGTCAATGGATTGTGCATAACATTGGATGATGTTTATCTTTATTTTCTTTTTGGCTATTTTGAATGTTGCTGTTATTATTTGGAGTCCCATTCTGTGAGTGTTTCCTGTGCTTCCTTAGACAGCATTACAGCCAACCCTTCACCATGGTGGGCACTTTTTTCATCATGTCCGGAGGACAACACCATTTCTCCTATGCCTTTCCATCATGTCTCAAGAGACCTAGGATATCAATCTTGTAATTCCTCATTTCTGATGCTGCACGTGCAGTTTTTCCTTGTTCATTTTAAGTATGAACACTCCAGGTGCCAGTCCTGGAGATTTTCCTAGACAAAAAATGTTAGTTGATAATTCAGACTTCTTGTGGCTTTCTCTGGGCTAACTCCTTACCAGAGGACCTTTGTCTGTTATGGGTGGTTGAATTTAATTATTTCCTTTAGTTGACCTGTCCATGTTCTCTCTTGAAGTTTTTATGGTTTAAAATGTCTACACACTTTTTTTTACAACATATATGGTAGGCTACAGCATGTTCTTTGTTCCCCTTTCTGCATTACCTGCATATGAAGCACAGCTGATACAAATATTCGTCCCACCTCTATAAGAAAATACTGTGTATAATTAAATCACAATTTACCTTTAACCTCTGAAATATTGGCTGCCTGACCTGTTGCCTCACCAGTAACTATAACACCATCACTAAGGAAAAACTCTGCAGCTTGGGCAGTGCTCACAATGTCAATGTCACTGGTAATGGCATGAGCACTACAGAAAGATACATTTATAATATACATGAGCAATACAAAAAGATACATTTATAGTGTACATAAGCAATACAGAAAGATACATTTATAGTGTACATGAGCAATACAAAAAGATACATTTATATTGTACATGAGCAATACAAAAAGATACATCTAAAGTGTACATGAGCAATACAAAAAGATACATTTATAGTGTACATATCCAAGAAAAACAGATAGACTGAATAATTATAGCCAGCAGGTGGGTCTGAACATCAGTCTAAAGAAACAGAGGTCATGACACTCAATGTGGGCAATCCTGAGCCCATAACAATAAGGAACCAGAAGCTGGAACAGACAGACACATTTACATACCTAGGATGCATAGTAACACTAGATGGTGGAACAAGCAAAGACATCAACAACAGAACAAATAAATCGAGAACAGCCTTTGCTAGTCTAAACAACATATGGAAGTCCTCTCAGTACTGAACAAACACCAAATTACAATTATATTTAAGCTGTGTACTTTCTGTGCTTCTCTATGGTGCGGAATGCTGGAGAGTAACAGAGAAGGAAATGTTGAAATTGACAGTTGGCGGCCAAGGACCAAAGAAGAAGAAGATGATATTAGTATACTTATTTTACACAGCACTTTGATGAAGCCTGTATCTTTATTGTGTTCCCATGATATTCTTCTTCATTCGCCATCAGATTTCCACATTCATTCATAACCCTCCACTCCCAAAGGAGCATAGGTCTTCAACAAACACATGCCAAGTCCTCCTGTCACGTGCCATCATCTCAAGTTCTTTCCATGTTCTCCTCATCATTTTCACCTCTGTTTCCAGCTCTCTTCTCCATGTGCTTCTTGGTCTACCTCTGCCTCTCTTACCCTGGGGGTTCCAGAACAAGGACTGCCTTGTAATGCTATCAACAGGTTTCCTAAGTGTGTGTCCTATCCATCGCCATCATCTTCTTCTCATCTCTTGTTCCACTGGCACTTGTCTAGTTCTTGTCATCAGTTCCACGTTGGTAACCTTGTCATACCATTTTAATCCCTCTATTCTACGTAAGCACCCATTTATGAAAGTCTGTAGCTTTTTGGTTGTTGTCTTTGTTGTTCTCCATGTCTCCGAGCCATACAATAGGACTGACTTCACATTTGAGTTGAAGATTCTTATTTTCGTGTTGGATTCTATTTCTCTTGATCTCCATATATTTCCCAAAGCAATGAAAGCTCCTCTTGTCTTTTGTATTCTTATTTTGATATCGCTGTCTGTCCCTCCAACTTTGTCTATATTACTGCCAAGATATATGTACGGTTCTACATCTTGTATTGGTGTTTCTTCAAGTTCAACCCTGTTATCATTACCTGCATTTATTCTCATTATTTTTGTCTTTTCCCTGTGTATTTTCAGACCCAATTGCTGTGACCTCTCATCGAGTGTTTTCAATTTGTCCTGCATCTGATTACGATTATGGGACAGAAGAGCCAAGTCATCAGCAAAATCCAGATCATCCAACTGCTTAGTCAGAGTCCACTGGATTCCATTTCTGTTGTGTGTTGTTGATGATCTCATAACCCAGTCTATTGCTAGTAAGAAAAGAAATGGAGACAAGAGGCATCCCTGTCGCACTCCTGTTCTTATCCCAAATGGTTCTGTAAGCTGTCCATCGTGAAGAACTCTGCATGTCATGTCCTCATATGTTTTCTTGATTAAATTAATGATCTTCAGGGGAAATCCACAATGCCTCATCAATTTCCAAAGTGATTCTCTGACTACACTGTCAAATGCCTTTTCGTAGTCCACAAATCCAATGTATAGTGGTGAATTCCATTCCAGACTTTGCTCAACTATTATTCCCAAAGTGGCTATCTGGTCTGTACATGATCTGTTTTGTCGAAAACCTGCTTGTTCATCTCTCAGTTTCTTGTCTATGGACTCTTTTAATCTCTCAAGGATAATCCTGTTTAATACTTTTCCTGGCACTGATAGTAACATTATTCCTCTATAATTTGTGCACTCTTGTAAATTTCCCTTCTTAGGCAACTTAACCAGATATCCTTCTTTCCATTCTGCTGGTATCTCTTCCTTTTCCCAGACTTTACCAAGTAATTTATATAACATCTCTGTAGCCGTGTTGATATCTGCTTTGATGGCCTCTGCTGGAATGCCATCAGGTCCAGATGCTTTTCCATCTCTTAGAAGCTTTATGGCTTTCTTTATTTCTTCCTTCGTTGGTCTTTCACCGTTAATTTGTAGCTCTTCTTCTGCTGGCTGGATGTCCGGCGGGTTTTGTGGGGCTGGTCTATTGAGAAGGTCCCCAAAATATTGTGTCCACCTCTTCATTTGCTCTTGTACATTGCTGAGCAGTTTCCCATTCTTGTCTTTTATGAGGCAACTTGTTTGCTTGTATTTCCCTGTTAGCTTCTTTGTGCTGCTATACAGTTCTCTCATATTTCCTTTGGCTGCAGCATCTTCTGCCTCTCTTGCCAACTCCTCAATATACTTCCTCTTGTCTCTTTTGATACTTCTTTTTACTTCTTTGTTTGCTTCTGTGTACACTTCTTGAGCCGTGGCTTTGGAACTTCTGGTTTTGCTTGTGTTTAAATCTGCTTTCTTGTTTTTTCTGTCTTTTATCTTATTGATGGTTTCTGTTGTTATCCATGCTTTTTGTTGTCTTTCCCTTTTCCCCAGTATTTCTTCACATGTCTCCTTCCATACAGTTTTGACCTGCTGCCAATAGTCTTCTGTATTCTCTACATCTTCCAGCTGTTGGAGCACTTGGAATTTATTGGATACTGTGACCGCAAATTTGTCTCTTGATTTCTTAGCTGTCCTACATTAAACCGTTGTCTATAATTTTGCATTGTTGCATATCTCTTGAGTTTCATTTTTACTTTGGCTATCAGAAGATGGTGATCTGATGCCACATCTGCTCCTCTATATACCTTTACATCCTGCAATGATGATCTAAACTTCTTGTTTATGCATATATGATCAATCTGATTTTATGTTCTATGGTCTGGTGAAATCCATGTTGCCTTGCGTATTCTCTTATGTGGAAACATGCTGCCTCCTATAGCCAGTTGATTTGAAGCACAGAAGTTTGCGAATATTTCCCCATTTTCATTCATTATTCCTAGCCCATGTTTTCCCATGACTTCTTCAAATCCGGTGTTGACTGTACCTATCTTTGCATTCATGTCACCCATCAAAATTGTGATGTCTCTTCTTTTTACTTTATCCATAATTTCCTGTAGTTTAGTATAAAATGCTTCTTTCACAGACTCTTCTTTGTCATTAGTTGGTGCATAACATTGGATGACATTTACATGAATTTTCTTTTTAGCTGTTTTGAAAGTAGCTGTTATTATTCTGGGTCCAATAGCTTCCCATTCAATGAGTGCTTTCTGTGCTTCTTTAGATAACATAAGAGCTACCCCTTCACTGTGGTGTGAACTTTTGTCTTCATGTCCTGAGGACAGCACCAATTCACCTGTGATGAGTTTCTTCCTGTCTACCCCCTTCCACTTTGTTTCACACATTCCCAGAACCTCAATTTTGTATTCCCTCATTTCTGCTGCTACTTGCGCCACTTTCCCTTGTTCGTTTAATTGGCAGGGGACAGTGTTACTATTCTTTGCTCCCCTTTCGGGCCCCGGTAACACACGGGTGAGATTTCCACATTAATGACACTAATAAAGGCAGTAGTCAGTTCAAGTTCCTGACATCTCCAAACAGTTTTTCATGGAAAGAAGTAGGTTGTTGCCATTTGCTACTCGATTCACTGCTGTATGTTGGGCATATATAATATTAGTATGCATATATTTTTACATGGCACTTTGATGAAGCCTGTATCTTTATTGTGTTCACATAATATTAATATGCATATACTTTTACATAACACTTTGATGAAACCTGTATCTTTATTGTGTTCACATAATATTAATATGCATATACTTTTACATAACACTTTGATGAAGCCGTTATCTTCATTGTGCTCACATAATATTAGTATGCATATATCTTTACATAACACTGTGATGAAACCTGTATCTTTATTGTGTTCACATAATATTAGTATGCATATATTTTTACATAACACTTTGAAGAAGCCTGTATCTTTATTGTGCTCACTTAACATTAGATATACTTTTAAATTATGTTTTCATATGATATTAGCATGCAGAATCTTGTCCTCCATTTTTCACATAAAGTCAGGTTGTAGTTTTATAATCTTTACCTAAAAGATGTGCACACATACATCTTGAAACAGATAGTGATATTACAATTAGAATACAAAAAGCAAGAGGCTTTCACTGCATTGTGAAATTTATGGAAATTGAAAGACATGAAATCCAGTACAAAAATAACAATTTTCAACTGAAATGTCAAGATAGTCTTCCTGTAAAGATCTGAAACATGGAGAATTAAAAAAAACATGCATACATGCCACATGCTATGGTTTACCCATAATCTGTACAAGGTGTTTGCATTTTCAGATGTGTACACCCTATACATAATTTCTGTACAGGTTTTCTTATTATTTCCCCTTATTACTGTGTCTCAGAGTTCTTTTATAAGGTCCTATTGAACACAGGATTTCCCAGTCTGTTAGTGATAATTAAGCACAGAAATAGACTAAATGATGACACCATCACATTATTTTTACAGTGTTAAATAAACTCAGACATTTATTGTTTGGGTTTTAAAATAAGTGAAGACCTGCTTTAAAAGGCTAAGTCTCCGTACCTCATTTATAATGCAGTCCACTGTAATTGAAAATATTTTTACATGAATTAACTCTTTTGATATGTTTTTTTTCAGTCTTTGTACAGGTTTTGTGGGTCTTTGTACAGGGTTTTGGATTTTTTGTACAGGTTCTTCATCTCCGAGGTGTGGCATGTATGAACATGAATTGAGAAGTTACAGACTTTCATAAATGAGTACTCACACACAACAAAAGAATTAAAATGGAATGATGGGATCACCAGTGTCCATCTAGTACAAAGAAACAAAACCAGTGGAAAAGGAGGTAAAGAACAGACACTGGCATTGGATAGGAACGAACGAACAAACTTTATTTTTGAAAGGTGAAGAATTGAGCACGCAGTCCTGCCTAACATTCTGCCCTTCCACTCTCATTTATCTTGCATACTATATCCTTTCAATCCCACATGTTACTTTAAGCAGTAATTAAAAGGCATGCAACATTATAATGGTAATATAACAGCACGTATTTACAGTATGCAATCATAATCAAAATTAAGTATGTTTTTGTTTTTTTAAAACAAACAAGAAAGTAATGAAGAAAAAAAAAAAAATTTAAATAAAAAAAATTTAATTTAATTTAAAAAAAATTGGAGACAGACTAAGGAAATTAGATGACAGCATTACAGGAAACTAGATGACAGCATTACAGGAAACTAGATGACAGCATTACAGGGCAGTTTTTGTTCTGGAATCCCCAGGATTACAGACATAGGGGGAGACCTATAACATATGGAGAACGGAGCTGGAGATGGACTTGAAAGTGATAATGAAGACATGTAAAGACCATGAACAGACGTCACATGACAGGAAGGCTTTGAGTGACATTATTAAAGGGCCATACTCCTCAGGGAGATGAATATGACTGAATGATTACCTGTGCTTTTTCTTTATATCTGTGAAGACCATAATGTCCTCTGCATTAATATGCCGTTTGTATCTCATAAGTTCCCCTGCACATGCATTCATCAAGCCCTCATCTGCCACATGAGAGAATACAAAGCCTTCTGCTCGAATAAACTGCAGACCTGCTCAGTAAACATAAAAATATCAACTGGGAATTTTGTATCTCATAAGTTCCCCTGCACATGCATTCATCAAGCCCTCATCTGCCACATGAGAGAATACAAAGCCTTCCGCTCGAATAAACTGCAGACCTGCTCAGTAAACATAAAAATATCAACTGGGAAATTTACGATGTTATAAACTGCAGTAAATCAGTGTGCAATGTCATCTTTTAAAATCACTTACATTGCCAGAATGTAGAAAATCATTGACAGTATAATCTATAGAAAATAACTGACAATGTTATCTACAGAAAATTACTAACAGTACAATCTACAGAAAATCACTGACAATGTTATCTACAGAAAATCATTCACAGTACAACATACAGAAAATCATTGACAGTATAATCTACCAAAAATCACTGACAATGTTGTCTACAGAAAATCATTGACAGTGGTTTCTTTAGAAAATGAATGATATTGTTGTTTATAGTAAATCACTGACAAGTGTTGTCTATAGAAAATCACTAACATTTCTGTCTACAGAACATCACTGATGTTTCAGCCTATAGACAAATCACTGATATTTCTCTACATCTGCAAATCACTGACATTTCTGTCTATAAAAAGTCCCTGACATTTCTGACTAAAGGAAGTCACTGGCATTACTATCCATAGAAAATCACTAACATTACTGTCTACATAAAATCACTGACATTTCTGTCTAATGAAAGTCACTTACATTTCTGTCTACAGAAAGTCAATGGCAGTTCTGTCTATAGAAAGTCAATGGCAGTTCTGTCTATAAAAATCAATTACAGTTCTGCCTATAGAAAATGACTGACAAAAGAAAATCACGCATTCTACAAGCTGACGCAAAGATCTCTACAACACTGACTATCAGTCAGACATGCTATATGTCCATGAGTTTAAACTAAACTCACTACACTCTCATGTGAGACAACTTCAGTGACACTCAACCCGATTACTCCACCTTCACCCACACAGTTCTGTTCTGCGACACAAAGTAATTTTTGCACTCTCTTTTCTTCATCAGTCTTCAGCTTTATTCCTGTTGAACTTTGAATATTAGGAGTGGGTTGACCTCTACTTTTCCTATTCACTCTTTGATGTAAGGACCAGAATTTCTGTAGATATCTTTGAACTAAGGACCAGAATTTCTGTAGAGTTTTTTCTCCATGCCCACCTGTGTTAGGATGGCTTCCCACACTATGGCCTTCCTTGCCAAGTTCTTGAATCAATTAATGTCTTTCTGATTTTCTCCTTTATCTCTTCAACATCTCAATCAGTCATTGTCCTTCTTTTTCATACTTTCTTTCCTTTTCTATCCACGCTTTCTTTCTCCACTGACTCATTACACCAGGGTGGTTGAGTAAAAGATGTTCCCACCATCTTTTGTCTGCCCTTTTGACGCAGTTTGTTTACTGAACTATTACAGTCATGTGAGCCTGTAGGATACTTGTCGCTGATTTTCTATAGAAAATCTGTCAGTGAGTTTCTAAAAACAGTAATACTGAAAATTGTTGCTAAATAAATTTATTTCAATGAAAGATTTGGCATTCATTTGCCTTCGTCATGTCAAGACATACATTCTCAAAATTTGAACACAATTACAATTCTGCTGCTATTTAATATTGCATGTGGGAGCTGCCCTAGTGTAATGGTTACCACACTGCGCTGGTGATCAGGTGATCCAGGTTCAAGCCCTGGTGAGGACATTTGAAGCAGTGTCCTCGACCGGGACTTGGACTGGAATAATTCAAGCCCTGGCAAAGACATCTGAAAGAGTGTTGTTGACCAGTGACTGGAATAACCTGAACGGCTCCTGAGCCAACCCAGCTCTAATGGGTACCTCTGAAATCGGTGAGTATCTGCCTGAATGGCGAGAGGACACCTGTCATTGTACAAGGAAAAAAGGGATACTCAAGTAAAATCAGTCTCAGGTTAGGCATATTAACCGGAGATTTTGCCTCGAGTAATAGCAGGCTTATGATAAAAAAAAAAAATCTTGTATGTCACTTTTACTTTACGTTACTCTTGAACAATGTTTTTATGCATCATTCTTTAATTTAATGGTTTAAATGACATACCGAACAAAAAGTGCAAACTCAAAATAAATGTAATAATCAATTACAAAAAAAATATTTAAAACATAATAATTCAATTCGTCTATGCTGCTTTGACCTCACATTTTTACAAAATGTGTTCTTGTGGCCATTGGCCAATGGGGTCATTCACTGCTATATATATATATATATATATATATATACTGTCTAGCACTATCAAGAGAAAAAAAACACATGTGCACGGATCACTGAATGAAATGACAGAAGAGTTTCAATCTGCTCACCAGCAGCCTTGGCTACTGCAATGGCCTCAGTGTTAGCACCAGCTAGTACCTGCACTCCCACTGGAGCATGGGAGAATATACGCTTGACCTCATAGCAAACAACAGACATAACAGAAGTAACTTCTGGACCAACTTGTGACGGATGAAGATATGGGACATCGTGCATGTTCTCAAGCATGACACCATCCTAGAAAACAAACAAGTGTCTGAAATAAACGTATGTGAATGTGACAAAAACAATAAACAGATGCAAGACAAAATGAAAATACTTGATGAAAGGTCACTGTAAGTGGGTCTGAAAATACACAGGGAAAAAACAAAGGTAATGAGAAAAATGCAGGTAATGATACCAAGGTTAAACTTGAAGAAACACCACTACAAGATGTAGAATTGTACACATATCTTGGCAGCAATATAGACAAAGTTGGAAGGACAGACTGTCATATAAAAATAAGAATACAATAAGCAAGAGGAGCTTACACTGCATTGGGAAACATTTGGAGATCCAGAGAAATCAAGTCCAACACAAAAATATGGACTTCAACTCAAATCTCTAGTCAGTACTATTGTATGGCTCTGAAACATGGAGAACAAAAACAACAACCAAAAAGCTACAGACTTTCATAAATGGATGCTTGTGTAGAATATAAGGATTAAAATGGTATGACACAGTTACCAATATGAAACTGATGACAAAAACTAGACAAGTGCCAGTGGAACAAGAACTGAGAAGAAGATGCTGGCTATGGATAGGACACACTGAAGAACCTGTTGACAACATTACAAGTCAATCTTTTGTTCTGGAACTCCCAGGGTAAGAGAGTCAGAGGTAGACCCTGAGACACATGGAGAAGAGAACTGGATACAGAGATGACAATGATGAGGACAACGTGGAGAGAACTTGCGCTGATGGCATATGACAGGAAGACTTGGCATTTGTTTGAAGTCTATGCTCTTTATATATATGTGATGTTCCATTATTGTCAATATCCCATAGCTGCTGAGCATGTCTACTCTTAGCAGATATCTGTGTATCCATGATGTAAAGCAACCTACAACACATAGAGATATCTGTATCCATGATGTAAAGCTATCTGTCTCCATCACATAGAGATATCTGTCTCCATAGCATGATGAAATGTGGTGATATCAGTCTCTATTATGTAAACATATATTTTTCATGATGTAAGATACATGTCTGCATGATGTAAGATGCACATCTTCATGATGTAAGACACACATCTCTATGGTGTAAGATAATGTCTCCATGATATAAGATTCATGTCTCCATGATGTAAGACACATATCTCCATGATGTAAGACATCTCTCCATAATGTAAGACACACATCTCCATGATGTAAGATAATGTCTCCATGATGTAAGATAATGTCTCCATGATGTAAGATACATGTCTCCATGATGTAAGATACATGTCTCCATGATGTAAGATACATGTCTCCATGATGTAAGATACATGTCTCCATGATGTAAGATACATGTCTCCATGATGTAAGATAATGTCTCCATGATGTAAGATACATGTCTCCATACTGTAAGATTCATATCTTCATGATGTAAGATGCTTGTCTCCATGATGTAAGATACCTGTCTCTCACGAAATGGCTTAATTAAGAGTCTGTCTGAGTAAAGAGACAAGACACCTGAGAAGATAGATTAAGATGAGAATTAAAGTGACTGTGGAGGATGAGACTTATAGCTTCAAGGGTGAAAACCTAGATTGACTCTCCCTCGCCACTTGTGTTTATAGCTACTGTCTCACCATCTCTTGCTCCGATGGAGATAAGGTTACACTAATTTATATCCACAGACACAACTGTACAGTTAAAGAATACAGGTACAGTATAGTGAAAGACAAACTGATCCAGTGCACATTTTATAGTTTATTAAACAAGCAAATCTTTACCACAGCAAAAAAACAACAATAACGTGTGAGGTTGCACAACTTGAAAAAAAGAACAAATCAAAGACACAATTATCAAATCACCACGCTCTCTTCCACAACTACATGAAAACAAAGGTTAAAGAAATATACCGGGCTGGGGGTCTCTAAGTAAGAGCCACCACCACCTGAACTCTACTATTACTAACTAACTACACTGTGGAGTCCCACACATACCAGACTACTCTCCACTAGTTTTCCCTCTGTCCCGTTTAACCAGTCAGATGGAGACTTATTAACTAATATGACTAAACTGCCTCAAAGGCGCTCCTACACAACTAACTTATACACCACTAAATCCTACTCCACTGAATTCTGCAGAACTAACTCAGAGGCTCTCCTCCAAGTATTCTCTATCTAACTCTACAGTTCCTGGGGAACAACTACTCTCTCCCCTCTCCTTCAGTTCAGTACCTTCCTGACACTATCGTCTTCCTCTGAGGCGCGTTGCCCTTCGTCAGGTACCTCCTCCTGTTAGCATTTATAGAGGTATGATCTCCCTCTCTCCTCTCCAGAATAGCTGATGAAGGGGCCCCTGGTGACTATATATATGTTTGTGCCTCTGGCTGTAGCTCATGCAATGATGATGGCACTCAATTCTACACAACAACAATTTAAACCGCTTCGGATTTTGGCCTACTGCTTTATTGTGGCAGTATGAAAACAATACCAGGCAACGTAGCCTGTTCTGTATTGGGCCGTAAGAGCTAAGAGCTCTGATTTCTAGGCAATTCCACACTGAGGTATATGTTTCCTCACGTCAGGAGAATTCCTAATGCCTATCCATTGTGCAGACGTAACTAAGGCGCCTGTGACTTTGCGCGTAACCAGTTTTTCAATTACACTGATGTCTCTTGCCTCCCTCTCCGAGAAGGCAAAGTCCATGGCAGGCTTATGGTTATCTACCATGCCGTGAATAGCTGTAAAACAAAAATAACAACTTATATACACCAATTCACAAAATACACAAGTCAAACACATTAACAACCAAAGATTTACCTACACCCCGCTTCCTCAGACCATAATAAAAACTCCACTTAATACTGATGCTCTACCCTATTTCTGCCCTCGGGTCAGACTTAACAACTCACCCTTTGTATCCAATAAAATAACTTTTACTCTCTTTTTTAAAGGCACAGTACTACACCAGCCTTAGGTCCTAAATTCATATAGAGATATATCAAATAATAATACCACCAACTTTTTCTCACAGAACTACACTGGCTATACTTCGTATGATTACCACTGAAACTTACTGTGGTAGGGTGGGCGAGATGATGATGATGATGATTATATTGTGATGTGTGATCACTCTCTTGCTACACTCGCACCGACCCGAACAACAATAAAACTCTTGATTCTAGAGGCAGGGGCTATATTTATTTTTACAGCCCATTCAGTGACAAAGCAAACATTAAACAAATAAACTAGCGAACATAACACCAAACCAAACAAACAAAACACCCAACAGTGCCCGATGCTAATCTGAAGAAGCAAACAAAGCACAGAATAGTTAAAATCATAATATAATACTGAATGAGAAACACCACGCTCTCACCTGTCAAACTGTCCTACGCCGCCACCTGACACACTCAACTATCACACACACACACACACACACACACACTCATGTGTGTCATCCAATGCGACTAGTAAGGTGTTGTGCGTGGGGCTGGCAATCTCACCATGTAACACAGGTTGCTACGGAAACCAATACTGCAAGAGCACACACTCAGCTATCACACACACACACACTCATGCATGTCGTCCAATGAGACTAGTAAGGTGTTGTGCGTGGGGCTGGCAATCTCACCATGTAACACAGATTGCTACCGAAACACTACTGCCCTAGCATATGAATACTTAATATGGAGGCAAACCACACTGTTGGCCCCATGCTCCCTCAGGAGCGGAGAAGAGAAATATATACCTTGAAGTGAGCCCACGTGCTCTCACAACCATTCCTCACATAACCATAATTAAATAATCATAAAATGGACATAAAATAATATTCAATTATATGTACAACAAATACTCTCAATAACGAGAATAAGCTACTACCTCGTAACTGATCTATCTCAATATTCGTTACTGCATTCTGAAGCATGTCGTATGTGACGACTGGTGCGACTGAGAATCTCATCACACGAAACACATCGTTACCGAAACAAATCACTGCCATAGCATAAAAAATGCTTCTTGTCGGCTTGTGATAGACACCAGCCACATTGGTGTTTCCATGCTCCGCCGGGAGCAACCAGAGAAACACATGTCTCAACAAAGGAGTGGCCTCGCGCTCTCCAGAAATCTAAATACATATTCTCACCTCACAGTAACCCATTAAATATACAGTAGAATTATCAATAAACGTGAAATACACTAAATTACTCTTACATAAAGAATACAATATAATTATTCTCGACTTAAACCAAACTGGGACTAAATACACAACGTGTCACATGGCGTAACATTATAGGTTTACCACGCGGGGCGTGTTATTCGCCGCTTTTTATACAGTCCTCGCCACGTGGCTACAATCTTGCTATTGTTAATCTTATCTACATTCCCGTGAAATAGCTTCATACTGTATCTGCCTTTCTGATAACATTTCTGTCAAGTTTCATGTATAAAACACTCTCCTACTAAATGTGCCCGGTCTGATGGATGAAATACTTGATACTAAATTCTCACATCTGGATTTAGGCTTTGCGTGCCTAATAAAACCTATCAAACATTATTTTCACTCATCTATCATTTCTTCAAGACTAAATCATAATGTCCTAAAAAGACATTTCCTTTGGAAACACATCTATCTATTTCACTAAACATTAAAACAGACTCGTGCTGAATATAATTCTAGAATTATATAAAATTAATTCTAATTTAAATTAACTCACGTGCTCAAGGCATTTACAGTTTGGCTCTGTCGTCTGTTCTCTCTGGCGGCTGATACTAGGAAAGGTCCGCTGGTAGCTCGCTATCTCTTTTTATAGGCACTAGGCTAATCACTCACTTTACTGCGCTAGGCGTATTAATCTTGACTACTTAAATATCACACGCGATTATCGCTTAGGAATAGCGAAAACACAAATAAAACCTACAGCTATTTAATATAACACAATTCTACACCACAACTTAATTTAAATGCATTATTATGGCATTTTCATCAATCTTTTACTTCAGATTTTTCACAACCCAGGCTCGCGCCGTCACGTGATCTGACAGTCACGTGGGCCGATCGAAAATATATGGGCGACAAACATGCCTTGAACTGAAGTGGGGGTGGGGCCTCAGGGGTGTCTTCCCGGCCCATCACATATCTCCCTCCTGATTTTGTTGTCGTCCCGACAACATCACCACCTCTGGCGCTTCGATCGTAGCCTCTTAGATCGTTGGTGCTGCGTATGACTCTTTCTCTGCGGCGATGCTTTGGGCTGAGCTTCTGTCATCGGTACAACCCGGCTGGGGACTGTCTTGGTCGACATGTCCCTAGTTGTGCTTTGTCGGGCTGGCAGTTGCTGTGGTCTAGAAGATTCGCCTACTTGTGCCGCGTCGCTGCTGGCTTGTGACATCTGCTTGCCAGTGCATGTAGCTGTCGAATCTGTAGGGGGATCGCTCTTGACGTGTTCTGCACTCATTTTGCGTGGACGGTGGCTTACATTCCCCACAGTCTGCTTTTCATGTGTCTCCTCCTCTGAACCTTGACTTGCACTCCCTCCTCTCTGCTTAAGACGAGTTTCCTCCCCTAACCGACTACCAATCTTCTCGGCTCCCTTAGGGTGACAGTTGTCACGGTCATCTCTTGGCTTGCACCCGGAAGGAAACCTGGTTGTGGTAGCACGTCTCGGGAAAGAGCTCTTTGAGGGACAGGCGGCTATCAAATGTTCAGTTGACTTGCATCGAAAACATCTCTTCGGAAGCGGGCCTTGAGGGCACTTGGCTGCCATGTGGTCTGACAGGTCTCCACAATTGTAGCATCTTATCTTTCTGGGCTTCCTCTGTGCCATGGGTCGCTTTCTGCTGCCCTTACACTCTTGACCGCCAATGCCGCATACATAAATTGCTTCCATGCCCTGGACCGATGGTTTGCTGTCAAACTCTACTCTCTCATTTCTCGCCAGACTCCGGAATCCCTTTCTGAAGATCTTGGTCTGATGTACAAATACATCAATACCTCCATCATCTGGCGTGATGAATCCCCATCCCCTGCGGACACTGTACCACTTGCAAACTCCTTTTCGCCTTGTCAGTGCAGCTGCACTGGTCGGTACTGTCAGCTCACTGCTTTCGTTAACAACAGCTTGACTCTCACATACCAGAACATGCACCTCCTCGTCGTGCTTTGGCTGTTCCCGCGGACACACCTCCTTGTCTTGCGTTGGCTGTTCCCGCGGACATACCTCCTCGTTGTGCTTTGGCTGCTTCCGCGGCTGGCATGGTGCTCTCTTTCTCTGCACCTCCTCTTGTGCTGGCGAACTGGCCTCTGACATTTGTGCTATCTGGGACTTTAGGAAGGATAATTCTGCTCTGAGTGCCTCCTCCTCCTTCTTAACTTCTGCACTTGCTATCTGGACCCGTGTCTCAGGCTTTTTACTTTCACCATAAACAGCATATTCCCAAGGGAAATTCCTGTTCACCTCACTGACTTGTGGTTTCTCGCTATAGGCTTTTTTGACAATTTCCAGTAACTGCTCAGGGCTGGCCTTGGCTCCGCCATGTATCCGCAACTCCCTAGCGACCCATGGTGTAACGTTGTTCCAGATTAAATCTACTTTGTCTATCGCACTAAAGGACCCCATCTTCCACACGGCCTCTACCTCTTCCACAAACTCTTGCCAAGTGGGACTTCCCTCTCCACTAAATAGCCTTATGTCTGGCACCTTCACATACAATATCTTCACAGGCGCATTGATCGATGCCATCTTGCTGCAAGACCGCACTGCTGGGTGTTTACAATATTTGTTCGTTTGCTGTTTGCTCAGTGTCACTGTCTGCCTTATTCTGTCGACGACGCCAATTGTGGTAGGGTGGGCGAGATGATGATGATGATGATTATATTGTGATGTGTGATCACTCTCTTGCTACACTCGCACCGACCCGAACAACAATAAAACTCTTGATTCTAGAGGCAGGGGCTATATTTATTTTTACAGCCCATTCAGTGACAAAGCAAACATTAAACAAATAAACTAGCGAACATAACACCAAACCAAACAAACAAAACACCCAACAGTGCCCGATGCTAATCTGAAGAAGCAAACAAAGCACAGAATAGTTAAAATCATAATATAATACTGAATGAGAAACACCACGCTCTCACCTGTCAAACTGTCCTACGCCGCCACCTGACACACTCAACTATCACACACACACACACACACACACACACACACACACACTCATGTGTGTCATCCAATGCGACTAGTAAGGTGTTGTGCGTGGGGCTGGCAATCTCACCATGTAACACAGGTTGCTACGGAAACCACTACTGCAAGAGCACACACTCAGCTATCACACACACACACACTCATGCATGTCGTCCAATGAGACTAGTAAGGTGTTGTGCGTGGGGCTGGCAATCTCACCATGTAACACAGATTGCTACCGAAACACTACTGCCCTAGCATATGAATACTTAATATGGAGGCAAACCACACTGTTGGCCCCATGCTCCCTCAGGAGCGGAGAAGAGAAATATATACCTTGAAGTGAGCCCACGTGCTCTCACAACCATTCCTCACATAACCATAATTAAATAATCATAAAATGGACATAAAATAATATTCAATTATATGTACAACAAATACTCTCAATAACGAGAATAAGCTACTACCTCGTAACTGATCTATCTCAATATTCGTTACTGCATTCTGAAGCATGTCGTATGTGACGACTGGTGCGACTGAGAATCTCATCACACGAAACACATCGTTACCGAAACAAATCACTGCCATAGCATAAAAATGCTTCTTGTCGGCTTGTGATAGACACCAGCCACATTGGTGTTTCCATGCTCCGCCGGGAGCAACCAGAGAAACACATGTCTCAACAAAGGAGTGGCCTCGCGCTCTCCAGAAATCTAAATACATATTCTCACCTCACAGTAACCCATTAAATATACAGTAGAATTATCAATAAACGTGAAATACACTAAATTACTCTTACATAAAGAATACAATATAATTATTCTCGACTTAAACCAAACTGGGACTAAATACACAACGTGTCACATGGCGTAACATTATAGGTTTACCACGCGGGGCGTGTTATTCGCCGCTTTTTATACAGTCCTCGCCACGTGGCTACAATCTTGCTATTGTTAATCTTATCTACATTCCCGTGAAATAGCTTCATACTGTATCTGCCTTTCTGATAACATTTCTGTCAAGTTTCATGTATAAAACACTCTCCTACTAAATGTGCCCGGTCTGATGGATGAAATACTTGATACTAAATTCTCACATCTGGATTTAGGCTTTGCGTGCCTAATAAAACCTATCAAACATTATTTTCACTCATCTATCATTTCTTCAAGACTAAATCATAATGTCCTAAAAAGACATTTCCTTTGGAAACACATCTATCTATTTCACTAAACATTAAAACAGACTCGTGCTGAATATAATTCTAGAATTATATAAAATTAATTCTAATTTAAATTAACTCACGTGCTCAAGGCATTTACAGTTTGGCTCTGTCGTCTGTTCTCTCTGGCGGCTGATACTAGGAAAGGTCCGCTGGTAGCTCGCTATCTCTTTTTATAGGCACTAGGCTAATCACTCACTTTACTGCGCTAGGCGTATTAATCTTGACTACTTAAATATCACACGCGATTATCGCTTAGGAATAGCGAAAACACAAATAAAACCTACAGCTATTTAATATAACACAATTCTACACCACAACTTAATTTAAATGCATTATTATGGCATTTTCATCAATCTTCTACTTCAGATTTTTCACAACCCAGGCTCGCGCCGTCACGTGATCTGACAGTCACGTGGGCCGACCGAAAATATATGGGCGACAAACATGCCTTGAACTGAAGTGGGGGTGGGGCCTCAGGGGTGTCTTCCCGGCCCATCACATTACCATACACTGGCAGGTCAGGTAATTGATGGAAAACTACCGACTAAAAATAAAATTAAATCCCAGAAGAAAGCTTACTCTGACTTGCTAAAATCCTTTAGCTAAAATTCCTACACAACTTATTAAGTCTACATACATACCCAGACTTTCAGAATCTCCCCTAACCGGGCAGACTGAGTTTATGTCTGACACTATTCAAGGCAATAATAATCCAGGACTTGTGAGCCCAGACTAATAATTTGGCCCTGTATATATAGTGCCAATATTCTGATGCAAGACAGACCCGGTGAGTCATAGCTCTAGAATTATCTCCCAAAAACCGCATCTACCCCACTTTGACGTAATCTAATGACTGCTACATAAATTAAAAATCGAAACCGATCGTCAGAGCTTCCCGTTTAGCATCATAACATTATCAGAGGATCAAAGAAAATAAATTCCCCACAAAGCCTGCTGCCCCGCTGAAAAATGTACGCCATGTTACGTAAACTTATCTGACCGTCTATCAACAAGAATGACTCACTAGCCCAAGCTACCACTCAGGTAGGGGTTTACACTTATCCCCGAAAAGAGATGGGTTGGTGGGGTTGATCCTACAATTATTAGAACCCTGACAAGAAATGAAAACATCAACAAATCCAAAAACCTGATAAAAATTAAAGAGAAAAGAAGCAACCTTAATAATAAAACAAGAACGGGCAGGTTGAAAATAAAAATTAACAGTCACTTTGCCACACTGTCTCCATGATGTAAGATACCTATCTCCATGATGTAAGACACACATCTTCATGATATAAAGAAATTCATATCCATCACATGAAAATTTGTCTCCATGAAATGATGATATATTCTCATGACATAAGAATGTCTCTTTCTTGTGATGACATCTGTCTCAATGACATGAGGGCATCTGTTTCCATCTTTTGAAGAATTTCCTTCTCCATGATGTGAAGATATCTGTCTCCATCTTGTGAAGATATCTGTCTCCATCTTGTGAAGATATCTGTCTCCATCTTGTGAAAATATGTCTCCATCTTGTGAAGATGTCTGTCCCCATTCTGTGAAGATATCTGTCTCCAATTTTTGAAGATATCTGTCTCCATTTTGTGAAGATATCTGTCCCAATCTTGTGAAGATATATGTTTCCATCTTGTGAGGATATCTGTCTCCATCTTGTGAAGATGTGTCCCCTATAATAATAATATTTGTTCTCAGGAAGTTAAGATATGTCTCTAAGATGTGAAGATATGTTATCTCAGGAAGTTAAGATATGTCTCTAAGATGTGAAGATATCTTATCTCAGGAAGTTAAGATATGTCTCTAAGACATGAAGATATCTTAACTCATGAAGTTAATATATGTCTCTCTAAGATGTGAAGATATCTTATCTCAGGAATTTAAGATACCGTATGTCTCTAAGATACTGTATTTAAGATACTGTATGTCCTGGCCATGATAACTTAAATGCAGAGCTATTTAAGACAGACCCTGAGCTAGCAGCAGAACTATTAGAACCACTATTTGCACAAGTCTGGAAAACAGGGACAACACCAACAGAGTGGAACAAAAGAACAATTGTCAAATTGCCCAAGAAGGGAGATCTTGCAGACTGCAATAATTGGAGAGGAATCACTCTTCTCTCAGTTCCCAGCAAAATACTAGGTAGGATAATTATACAGAGAATTTCAAAAGCAGTAGACCACAAACTGAGCAAAGAACAAGCAGGATTTAGAAAGAACAGAAGATGTGTAGATCATATATTGACCATCAGGAACATTATAGAGCAGTGCTCAGAATGGCAAAGACAGCTGTACATTCATTTCGTTAATTTTGAAAAGGCTTTTCTTCTTCTTCTTCTTCTTCGTTCGTCCTGAAAAGGACGGTGGTTGCGTTGTGTCTGTTTGCGCCTAAGCTGTGATATCTGCACCTTTCGGTCGACACATCCGACTTCTGCACGGCATTTTTTAAGGACCGGGTTTGCCTTCCCATTTCGATCCATGCTCGCTCAGCCAGCCTGCACTGCTGCAGACTGTTTCCAGGACCACCACGTGGAGGTGGAGCACGGTCTTGACCAGCTCTGGTTCGCCGGTCCTGACGCAGGCAGTCAAGCTATGAGTCGCTGACTGCGGTCTCTATTGCTGCGTCTTGAGGTCCCGAAAAGGCTTTTGACAGTATACATAGGGACAGTTTATGGAAAATACTGAGAGCTTATGGAATTCCAAGCTGCATAGTGTCAATCATAAAAAGCCTCTATGCCAACTTTACGTGTAGCGTTGGGCAGAGCAACTTAACCTTTGAGGTTAAGACAGGAGTACGACAGGGATGCCCCTTATCAACCACTCTATTTTTAACAGTCATAGACTGGGTGATGCGCCAGACAACAGAGGGCAGTCCAAGAGGAATAAGATGGACTACATTTTCTACATTAGAAGATCTGGAATATGCAGATGACATTGCACTACTAGCACATTCACATCAACACATCAAGGAAAAAACGGATAGACTTAATAAGTATAGCCAGCAGGTGGGCTTGAACATCAATCTAAAGAAATCAGAGGTCATGACGCTCAATGTGAGCAACCCTGAGCCCATATCAGTAAGGAATCAGCAACTGGTACAGACAGACACCTTCACATACCTAGGATGCATAGTAACACCAGACGGCGGAGCAAGCAAAGACATCAACAACAGAATGAACAAAGCAAGAACAGCCTTTTTTAGTCTAAACAACATCTGGAAGTCCTCTCAGTACAGCACAAGCACAACATTAAGATTATATCAGAGCTGTGTGCTTTCTGTGCTTCTCCATGGTGCGGAATGCTGGAGAGTTACAGAGAAGGAAATGTCGAAATTGTCATCTTTTCACACAACATGCCTAAGAAAAATTCACCGAATCTTTTTGGCAGAATACCATCACCAACCAAGATCTACTTACTCGGAGCAAGCAAGAGGACATGCACACCATCATAGTTGGCAGACGCTGGAGCTGGGTTGGCCATGTCCTTAGAAGAGACCCCGATGCCATCACAAGAACAGCTATGCTATGGACCCCTGAAGGAAAACGAAAGAGAGGCCGACCAAAAACAACTTGGCGGAGGACTGTGGAGGCTGAGATGCACAGAATGAACCAGAGTTGGGGCACTGTACGAAGGATGGCCACCGACCAAGCATAGTGGAATCAATTTGTTGTTGCCCTACAAGACGCCACCAGGCGTTATGGCTACTGACTGCTTTGACGGTCAGCAGCTAAGGATCAAAGACAGAAGAAAAGATGTCTCTAAGATGTGAAGATAATAGTTTTTCAAGATATGTCTCTAAGATGTGAAGATATCTTTGGGAAAAAACCTCTGGACTCTGAGAAAGTCCATTCACCAAAGCTTCGACAATACATTATTATTCTTTAATTAAAACACTAGTTAATTACATCAATAGTAGTGGCTCCTAGTTCAAAGAACAAGATGTTACATCTTGATGTAATGCATTAACTGATTAGGTAAACAAAAACAAAAACCAAACAAAACCACACACACACATCCTTTCATGAACAAAGCTTAGTGTCAAGTGATCACACTCATCATCATCATTACTTGTTTATAAATGTTTAGGTTAACATATTTTTGAGTGCCTTCAGCAGAAATAACTTTCAATTTTACCTCCTAAATTCAGCCATATCAGTATGGTATCCTTCACTAAGCATCTTACCAAGCCAGCTTCCTTGTATAGCATTGCTTCCCTGCAAGCAATATCCACAATTTCTTGGACCGAGTGGCTGCTTCGGGGTGTGCCTGCTTAGCAACAATAAAAAAAATGTATGTTTCATAAAAATAGATATGAAATTGCTTTGACTTGAGAGTATTTGTCGTGTATCCCTAATGTCTTATACTGCACTGATTTTCTACATACATGTCCTGTTGTGTTTTTAATACAAGCCATACATGTTCTATTGAATTTTTTAGTACAAGACATACATGTCCTGTTGTGTTTTTAGTCCAAGCCATACATGTTCTGTTGAATTTTTTAGTACAAGACATACATGTTGTGTTGTGTTTTTAGTACAAGACATACATGTCCTGTTGTGTTTTTAGTACAAGACATACATGTCCTGTTGTGTTTTTTAGTACAAGACATATATATCCTGTTGTGTTTTTTAGTACAAGACAGATATGTCTTGTTGTGTTTTTAGTACAAGACATGTATGTCCTGTTATAATTTTTAGTACAAGACATACATGTAGAAAGTCAAAGCCATTTCAGACATCAGGGGATAAACAGTAAGTAGTTTCAAATCAAACCATATGTCTCACAGGACTGTATTTTGTCCACAGTGCTTCTTCTAGAATGATCTGCCAGGCAGTTGGTAAAGAAAACAAAGACAATATATAAGGATGCATGGAGGCATATTTGGAGTCATCCTTATATGACCACCAGCTATGCACAATGCTACAATATATGTACGTGGAAGTGAACCTTTGTCTATGAGGCTAATTACATCCTCATTGACTCTTGAAATCATCCACACACTTCCAGGGATTCTCCCTGTGGTGAAATTTGTTGAGGAACCCAACATTGTAGACTACTAAGGTTGGAGAAGTCACTTGAGCCCCAGGCGTAATGCTTTGACTTGGTTGACTGCATGCAGAAGGATCTCACTGTGGACTAAGTGATAGGCAGGGGAAGCTAAGAAGTGGCTCTGTGCAGGACGTGACAATGCCTTGGGAGAACCCAGAGCTAGAGTACAGTATTTTAGCTCTGCATAGCTGGAGAGCCCCTGTGGATGGCGGGAAATGCACAGTATGCCACGCACTTCCTACTCCTAGCTTGTGGAAAAGGCATCATGCTGGCTGTGGAACAATCGCAACGGGCTATGGAACTGGGACAGTAATTTATTTTCAACATAGGGGTTACTTTCACAATTGCCTCTGGTGTTCCTTTCGACGTTTCGCTCCTCTTCTGCTTGCCATGAGAGCTTCTATTTGCTCAATCTGAGGTGGTGCCATAGAGAGCATCACCACTTGGTATGATCGACAGCTTCATCCTCCCAGGTTGCTGGATTTATTTCCAGTGCCCTCATGTTTCTCCTTGCACACATCTTTGTGCAGGATGTAGAAGAATAATGGTATCTCAGCAATTGTGTCACAGGAATTAAAAATACAGAACAAGAAATAAATATGGGAACAAGGGCAGTAGAAATGGCATTTGAATTGAATGAATGCTCACTTTTCACTTTTAAAGGAGGATGGAAGCTTGTATTAAAATACTTCATATGCTTCTGCAGTTGTTGTTTTTGTAGTCATTTGTTTTAGATGAGCCTGTTACTACCATGCACAACCTCAGCTAAGTTGTCTCTTATGCAATGCCGGGTGGGAGCAGTGTCCCTATTCCTTCTTTATCTCCTCAGAGGTCCCTGGTAACCATGAGGTAACAACCACATTTAGATCCCTGGATTTTACTTGGGATCACCGGGTAACACATGAGATCACTGGATAACACATGAGATCACTGGATAACACATGATATCACTGGAAAACACATGTGATCACTGGGTAACATATGAGATCACTGGATAACACATGAGATCACTGGATAACATATGAGATCACTTACCTGCAACATGTAAATTACTGTCAATATAAACAAGTCCACACAAAAAAATGTATCTATTCAATCCTGCTACGGATCAACACAAATGTGAAAATGGACATTGGGCATTCAACAGGGCCGTAGATGGGGGTGGGGGGTGGGTTTGGGGTTCACTAGTGCAGTGTATCTATGTGACGCTAGTAAGCGTCCGCGTTCATTTATAGACGATTATGTTCGTGGCCTTTCATTAGTAGACGTGGTCATGTGTGGACGTATTCTGAATTTGCTCCCTATTGTGAGCTATGCTAATCTATAATCGCTTTCGTTATGCGGCTTGAGCCATTAGGCCAGTATATTATTTACCAGCCATGTCGTGCTGTCATTGAAAAGGTGCAATGTTAGTCACCAAGTATATTCTTCATTTGTTAAGAGGCCACAGAGATATATTATGCGTCTTGCCGTAGTGCTCCAACTGGATCACACAGTATCCAGTTGCTAGTTGTATCGGTCAAGACTGTTGACATCTACTACATATTTATATATATGCCTGTCAAACCAGGATTGTTGCTGCTTGATGCTATTTATCATGTCAAATGCTGTTATTAAATGTCGTCTTGTCGTGATGCAAGTTTTGGATGCAGTTTATCATTACCAGCTGTTTCAACGTTCAAGTTATGGTGTTGGTTTTAAACGCATACTCCTTCAAGAACCGATACACAAACATTCATATTAACAAATAGCCAGTACCAAAAATGGTATGCACAATCAACCGAGCCAATTTTACTAATCAACACCACCATCGCCATACTGGATTGTAAATCCTTTAAATTCAATGGGAAAAAAATATGAACCAGAAATCATTCAATACATAGACATCACCAACATCATTGGTTTAATCAACAAAGTGAGATGGAGATTGTTAGCAGGGTTGGCTATTTTGCTTTTTTTGACGTCAAATTCCACAGATCTGGCTTTTTCTTAGATCATTTGGTGTCAGACACTTCGGTTTGCAACATGCCTAAGAAAAATTCACCGAATCTTTTGGCCAAATACCATCACTAACCAAGATCTGCTTACTTGTAGCAAGCAAGAGGACATGCACACCATCATAGCTGGCAGACGCTGGAGCTGGGTTGGTCATGTCCTCAGAAGAGACCCCGATGCCATCACAAGAACAGCTATGCTTTGGACCCCTGAAGGAAAACGAAAGAGAGGCCGACCAAAAACAACTTGGCGGAGGACTGTGGAGGCTGAGATGCAAAGAATGAACCAGAGTTGGGGCACTGTACGAAGGATGGCCACCGACCGAGCAAAGTGGAATCAATTTGTTGTTGCCTTACAAGACGCCACTAGGCGTGATGGCCACTGACTGCTTTGACGGTCGGCGGCTAAGGATCAAAGAAGAAGAAAAGACTTCGGTTTGGCTTTTAGGCATTTAAAAAAAAAAATTGTTAACAAGCTGAAATTGCTTGTGTGTGTTCACATGTATGATAAAGAAGCATGCTATCATCATTGATGACATTTAATTCTGTTGCAAGAAGCTACTGGAGAAAAACGTATTCAGTTTGATTTAGGAGGAAATTTCTAGAAATCTACAAAGTCTTGTGAACTGCATCGGTTTTGCACTGGATTGAGGAATCAACCATGGATGGTTGTAGCAACTCTGTGTGATCTAGTATGAAAGATGTGTCTCTTCACTGTGTGCAGCTATTGTGTATCTGCCATTCACTTACATTGTGCAATCAACATGCAGTATCCATTTGGGGGGTTTGGGATGTCAGGTATTGGTAGTACCTCTGGTGAAGGAGCTGTCATGCCCTTTTCAGAGCAGCTCGGCCACCTTTGGTCCAAACCTGGCATCCAGCTCTCACCTGTGGCTCCTCGTAGCTGTCAGCATGCGACAGCGGCCACCCCCCGGGCAACGGCTTTGACAGGCCGGCTAAACTAGGTGAAGGTAGCCGACTGGTTATAAACCTTCGGTCAGTTAGGGTCTGCCTACCCATGCATGTGAAGACTGGATTCGATAGACTGCGCGGAAGAAACCACCTGTTGGTTCAACGGGCATGACAGCGATTACCAGTAACGCACTGTGGAGCGTAAGGAGCACGGCGAGGCACGTAGAAAGCCCTGGTCATCCACTGCACCTGACTTCATCTCCAGTTGTCTTGACTTGTCTTGCCACTGGATTCAGATGGACCCAGGCGAGAGAGTGAGGTAGACAAACTGCGCAACTCTTCCTCACTTTAATCCAAATCACTGCGCAAGTCACTCTTTCATCCATTCATCCATCCACTCACAACAAGTCCTGTGGCGATGGGCGAGCGGAAAAACGGCAGGCGTGGGTACGTTGGCAGTCGTAGTCGCAGACCTACACACAGGCGGCTCAGGCCATATGGTCGTCTTCCACTGATCGGAGCAGCAGTGGGATTCGGCAGCCCCCTGAGTGTCTGAGCAGTCCTCTTTAGGAAAGCACTGCTCACCTCCATGGCATGAGGAAGGGGCTAGAAAAGGTGCCCTAAACATGGCCTGCTCCACCATTACCTAACCAGCTTACCACGGTTGGTGTGTACCTTACTTCGGAGGGTGACACATAAGAAAAAGAAAGGACATATTTTTCCCCCTCATTCTAGGCGCATGGAATGTGCGCACTCTCCTTGACAAAGACTTTAACGCAAACAGACCTGAGAGGCGAACTGCCCTGATTGGGAGAGAACTGGCCAGATACAACATTGACATAGCAGCACTGAGTGAAACTCGACTTGCAGGCGAGGGCCAACGTTGCGAAAAGGGTGCAGGTTATACATTCTATTGGAGCGGAAGAGGAACTGAAGAAAGATGAGAAGCAGGGGTTGGATTTGCAATAAAAACAGCAATTGTTGGCAAGTTAGCGGGACCCCAAAGGGAATAAATGACCGACTCATGACGGTCAAGATCCCCCTGCTTTATGGAAGAAAACATGCCACCATCATTAGCGCGTATGCACCAACTATGACAAACCAGGATGACGTCAAGGATAAGTTTTATGAAGAACTACATGCAGTCATTGCATCAGTTCCTAAAGCAGATAAGCTCATAATTCTTGGTGACTTTAATGCAAGAGTAGGCTCAGATAACATCTCCTGGAATGGCACTATCGGAAAGTACGGCGTGGGTCGCTGTAACAGCAATGGACTTCTTCTCCTCCAGACTTGCGCAGAACATGACCTCCTTGTCATCAACACCATTTTTGACTTCCTACCCACAACAGGACCTCCTGGATGCACCCTCGCTCAAAGCAGTGGCACTTAATTGACTATGTAATTGTTAGGAAGAAGGACAGGCAAAATGTCAGGGTGACCAAGTCTATGTGTGGTGCCGAATGCTGGACTGATCATCGCCTCATTGTGTCTAAACTTAAAATTCGTACCCAACCAGCCAGGCGCCCTCAGGGGAAGAAAACTCATAAAAGGCTGGATGTCACCAAACTAAAGAAGATAAAAATCAAACAGTCATTTACTGACACCCTAGAAGACCATCTCAAATCTATCTCGTTAGACGGCCAAAGTGTGGAAACAAATTGGGCAGCCCTAAGTGAGCAGATCTACAACACTGCTACAGAGGTCCTGGGTCCCACCATCAAGAAACAAAATGACTGGTTTGATGAGAACTCAGATGATATAAAGAAGATGTTGGCTGAGAAACACCATCTCCATAAAGCATATTTATATGATCCAAAATCTACATCAAAGAAAGATGCTTTCAACAACATGCTTAGGATCGTCCAACATAAACTACGCCAGATGCGGGATTCATGGCTGAGTAATAAAGCAGATGAGCTCCAAGGCTTTGCAACGACGAAGCCATCATCCGCCTGCCCCAAATTCCTATAAATAAAGCACTAGATGATATACCAACTCTAGAGGAAACTCAAAAAGCGATTCGTCAACTTTCTAGTGGAAAGGCCCCATCTCTGATTCAATTCCTGTTGAGGTTTATAAAGATGGTGGTACAGTTCTGATTGAGAAACTTCACATGATCTTCCAGCAAATGTGGCAGAGTGAAACCATCCCACACGATCTCAAAGATGCGTCAATTATACATCTATATAAACGTAAAGGTAATCGCCAAGACTGTAACAATCATCGAGGCATCTCTCTTTTATCAATCGCTGGGAAGATATTCGCCAGAATCCTTCTGAATCGCCTTACGGCTCATCTTGACAAAGGTCTTTTACCTGAAAAACAGTGTGGATTCCGGAAAGAATGTGGAACCACCGATATGGTGTTCGCTGCAAGACAGCTACAAGAAAAATGCCAAGAACAGCACTGTGACCGGTACACAGCTTTCATCGACTTGACAAAGGCGTTCGACACGGTCAGTAGAGAGGGTCTATGGAAGATCATGGCAAAATACGGCTGCCCAAAGAAATTTATCTCAATAGTGCAGCAACTGCATGATGGAATGCAGGCTAGAGTTCAGGAAAACGGTGAGCTGTCGGAGCCTTTCCCCGTCTCAAACGGAGTTAAACAAGGGTGTGTACTTGCACCGACTCTGTTCAGTATCATGTTTTCTACTATGCTGACTGATGCTTTCAGAGACGGGGACACAGGAATCGACATCAGATATCGTATTGATGGAAAATTGTTTAACCTTAGGAGGCTTCAAGCAAAATCACACACCATCAGAGATCTTCTGTTTGCTGAAGATTGTGCCCTCAATGCAGCACAGTGTGGATAGATTCTCTGAAGCCTGTGCCAACTTTGGGCTTACCATCAACACGGAGAAAACAGAAATCATGTACCAACCAGCTCCTGGCAGTTTATACTGAGCCAATCATCAAGGTAAATGGTGAGAAACTGAATGTTGTGAACAGATTCACATACCTTGGTAGCACACTTTCCCAGAACATCGTCATTGATGATGAGGTAAACACCAGGATCTCCAAAGCCAGCAGCACATTTGGCAGACTATACACCAACGTTTGGCATCGAAGTGGCATTAGTCTACAGACAAAGCTGAAGGTGTACAGAGGTTCGGTGCTTCCAGTGCTGCTTTATGCATGTGAAACATGGACTGTATACAGGCGCCACATAAAGAAGCTAAACCACTTCCATACAGTCTGTCTCAGGAAGGTAATGAACATAAAATGGCAAGACAAGATCCCGGATACCGCCATTCTTGACAGAGCTGGTATCCCTAGCATCTATACTATTCTGATGCAGTCACAGATTCGCTGGGCAGGTCATGTAGTCTGCATGCCAGACCATCGACTGCCAAAGATACTCTTTTATGGTGAGATGCAGAAGGGTAAACGCTCCCATGGTGGCCAAAAGAAGCGCTTCAAAGACACGTTAAAGACGTCATTGAAAACCTTTGACATAAACCCAGACACATGGGAAGCTGCTGTGCAAGACTGAACTGCTTGGCGCACATCTCTTCGTAAAGGAGCAGTGGCATGTGAATCATCCAGAAGAGCAGCAGTGGAACAGCGGAGACAAGCTAGAAAAGACCGTATAATAAAACCCTCACATGAAGCAAACATTCCCTGCCCACACTGTCCGAGATCTTTCAAGGCCAGCATCGGGCTCATCAGTCACCTTCGTACCCATAGACTAATCTAACATATTCCTAATAATTGGATGAACAGAGTGGTCTTCATCACCCGTGATGGACGAACAACATCCATAATACCATCAAATGCTGGATTTTGATTGACACAAGTAACTTTCTTATTTTTAATAGTGAGTTATGATGAGAATCATACACAGAATTATTTAGAGTGATAAACACATCTACATAATCTGAGTTTGCTCCAATAGCCCATCTTCCCTTAACATAAAATACACTCTGTGGCTCGTGTGAGAAAATGTTTTTAATATTTTGATGAAGTGGGAGGAGCTAAACGCGTATTTCACTTCTGCTGAGCTAGGCCATGCAAAGTTAGATACAAAAATCAAAGCTTGGCTATTAAAGGAAATTTCAGACTACAAAAACTACTTGTTCTTTGGGTTTATGGTGTCTATTGTACAGGAATTTGAAAGACTGAACAGTATTTTTCAGCAAAAACCTTCGCCCTCTATTGTCTAATGACCCCAGTGAGGATTGTTATAGTTGAGAGGATATTCTATCTCGTATAACCAAGTAAAACAAAAGCAAGAAACAGAATGCAGCTGCATGTTGTATATGCTATTATAAGAATCAGAGCAGAAATTTTGCTTTTGAATAAGTATTGTAAGGACTTCACCGCAGCATCAAGAAATGTTAACAGACTGTACATTTGATAAAGTGCATGGAACAGGTTCCAATGGGAATGACAATGATGGCTTAGATCTGAAGCTTTTTTGCGATATAAGTAGGAAATATGGACAAAATATTTTTTTTATTTTTTTATTTTTTGTGGCAGTGTTTGGCTTTTTCTCACTATTTTAATCTGGCAACCCAGTTAGTATTAAAAAAAAAAACATCATCGCAATAAAGCGAATATCGCAACAGAGCAGGCATACCCCTTTTTTTGGCTTCCTAGTGCATATAAAAGCCTAAAATCATGTTTACATTATGTCTATTAAGTGCATAAATGAAAGATCCCCACCAACCCTCTACCATAAAGCTAGCGGAACCAGTAGCCGACCAGACTTAACACTAGTGTCTGCAGACCTCACCAACCGGTATAAATGGAGGGTATTGAAGGACATAGGAAGCGACCACCTACCCATCCTCACCACCATCCTGCAGGGTAAAACAAAAACGGAAACCAAAAGAAAGTCGAAATGGAACTATGCTCGAGCAAACTGGGAACACTACAAACTCATATCAGACCAGCTCCTCACTGAAATAGACATGAACCAAAACATTAATACCTTGAACGATCAGATCTCTTCAGCCATACTGCAGGCAGCCAAACAGGCAATCCCTAAAGGCAGTCGTATCAAATACAGCATCTTCTGGATTGAGGAATTAGAACACCTAGTACAACTAAGACGCAAGGCACGGAAAACCGCTCAGAAAAATCCTAGCCGTGAAAACAAAACCACATACAACAGACTCACTGCACAGGTTAAGCTAGCAAGCAAAAAAGCCAAAATGGAAACCTGGAAAGAAAAATGCAAAAACCTAGACCTAAATAAAGAATGGAAGAAAGCATGGAAACTCATTGACAACATGGCAGGGACATCCCAGAAGAGAAACCCAATCCCTATAAAACTTCCAAACAGTAACACAGCTACCTCCAACAGGAAAAAAGCATGAGTCCTAAATCGATTCTTTGCTGAAGTCAATAAAACATATAAAAGAGCCAATCTAGATAAAGCTATCAAGACACTTACAAAACGCATGCTAAAAGCACACAAGGCTGTGGACAGTATCTTTGATCAGGAATTTACGCTAGCCGAACTGCAATCTAGTATCCTAAAGACCAAACTCAAAAAAGCACCAGGGCCAGACCAGGTTACCAGCGACATAATAGTCAAACTAGGGGAAAAAGGCTTGCTGACGATCCTGGAATTCATAAACAAGACGTGGAGAAGCAGTACTGTACCTACAGGATGGAAAACGGCTAACATTATCCCAATTCTCAAAAAAGATAAACCACCAAGCGAAGTCAGTAGCTACCGCCCCATCTCCCTGACTTCGTGCATTGGGAAAATGGCAGAACGTATGATAAATGCACGCCTCTACTGGTGGTTAGAGAAAGGGAAAGCCCTCCATCCTAACCAAGCAGGATTTAGAAGAGGAAGACAGACTGTTGACCAGGTAATCCGATTGGTACAACAGATTGCTGATGCTTACCAGGATAAAAATCATGTGGCCGCAGTTTTCGTAGACCTCAAGCAGGCATACGACAGAGTATGGAGAGACGGTCTATTTTTCAAGATGCAGAAGATGGGCATAGAAGGAAGAATGTTCCGTTGGATAAAAGATTTCCTCACAAATAGAACCATCTTCACAACGTTCAATGGAGCAACATCAGGGAAAAGAACCATCCAAGAAGGCCTCCCACAAGGCTCGGCCCTAAGCTGCACCCTCTTCCTCATATACATAAACGATCTGGCAGACTACCTTGAATTACCCAGCGCCTTGTTTGCTGATGACCTGGTCTTTTGGGCAGAAGGGAAGTCCCATTTGCAACTGCAAAAGAAACTAAACCGTGCATTGGCTGCTCTAACAACCTACTGCAGCTTCTGGAAAATGGTGATCAACACGAGTAAGACAGTCTACACTATATTCACACTCAGCAACAAAACAGTAAAGAAAGAACTGGATTTAAAACTTGATGATACAAAGCTAGCTAAAGAGAACAATCCAACTTATCTAGGGATACAGCTAGATACCAGACTCACATATAAAACACATGTTGAGTCCCTAACTGCAAAGGCCTCTAGAAGGCTAAACCTCATAAAGCGTTTGGCAAGCACTGATTGGGTAGCCAATCAGAGCACCCTACGACAACTGTACTTGGGATACGTGCGCTCAGTTATGGATTACTCTCTACCCCTGCAAGCCACTGCTAGCCCAACACTTAGACTGAAACTAGATCGCATACAAAACCAGGCACTCAGATTCATCTGTGGAGGCTTGCAAACTACTCCGACCAGCGCATGCGAGATCTCCGCCAATGTGGAACCCCTAGAACTAAGGAGAGAGAAATCAGTTATCATCACGGCAGAAAGATTCTTGCAAGCTGACAAAGATGACCCTTGCAAAAATGTTATCGGTGACCACAGCTCCAAGTACCAAATTAAAAAGACATCTTTCACTAGAAGGTACCAAGAGCTTTCAGGGAAGCACTACATACCAGAGACTAGACTGCCTACTCAAGCTGTACCTGACCTACCACCTCACGTAGAACTAAAAAGACCAATAATACGTACAAACCTTCTGCAACCCGCAAATAAAAGCCTCATACCTACACTGCTGAAAACACTTGCCATGGAAACCATCTGTCAGTACGATGAAGACATTATCCATGCCTACACAGACGGATCAGCTTTCAAAGCAGTCATAAATGCTGGATACGGGGCCATAATCATCCCACCCAGTACAGAAGAACCCATCAAAATTGCAGGTCACTGTGGTACCTGGTGCACAAACTACGAAGCCGAAGTAGTCGCCATCCAGAAAACCCTAACTAGAATTTTTGAACTCTTTGAGTCAGACGAAATGGAACCAAATGATGTTGTAGTATTCTCAGACTCGCAGGCTGCCCTCTTGGCAATAGGAAACTGGAAAACCAACTGAATCAATACTATCCAGAAGGTCCAAGAAACATGCCACAGAATTATGAACTTGTACGGAACAGAAATATACATGCAATGGATACCTGGCCACATAAACATCATATTGAATGAAGTTGCTCATAGACTGGCAAGGAAGGGAGCAAATATGCCACAGATTGTTCAACCATTGAGTATGCTAACAGTTAAACAAATGGTCAAAAACAACTGTAAAGAAGTTTGGCTGAACACGTGGGCACAGTCTAAAACATGAAGAAGACTCACCAAACAGCCCCAAATAAGAAAGATGCTATGAACGATATCGAACGACGATACCAAACCAAAATCTTCAGATTGAGAACAGGTCACTCTACACTAAATGGCCACAGAAACAGACTATGTTCACAAAATATAGCAAAATGTAGACACTGTCCTAACCCGTTGGAGACAGTAGAACACCACCTACTACAGTGCCCTGCACTTCAGGGACTGAGACAACAACTGCTACCACACAACCCATCCATAGACAATACACTGTATGGCAGCTCAGAACAGCTTATACGAACTGCGCAGTACCACATAATGGCATCAAGGTCACCAAGAGCTGACGCTCAGTGACAGTGGATCAAAGAAGAAGAAGAAGTGCATAATAGCGCTAGCTCTAAAAAAAAATGTACTGTAAAATTAAAAATACTTTATTGCTAACAAAAATGCTAATCTTCATCTGATCTTTCAGCGAATCGTAATCTTTTTGCTGGTTGAGAGCCAAAATCTATCGGAAGAAGAAGACACGTTCTAATAAATAAACATAAATAATTTGAAAAAAAGCACAATATCTGCAAAGCGCAATAAAGCGAGGTATACCTGTATATATATATATATATTACCAAGCTGTCCTTGTTCCAGGATCCCCCAGGAATAAAAGAAACATAGAAAGACTGAACAGCACATGGAGAAGAGAACTGAAGACAGAAATGAAAATGGTGAAGAAGATGGACAAATATTGAGCTGAAGAAATATGACAGGAGGACTTGGCATATGTCTGCTGCAGGCCTATGCTCCTCGGGGAGTTGAAGGGTACTGAATGAATGTATCGTTTTAGGAAGCAAAGCTGAGGAGCCGTAGAGAAACATGAAGAACTCAGCATTATTAGCTAAAAATCATTCCCACTCTCATTTTGGTGTTCAGCTTAAATTCTCACTAGGCAATCCAAATGTTGACTACATGTTTTTGTATTTGGACCTTTTTATATATTTTTTGGAGATGTTTGCCTGTTCACTATATTGCTGCATGTCACAGAATGATTTCATGTGGGTGGATGATGGAGTGAGTGGAAGTAGGGGTCACTGAGGTTGTCAATATTTGTTTAAGTTTGACTCAGAGATTGAGTTTAAGTTTGACTTCATGTCAGCATGTTGTGACTTGGGCGTGCGCATGGAGAAAGTGTGTTTGGTGAACAAGTCTGGGTGGCTGAGAGAGTACCCGAATGTGATTAGGAAAAGATTGTGTTTGATAGCCGAGTTGTGCACTCGAGTTTGGGATTTGTGGTCGAGCTGTGTGCTCGTATTGTGTGACAGTGTGAAACCACAGTTGTGATTGATATAGTGATGATGTTATAGGTGATACCTATTGTTGTATAGGCGATGCGTATGAAGTAGATATGGCGGTTATGTTATAGGCAATGTGTTTCCTGCCTAGGAGTGTTTCTGGAGGAACTTTGTTAGTGTTCATGAAGTAGATATGGCGGTTATGTTATAGGCAATGTGTTTCCTGCCTAGGAGTGTTTCTGGAGGAACTTTGTTAGTGTTCATGAAGTAGATATGGCGGTTATGTTATAGGCAATGTGTTTCCTGCCTAGGAGTGTTCCTGGAGGAACTTTAGTAATGTTCATGGAGAACATGTTGAGGCAATGAGTTAGTCCCACCTTGGAGCTATTGTAGAGTAAGGCGAAGTTGATCATTCCGCCTGAAAGAGATCCTTAGAGAATATATATGGCGATGTTTCATGCCGCCAATCACTGGAATAAGTGATTCACACCTGGATGGTGTTTTACAGGTGTGAGGGGTCTATGCCGTACATAAGGTCTTTTATGTACTGTCTTTGTATGTCAGTGACGCCAGTCTGTGAATAGTGTAGCTAGTTATTTCCTACAGGCAATGTTAGCCTGAGTATAATGTCAGTGTGCTTGATAATGTAATTGATATTCAGGACTTGTGGAATCATGTGAATACATGTCATGGAACTGTACAAGTGGCGTTGTGTTACTTTGTACCCCTAGGGTTGTTTGTCATCTACACACGCCAGACCCAAAATATAGTTCTTGACACGGCATCATCCGTGAAATGTGATACCCCATTTGTAAGGTTCACCCGTGTGTTACCGGGGCCCGAAAGGGGAGCAAAGAATAGTAACACTGCACCCTACCACGCATGTCGTAAAAAGCGACTAAGGAGGGTATGGGCATGGGGCTGTTTACCCCATCCCGTAAAAACTTCGCACAGTGGGCTGATCACCTGCTTGCCAACCAATCTGATTACGGAAACAATGATAGATTGTTTGGTCTGTTTTTGTTCCACAAAGACGCCACTAGGCGTGGTGGAAACAGCGATAGATTGATCAATTTGTTGTTGCCCTAAGACGCCACTAGGCGTACTGGCCACATACTGCTTTGCCGGTTGATGGCTAAGGATGGAAGAAGATTTGTAAGGTTAGTAAACTCATTTTTGAGGTCAATGACAATTACTGAAAATATAACTGGGAAAGTAACAGATCCCCTTTGAATTCCATTTCCATTTTTTTGTCTATCTTGTTTAATGCATTTTCATACTGACCCAAATACTGCTGATTAAGTTTTATGTTTACTATTTTTTGATGAAATTACGAACTGTCTCTCACTGTGTGGACTTCTTTGTTCACACTCAGACGTCAACTTGAATATGTTCAAAGAAAGCAGTGGTCAGCTTGAGACTGTTGATGTCTCCTTAAAGTTTTTCCATGAATGTTACTGGTGATGGCCATATGTGCTTCCTCTGTTCCTCATATGTTGGGCACCTTTGAAGTAGATGTTCAGCAGTCAGTTTATCGGTGCCACAGTCACACTCATCAGTAGTTCCTATCTTTGACTTGTTGAATAGATGGTATCCCAATCTGTTGTGGCCTGAGCAAAGTCTGAAGATTACCACTTGTTCACTTCTGCTGAGCTGGTAATATGAATCATTGTTTTGGTGGTCTGGATACTCTGATTCCCACTTGCTCCTGTATCTGTGCTTGATAAAACTCTTGGCCTCTATACATTATGCTTGTGTCAAGTTGAGGTAGCTTTCTCCTTTCCTTTGCCAATCAGTCAGCCTCTTAATTTTTGGGTATGTTGCAGTGAGAAGGCATCCACTGCATCACAACTCTTTTGAGCTGCTGACAGTTTGTGAATTGTTACTCTAAGGTCATCCAGGTCAGCATTATTTTGATTCTTCAGTGTTGCAGTTACTGATAACACATCTGTGAAGATAGCTACTTGTCTCTCTGAGCTTTGTTCTGTCATTAGGACTTCTGCTGCAGTTTTTAAGGCCTCTGCCTCTGAAGTTACTTAAGAATTTTCCTGCTGCTACATACAACTTTTTTTGTGTGCCATTGCTTAAGCTCAGAAACACTTTTCCTCCCCCATCTTCTGTTGCATTTGTTGCTGTCCATCTGTGTATGCATGGATCTAGGTGCCTCTTGGGTAATGTTTCTCTACGTATTTTGTGGCTAGGGCTCTTCTTTCTGTTTTATTTTGGTTGTTCTTTCTCTCAACACTTGGAATGTTTTCTATAATTTCAGGGAAGTATTGTTGTTTCCAAACTGGTTGCTTGTGTGCAGTATAGATGGGCTTAGCTGTTGATATTGCACTGATGAGGTCTGTTCTCATCTTTGTTTTAACTGTTTCTACAAAGTTGCTTCACTTCAGTTTTCCCCTTCAAAGTCCATTTATTCTGTGGTACATTGGGTGGTCTATCAGCCTCATAAATTTTGCGGCTTGTTGCTAGGCTCTGCTCTCTTTCACTGGCTGGAGGCATGTAATGTTTTCCAACTCTTCAATGAGTGTTGACTTCATGCCCCCATTATGATTCTCATTACTTTGTTCTGGATTCTGTTCATTTTATCAAAGTTTGACTTCACTGCTGTTGAACATGTTGCAATGCCATATTCTAGGACAGGTCACATTCACCCAGTGAATAGCTTCTTTAGTACTCTCTCATCTGCTCCCCAACCCGTGCCAGCAAGTTTTTTTCATGATTGTCATTCTCTGCCTTGCTCTTGTCCTGTTTCTTTAAATATGAGTTTTCCAAGACTAGCTGCGATCAAAGGTAATGCCTAGGTAGTTTGGGTTTTCACCTAGACGTAGATTTTCACCATTTAGCACTAATTTGGAGCTCTGTGGTTTATTTGTTTAATATTTTTCGACGAAATTATATTGAACTGCCTCTCGTTGTGTGGTTTAAAACTATTTATGTTAATTGTTCCCTGTATACAATTAGTCTCAGGTTGGTACTGTAACACCATCTGTTTTTGTAGAAAAGCAGAAAAGTGATCCAACGTTGCAATGTTTATTTAGCATAGCAGATCAAAAAGTCACTAAACACACAGGATCGGCTAAACATTGGTTTAAAATAAAAAAATCTGTACTTACTAGATACTTTGATAATGGCAAATCAATCATACATCAAGTAGTAGTTCCGAAAGAATACAGACCATTGGTCCTACAAACAGGTCATGACTCCCCTATGGCAGGTCATATGGGGATCAAAAGAACATTGTTTCGTATTACGTCACAATTTTATTGGCCTGGGGTTAACAAAGACACAAAGTTGTACTGTAGATCTTGTACAACATGCCAAGGTATAGCACGTAAGGGCAGATTCCATACGGCACCCTTACAAATTACAGATGTGCCTGAAAGACCATTCAAAAAAATCGCAGTGGATATAGTGGGTCCTTTGTCAATTCCATCAAATAATGGATTTCGGTATATTTTAACTTGCATAGATCTTTGCACACGTTGGCCAGAAGCCATACCTTTGAAAACCATCACGACTGCATCTGTATCTGATGCATTATTTTCAATATTCTGTCGTATCGGTTTTCCAGAGGACATTTTGTCAGATCAAGGATCACAATTTACGTCCAATATTATGAGGGATCTAGAGTCCATGTTATCACCATTCGTTTTGTAGTGCGTATAGGCCACAATCGAACGGTGTTTGTGAGCGCTATAATGGGACGCTAAAACAGATACTGTCTAAGATCACTGAGGAGTGCCCACGTGAATGGGACCGTCTCCTTCAGCGGCCTTATTTGCATTTCGAGAGGTGCCTCAAGAAAGAACCGGCTTTTCTCTGTTCGAGTTAGTATATGGTTCGAATCCCCACGGACCAATGTTGATACTTAAGGATTTGTTGGTTGGAGCATCAGTTGATAAACCCACTCAAAACAGCTATGAGTTGGTTATTGATTTCCGACAGCGAATCATTGATGCGTCCACTTATGCATCTAATAGTATCAAATCTGCTACTCAAAGATCAAGGTTATTGCATAATCAAAAAAGAACTTTAAGATTCTTTAAGCCAGGTGAAAAAGTTTGGTTATTATTACCTCATAATAACAATAAATTACTAATATCATGGCAAGGTCCATTTGACATCGTTAAACAGGTCACAGATGTTGACTATTCTGTGAATATCAGAGGTAAAATCAAAACTTTTCATATCAACATGCTAAAACTAGCAGTAGAAAGACCACAAGAGTTAATTCCCGTCATTAACTCTATTAGTGATTCTTCACATCATGCTGCTTCTTTTGCAGTGGTTCATGAGGAAGATACTACGTCATCTATTCCTTTACACTTTCAATTGCCTTCTTTACAATCATTGGAGTCTTGGAAGGATGTGACTATTTCCTCTTCATTGTCTTCTATACAACAATGTCAGGTTCGGGACATTCTTATTTCTTTTGATGATGTTCTTACAGATCTTCCAGGTCAGACATCACTTATCTCCCATGACATTATCCTTACTGACTCATCATCATCTCAGCCCGTAACCCGTCATGGGTCGTAGGGGTGCCATGGTGGAAGCATCAGCAGACAGGGTCCTCCACTGCTCTCTATCCTCAGCAATGCGTACAAGTGTGGAAAAACCGTGTCCTGCCCATTCTTTGATGTTATCAGCCCAGGATTTTCTCTGCCTTCCTCTTCTCCGTTTACCTTCGACTGTTCCCTGAAGGATCGTTTTCGAAAGGGAGTCATGACGAGTTACATGCCCAAACCAGGCAAGCTTTCAACGTTTCACTATTGACAAAAGTGGTTCTTGGTGGCCTGCATAGGTGTTTATCTTCTCTCTAACATAGACATTTGTTTTGTGCTCTTTATAGCAAATGCGCAAAATTCTTCTATAACATTTATGCTCGAAAGCCTGAATCCTTCGCTCCGTATCTGCAGTGAGTGTCCAGCCCTCACACCCATACAAGAGAATAGATAATACAAGTGATTTGTATAATATGATCTTCACAGGAAAACTGATGTTACTTTTCCAGATCACATTCAACCTTGTCATGGCAGCTGAGGCCATCTCAAGTCTTGTCTTGATTTCTTTAATTGATCTTCCATCACTACATATAGTGGACCCGAGATATTTAAAGGTGTTAACTTCTTCTAACGTTTGCCCATTTAACGTAATGTTGGTCGGAACATGTTTCTTATGGCTATTCACCAATATCTTGCTTTTTTCTATATTAATTTCCATCCCATACGTTCTTGTTACTTTCTCCAGTCTAGAGGTAAGGTCTTGAAGTTCTGATTCTGATCCAGCTATCAGATCAATATCATCAGCAAAACGTAGGTTGCACAGAGGTCGGCCTCCAATCGATATGGTTGATTTATAATCGTAGAGAGCCTCCTGCATAATATGTTCTAGATATATATATATATATATATATATATATATATATATTTTTTTTTTTCCTTAACCAGCGGCACTTGGGCTTTCAGCCCTTCGGCCCAATGACATGTCATTGCGAGGCTGGGGAACCTGAGGACTTTCCTTCCAACCCGGTCAGGGGCTTCGCTCCTTCCCATCCACAGAGGGTTTATCACAGGAGCCGTTCAGGTTATTCAGTCAAATTTCCGGCCGTAAACATTTCTTCAAACGCTGACGCCCGGGTTTGAACCATGAACACCTGGTCGCCAGTACAACGCCGAAGCCATTACACCAGCGCGGCTCCCCTAGATATATATTAAAGAGCACTGGTGACAGGATACATCCTTGGCGAACTCCTACAGTTGTTTTGAAAAATTCTCCAATGTCGTTGCTTACAAAAACAGCACTGCTTGCGTCCTTGTATAGTGCTTCAATGATATCTATGATGTTGGTATCAAAATTGAATTTTCTCATTATTTGCCATAAGCCTTCATGCCAGACTCGATCGAAGGCTTTTGTGAAATCGATGAAGTTATGGTATAAATCATGTTGATGTTGGAGATGTTTTTCGATAAGTAATCTAATATTGAAGATTTGTTCTGAGGTACTTCTTTTTGGTCTAAAGCCAGCCTGTTCCTCTGACAAGATTTCTTCTGATTTCTGTTTTATTCTGTTCAAAAGTATCCTTAACATTACCTTACTTGGATGACTAATAAGGCTAATGGTTCTGTAGTTCTTGCACATTTTTAGATTTCCTTTCTTTGGAAGCGGTATTACTAATGACTGCGTCCATTCTTTTGGCCATTTTTTTTGTACTCCATATCTTCTGGCAAATTGTTGTCATGATTTTTACTATATCTGGTCCTCCATATTTCAAGAGCTCTGCTGGTATATTATCCACACCCGGTGACTTCCCTCCTTTCATCGAACATATAGCCTCTTCCACTTCTTCCCGTAATATTGCTGCATTTCCGCGTTCCCTGTTTTTTGCACTTAATGTTGTTTAATATGCCTAAGTCAGTGTCAAGTTTACAGTTATATAATTCTTTACAATATTCTGTCCACCTTCTCGTTACAGCTGTTTTTTTTCATTGAGCAGAGCCCCATTGCTATCTTCTATGACAGTTACCCTGGGCTGTTGAGGTTTTGATAGTTTTCTTAATGTGTCAAAAGCTGCCTTGCTGTTACCTTTTATTAGCCCCGTATTAATGGACTCACATTGATCAGCTACCCATTTTTCTTTGGCCTGTTTCATTTTCTTCCTAATATTTTTGTTCACCATACTGTATTGCCATGCTGCTTCAGGAACCTCTTTCTTAATCTTTTTCATTTCCCGCCGTGTATCACATAACTTTAGAATGTCATCTGTAACCCATGGTTTGTTTATTTTCTTTCTTTTACCAAGTATTTCTGTTGCTGATTCAATGAGCACGTCTTTCATGTTTTCTGTGATTGAGTTGATATCATCCTCCAAAAAGTTGAGAGCTGCGAATTTTCCTCCAACAGTTGCCTCAAAGATTCCCGCGATTTTCTGGATCTCTCAGTTTTGTCTAAATTGAATCTTAACTGAGAACATCTGTTTTTGATTATAGTTCTTTTTAAGTTTAAGCTTGAGCGTCATCAATACCATGTCGTGATCACTACCAATGTCGGCGCCAGGAAAAGTCCTAGTCTTGGCTTTATTAATACTGGACTTGAATCTTTTGGATACAAGAAATAAAATCAATTTGGCCATGTATCTCAGTTTTTTGGGCATGCCACGTTGTTCTTCTTGATAACTTATGAGGAAATAGTGTATTTGCAAGGGTTAGTTTATAGTTGCTGGCAAATTCTAGTAGCCTTAGTCCTCCTTACTGACTATCAACCTATTAAACTAAGACCCTATCCTATATCTTTACACCACAAAGATAGGGTGGAGAAAGAACTAAAAGAGATGATACGCTTAGGGGTTATATCTCCTTCAGAATCACCATAAGCATTCCCAATGGTGATTGTCAAGAAGAAGGATGATTCCTTACGTATATGCATTGATTTTAGGCGACTGAACAGCATTACAGTTACAGACACCGAACCTATGCATCTATTAGACGATCTTCTATCGCAAGAATCTAATGCTACTTTCTTTAGTAAATTAGATCTTTCGAAAGGCTATTGGCAAATTCCACTTACTGAACATGCCAAACCATTCACAGCGTTTACAACTCCATTTGGTCTTTTCCAATGGAATTACATGTGTTTTGGTCTAGTAAATGCGCCTGCAACTTTTGTGCGCATGATGCGCCGTCTTCTTGGCGATTGGAAAGATGTCATCACGTACATCGATGACATCTGCTTATTTCATGACTCTTGGGAAGACCACATTGCTGGTTTAACTTCTCTTCTACATACGTTACGCAAACACGGTTTGACTGTGCGACCTTCAAAGGTCCAAATAGGTTGTCAGGAAATTTCTTTTCTTGGTCACCGCATAGATAACCACAAACTATATCCTGATGACAATACAGTCAAGAGAATTCTAGATATTTCTACCCTGTCGACTAAGAAACAGGTTAGAAGCATTTTAGGCTTAATTAACTATTACCATAAATTCATCCCGCACTTCGCACAAATATCTGCTCTTTTGTCCGCACTGTTGGCCAAAGGTAGTCCAAATAAGATACATTGGGAACCAGATTGCGAGAGCGCTTTGGTAAATATTAAGAAATTATTTTCTAAGACACCTATTTTGTTGTTACGAAATCTACGTATTCCATTCATACTTCAAACAGACGCATCAAGTTATGGAATCGGTGGCTGTTTGTTACAATGCTACAAGAAAACTTTCCATCCTTGTTTCTTCGTATCACGCAAATTGACATCAGCTGAACAGAATTATGCGACAGGTGAACGTGAGCTCCTGACCATGGTCTGGTGCCTCGAGAAGCTGTCAAGATACCTCATCGGCATGCACTTCTACATCCAGACAGACCACAGCCCTCTTACTTACATTACATCCAGAACTATGCGTAATTCGAGAATTCACAGATGGTACTTGCTGCTCCAGGAATTCTCATTTACGATTCTACCTACTGCTTGATCAGACAACAACTTAGCGGATTTATTATCGCGCAACTTCTCTGAAAAAAAAAAAGAATTAACTCTTTAGATAACATTTTGTAGATTGTTAATAGTTGGTATTCTAAGACTTATTGTGAGTATTCATTGATTATTATAATTATAAATATATATATTATTAATACTCATATGGTAGAAGCGTACGTCCTCTCCACCACTCTCATGCGTGCCACGAGTGTCACGTTTGGGAGCGAGGGGGATGATGTTGAGGATTGTTACATGTTTTCAAGCATTTGGGTTTGGATCCGACTCAAATGATTGCACCATGGAACACCTCAAATGAATATGTATATATTAACGACATAGTTTGCATATCTCTATGCATGACGCGTATGACTTGAAAACGTCATTCAACTTGTAGGCTCCGGCCCCAACGGCAGCGTTTGGAATGTGTGGCCTAGCCACTATGGTATGTGTGGTATAACCACTTTGGAAAGTGTGGCATAGCCACTGAATTTATATGTGTGGCTGGTAAGCCAACTTAGCAGTGTATTCATGGAGCAAACGTAAGTCGTGTCGTTCGTAACGCAGTTTGAATATATATGGCTGATTAGCCTGGCGTTGTATGCCAAATGAACATTATGATACTAGCAGCAGGAGTAAGTCTAGTATAAAGGAATATTATGTAGCTAGCAGCAGGAGTAAGTCTAGTACAAAGGAATATTATATGACTAGCAGCAGGAGTAAGTCTAGTGTAAAAAGGATAGTATAAAACTAGCAGTAGGAGTAAGTCTAGTTAGCATATGAACCATGCCAAAGGATGTTGGCTGGATAAAGGAACTGACTGCTAAGCAGAACTGTATATTATTGAACATGTTATTTTAATGAAGAATAAGAACTCTCGCGACATGTACATTAACTGTGATTGTGAACTATGTCGTTACGTAGTTGTGACTTCTCATGGAAAAGAGAATAGTAATTAAATGTTTGAGTCGTCGAATCTTGATCTTATTCAATGACGTATTCTGAGTTCAGTTATATACTGTTTTATTCAACAATAATGACCAGTGACATTTAATGCATAAACACGCTGCCTCACACTGCTAATATTAACACATTAACTACCACAAGCCGCTGTCAGCAGCTTACAAAATAATCACATTTGGACCGCAAGCCGCTCAGAGCGCCAATCTAATTTTAGTAACAAAACGAATGAAAAATGTACTGAAACACTCTCTAATCTGGTTCGAGATTTTAAGTTGCCACCAGAAAACAAATCCCCAAAGCATGGTTGTTGTAGAACACTGGAAAATTGATATTATGTTCATATTTTTCAGCGTTTTTGGTTACTTACCAAATCGTGTAAAACTGTTTACCGTGGCAACTAGTAATAGGACTACAAAAAATGCGTGTACATCTCGTCTAACTGCTGAATAGGATAAAAACGTGTTTCAACAATTGACTGATAGATCTAGCGATGAGGACAAGAGTGAAAATGGTGTGCACGTTGATTGAAATTGTGATTTTGATAGAGATGGGGTGCAAGCAGTTATAATTGTGAAAATATTGCAAGTCCTCGGCCATCGGAGGGCCGTTAAATAGCAACAACCTCTATTACAGTTACAACTGGTGTTTATTGTAATAGTACATTCATTTATCTTTAAAATGACGTGTAATTCATAAAATTCTGTAAACAATTACGAAAACTACAGCTTACTTTGTGCAAACACCTACAGGATGAAAATGGGAAAAAAATTTAATTCGGCCAGTGTGTTTTTCAATTCGGTAGTTAATGTGTTAATAATGCAAGAGAATAATCAGGTCAGTCAATATTCATATCTTTAATATGAAGCATGTTCAAGTACCAACATATTACACGGGTTACAATGGACAATATCGATACGAGCGTAGTGCATAACGAAATCCCAGAAAAAAGGAAGTAAATGAACCCAGAGGACTTTGACTTCTAATATCAGAATACGCATGCAACATCTTGGTAATCAGAAGTATATAGAATTTCAACATACTGGAGTCTCAGTCTCTCAACATTCCCATTGTCACAATGTGTTCTGTCTTTGCACTTAAAATAACGTGCCTAAAAAGGTGAATAGCTCTCTTCTTTTATATTTCTTCTTCTCCCACGTTCGCCTTCAGACTTCCACATTAATGACTAATAAAGGCAGTAGTCAGATCAAGATTCCTGACATCTCCAGATACATTTTCGTGGAGAGAAGTAGGTTGTTATCATAAGCTTTCTTAGCGCATTGACCACCGTTAAGTTGTTTTAATGCTTAATATATAGCATGTATTTCGAGTCTGTGGTGGAAATTGGGGGGAAGAGAGAGAAATACCTCACCCAAACCCAGTAACCAATTTGTCCCACATATTTTAGAATTCGATCGAGCAATTGAAGTCTGGACAGAAAAATTAATCTGAATATATTTACAACAATACACTTAAGCAGGTGTGTATAAACTGTTATTCTGAAATGTATTTAATACAGTAACAACCTGGAATGGCTTGTAGGTGAATCATTCCAATAATATTTCCACTTTTATGTTTAAAGAGCCTCCAAAATCTTTCTAATGCGGAGGCTGACATTGTTGTTGACATACATAAGGGGGAGTGTCTACGAAAACCAATCAGATTCTGGGTTTTCTTCAAGCATGCGCTGTTTGGTGCAAAAATGGCAGAATGCACATTGTTGCAGTCGACCTTATTCACCTAGTTTTTTCAATAATATTCAGTTCATCACATACCGCTTAAAGTATTTAAAGCCCTATAATGACGCCAATGCGAATGATCTTTAAAATGGTATATAACTTGTGTGTCTTTTTTCATACATTTCTTTCTTTCTTCATTGAAACACTGTTAGTACTTCTGAATGTTTACATTTTTCAAGCACTCCACGTGCGATAACACAAGCCATCTGGGATGAGAACACAGACGATATTAGTCAGAAAGTTTGTTTGTACTAAAGATCTGATACTATTTTTTCAATTTGTAATACATTTTTGACTTATTTTGCTTTTGTACTTTTTATGTATTCGCGCCTTGTACATCGGTAGAACTCGGAAATATGTCTTTCTTCCAGCTGTCCTTCCCGCGATCAATGTATTTTTGCTGAGCCATGTGAAATGGCATATGAAAGAAGTTATAAATTTATCTCAGTATATTTTAGCAAATGATTCATTTTCATTAGGTTATATTATCTAGATTAATACTTTTGCAGATTTAGGGATAATATTCAAATAAATTGATAAATATCTGCGGTAGGTTGCGTTACGTTGTGACCTCAATTTGGCGGGATGAAAGCTTTGTGCAGGGTGATTCGGCGGGGAAGTCGATCGGTTGTGTGTTGCACAACGACGGCGTTAGGCTTCACTAGTATGATTGAAGACAAAAGTTGATCATTACATTACGTCTTTTTCATAAGAGTGTATAAAATAAAGATAGCGTGTATTGGGTTCTGTTGTTAGACTAAGCGTAACTTTGTCGACCTGAATGTTGGGTGCAACTCTTAAAACCAGTGCATCAATGGAGGTCGACACATCAGCAGTCTGACCAGACATGCCGAGTTCGTGAGTACGACATCGCGAACGTCTCAGTTTAGATTCGGCCACTGTTTAGGCTAAATCAAAGGAGAAATATGAAATAGCTCTTGTAAAGACATTTGTTTTAGTGATAACATAGCAGGCAAGACATAGATAGTCTGTAATATGTACAAAGAACTCATCAGCTGAGGCTTGAATATAAGAATAAATACGAGCTGATTTCCCCAACATCCATATTGTTTCAGTGGAGCAAGAGACTGGCACTAGTTGCTTTCCCACAGGACAAAGATGTCACGAAGGGGGTAAGTAATTATTCTGATGCCCTCAGTCATCAATATGTCATCATATCGTGTCATACACATTTTTATCATGCTACATGAATTTGTGCAATCTTCCTTCTTAGTGTGGGAAGTCAGTGATTTAAATAAATAAGAAAAATTTAGTAATTGTCAAATCATTTTTTTTTTATAAAGTATCCCGTTCAACCCATGATAGGTTATAATTAGACATAGGCCTATGGTATAGGGTAATAAATTCAAGAAAATAAAGTCAAATTTCCAATATCCAAATAAAGTGTACCTTCTTCCCCCCTCCATTCAGTCCTTATAGAGTAAATCAAAGCCAAATTTGTGAATGTTTTGCTGTGACCTCCCATTTCTAACAAACAAACAAACAATAAAAATAAAAAACAAGCAAATAAAAACAAACTAAAATGAAGTCTCTCATAACTGCCCTGTTGTTAACAAGGTGAAAAGGGGTAAGAAAGCCCATGGGTGTCCACGATTACATCAAATCCACCAATTATCTGCCATCATCCTTATGAGCACCCCATCAGACTACACCTTTTCCTCACACCATCATTGATCCTAATATATTAATTAAAATGCCTAGCAAATGCTGGGAAAGCTTGATGAGTCTTGTCCAACATAATTTTGGTCATTTAATTTAGTCTTGGTTCCTTTCTCCAAAGTTCCAAAGGGAGGACTCCTAAGGCCACCTCCAGAGCACCCCTCAATGTTGATCTGATTGCACCTGCGATTGTACATAATATTTGATCACTCATAAAATTCAACCATGTTTTCTCACTTCTAACTCACCCCACTCCTCTTCCCCCAACCCAACGTCCCACACGTACCACCCTCCTCCGCCAAAACTTAACCCAGCGGAGGGAAGAGACACTATGTCACCTCCCCACTCGCAATTCACCGGCCCCACTATCCACTGCCCTATGTTTACCACTAAAATAGGTTAATCCTTGGTGCTCTTTTTATCTTTTTAATTTGGTACGGCTTTCTTGGGTCTCCCTCTTTCTATTCTTTGTTCTTCTCTTTCTTTTTTTCTTTCTTCCCTTCTATCTTTTTCTGTTATTTTCTTTTTTTCTTTTTTTTTTTTTTCTTTTTTCTTCTTCTTTTGTTTTTTTTTCTTTTCTTCCTTCTTTTTCCTTTCTGTACAAAATTTCTTTATTACCTGATTTCTTCTTGTCTTTTTTTCTTCCATCTTTTTTCTTTTCCTCGGTTCTTTTTCTAATCCCTCCTCTTTCTTTTTCCCTAACAGGAACTACACTCCACCAACACCCCCCACCCCAAGCTTCATCTAGAACCAGAAGCAACTTCTTTCGCACAAGCAAGAGGGAGAGATAGAGCTAGAAAACAAAGTCTTAGCGCGAAAAGACAGGGGAGCACAGGAGACAAAGACAGAAGACAGAATTTTCAGACGTAAGCGAAGGCGCAGATGCGAAAGACCCACCCTTTCCAGGCTATTTTCCCCCCACTCTTCTTTTCTGCGAACCGTTCCAGTCCCTCATCTCTTTTCTCATTTCTTCTTCTGTTTTTTCTCTGGTTTTTCTTTTTTTCTTTTTCTCGTTCTATCATTTCCGTAATTTTTTTCTGGGTTCTTTCTTTTCCTTTGATTTTCTTCCTTCCCACGATCAATTTTGACCTATAATGAAAGATTTATAGAACGTAATCATTGTCCATAGTACTTGCACCCCATCCATGAACCTTTTCAGATAATCTTAGTATAGTTTAGTCCTCTTGTAAACAACTATCCATCCTATTCTATATGTTTGTTCCAGTACAGTTGTTGTTACCTACGATGAACCATTCCTTGAGATATCGTGTGGATTGGACTGTAACTCAATATGTTGCCTTCTGTAAAATATAAAGTCATTTTTAACAATCCTTTACCTTACTGAAGATCATTCCAACTGTCCTTATTTCCGCATTTTAAGTGAAATCCCAATTTATTCATCCATTAATATAAAACTTTATTTAATCATGTTTTTTGACAGATTAAATTTCATAATTTGTTGATAGATTTTCCCCTTTCCAGATCTCCATATAGCAACAATCATCTGCTCAAACTGTGTCAAAATTATTTATTTGACGATATTCGTCTGAAAGTTCTTCATCTTGCTTCGTTAATTCGTTCACCCTCAGACGACGCATCATATGTTTCAATAAACTTTGTTGGCAAGTCTATCTCCATGTGAATCTTTATCTAGGGAATGTGGTAAACTAGGCGATGCGCACATGAGAGTCTTTTTCTCTGTTCCTCATATGTTGGGACACCTTTGAATGTAAGAGTAGCTCAAAATTCCTGTTCATTCAAATCAATTGCCATTATTCTAAAAAATGATTCATTGAGGTAATGCCCATTCTTGTATCTGTTCATCACGAGTTTCTGAACCTGTCCATGCGTTAAGATTGAATCTTAACTGGTGAAATATCTCATCAATTTTTTGAGAGTTCTCTAAGTATCTATCCATTGTACCTGTAATTGCTAACTTTTTTTTTATTGTAATTGTACTGATGTAATCTGACTCCAGATGCAGATCTAAGCGAGCCCTTCCTAAATTCCTGATTGTATGTCCCCCCTAGGTGACGCACGTATAATATACTTCTTTTCCAAATAAAAACAATAATCTGCATAATCATAATTATACTGTGAGTTTTCTAAATATTTTATACCTAGAATGGGAAAGTTAATTGAAATTGGTCCTGTAATTGAACTAAAGCATCATGATCAATCTTATTTGCTAATGTGTGAATAACTACTGCCCCTAATTTCCACATGCCATTGGGTAACTATTTGCCAGCCACATTCCCAAATTTATGTTTACAGTTCCTAAGGTACTCTCATCTGTTCAGTGTTTTATTTCAATAGCTCATCATCGAGTAATACATGATCACTAGGTAGCCTTAGTTCAATTTGTTTTTTTTTTCCTTTTTATTTACATTTTTCCACTTCCGTCCCATTGTAATATCTGCATTTAAATATTTATACACTCCGTTCTGTAATTCCTCAGGTTACTTTTTCTCTGAGTTTTAGTACACATATTACCTTTAATTTTCATTCTAAATATTGCCTTTCCATATGCTACCAAATAAGTCTACCCCAACAATCGTTAAGTAATACGTTATATGATTTTATGGTGTTTAGGATACCTCCAACCCTTACTCTTGCCCCTTTATTTATTGTGCAACTCTGAATTCCTTTTTTTTTAAGACTGTAAAAAAAATGCCAAACATGATGGCCACACAGTTCTTCTTCATTACAAACCATATGCCACCTTTTTAAACTTAACTGCTATTGTTTTTCAAGCTTAAAAATGGGTGACCATATTCAAATTACTAGAATATCGTACCAATTAACAGCCAGCTTCTTTTGCAATCCTTGAGCCAAATAACAAAATTAAAAATAACATTATAATCTATCAATACCCTTTAGCATCCCCAAGGAGTATGAGGCCTTCAAACAAATGTACATGGCAAAGTTCCTACCTGTTCACTAGGGTACATCAGCGTCAAGGGTCCTTCCAAGTTTTATCCGGAATCATCTATTTTCACAGTTCCTGTCCTCCAGTTCTCTTCCTCCGGTGTTTTTTTATTGCCACTCTTCCCCTGGGGATTCTATTACGACAAATAGACCTGCCTTGTAATGCTGTCAACAAGGTTTTTCCTCATTGTGTGCCATAATCCAATCTGCCAGCGTCTATCACATACATCATACTCTTGTTCCACATGCAGCACTCAATGTCTGCGTTCTTAGTTCATCACCACTCAAAAAATCCACACCTGGTGACCAATTGTCATAATATACCAATTATCAATCACATTCTAAATTACTAAATAGCAATCACCCCTATATTATGAATGTCCCCTGTATTTTTTTTTTTGTTTTCTCCATTTAGTTATCAGAGCCATATAGTGGAACTAAACATTGAAATTTAGGGTTGAACAGATTCGTATATAAATGTTGTGTTGTGGGGGGACAATGATTTAATAAATATATCTTGTTATTCCACAAAAACAATCGAATGGCATAGGAAATATGCAAGGCTTAAGAGATACCACTGAAACAAAGGAAAATCAACACTCGAGCCGCCAACATGGTGGCATCCACTATCTAAGTATGTCCCTGCTATTCAACCCTTTTGTTAGTTTTGGTGTAGAAAAAGAAGAGAACAGGTGGTGTCTTGTTGTGCTAATAACAGAGCCCTCTGAAGAAAACTAAGAAACGCAGTAATTAAAGGTTAAGGTTATTGGTAGGATGCCATCGTCCTAACCCTAGCGACATGGGCGAACGATGTTTTGGATGGGCAATGGAAGAACACAACACCACTGTGTTCACCAATTTTCAACCTTGATTAGTTACATAAACTGTTAAACACACGCAAATTATTAGAGGGCCAAATGTGAAATACAATCTCCTTTAGAAGCAACTACAGGCAAATTTTTTAATTTGACATGTAGGGTAATTGTATTGTGAAACAGGGTATAGGCGCGGGAAAGGTTCCAACCATTAGAGAGAGGAGCTAGAAGTCGGCTACATCCATATTTATCCTATTCCCTTCGGCCAAGCCCGCCTTAACCTACCCCCATAGCCGTGTTTCCAGCTTCCGTCCAAACAACTAGTCATTATACCAAAATACAAAGTATTTTAAGCTATTGGTTCAAAAAAAGTCAACCATCCAACAAACCATCTGAGGGCTCATATATTAGCGAACCTGTCCCGCGTTTCTAGCTACATGTCCCATATATAATCAGAACCAATTCCATGAAACAAAACGATTATGTCCCAACAGTTTCACACATCTTTATTTCTCGCGCTGAACAGCTAATTCCCCCGACCTGCCAAGCAAATCCTCTGCCTAGTATTCGGTCATATGTAAAAGATACGAAACAAATACTCAATACAAACACATCTTTTTCACTTCCCCCGGATCATGAGACCACTTAAACATCGCTCCCAGTTCAGTCTCACTGTAACATTCTGACTGTCACTTCCTCCTGTCTAGGCCCCCCCGTGGATGCCCCTCATAGGTCAACTAAGCCACAGCATAATCCTGAGCGGGCAAAACCCTCTGCGTCCCCTGGTTGTACTGGGCTCTATTCTTACGGACTAGTGTCCTCCATAGTGTGCATCACTCCCCATGCGACATCGTCATAGGAAAACCCCAACTGGTCTCCTCCACCCTAGAATTGGATGATTATCTATAGCCCCAGCGCTGACTAACTGGGCATGCAAAAAATGTCTCCATGCCATAGTTTGCGTTCGGATAGTTGGTGAGAATTCGACGTTACTAAACAGTATGAAACGTGGTTTGTTAATATGAGATTTTTAGAAAGACCTGTTCCCTGTGCATCCACCTTCCCCACAACTGCTGAAAAATAGGCCTATCATATCTCACTAGATCCCCTGGTTCCTTTAATATGATAGCTTGACTGATGAGCAGGAAGGCTTTTGTCCCTAGCCTTTCCTGTTTTTAAAGGATGATTATTGATTGTTTCTGAGTCTCGCCGGTCAAAATATCTCTTGGTCCTCTAGCTATGTTGTTCGTGATAGGCCCACGTAAGGTATTTTCATGAATGTCCCAGTTTGGGCAAGGTAGTCAAGTTTCCTTGTTCCCTACTGCCCCCAGGGGCAAGTGTGCAGCAGGTAGCCAACTCAATGTCAGTGCTTCCAGGGGAGTTTTGATATTAATAAGTCCCAGGAGATCTAAGTACAACTTGTCTGTTTGATGGTTACAACCACAGTCCACAGTACGTTTGGATATGTCCTGAAATGTATCTTTTTCATGCAAGTCCCCATTTTTTGAACGTCTAGGACAAGTGTGGGGAGATGCCGAAGGTGTGGCATGAATATTGGTTTATCCACAGCCCAAAAACTGTTGTGAATTCCCTGTAGCATAGTGAACCTGGTGAGCCCACAGACCATGGATCTTATTTTTACTTGGTTATTATCCATGGATGCCTGAAGACCCTTTTTTATAATGGCACTTTCAAACACGAGCAGAGGATCTCATACCTTGCGGCAATTTTTTCTACCTGAAAGGCCCTTGAAATAATAATCGAACAATATCATCAAAGTTAACTGGATAGCCCACAAATAAGTCCCAAAAATGAGTCAAAATGAAAATTCTCTGAAAATGGGAGCTACTGGATGGTGGTGTGGGTAATTAGAAGGATTCATTGGGTGGGCTTCATACAATTTTTCCCAGCATAATTTGTAGCAATTCCCATCACCAGTCTTCTTCATAATGTGAGGCATTCATTTGTAGTGCCAGTAAAGGCCACTTCTCACGTAGCACGTTGTGTTTACACTTTCACAATTCCAAATTGTTGTTTTAAGGATCAGTTTTTTATCATGTCCATGTTTTATAGGATCAGTTTGTAACATGTCCAATGTTTTTTAATGGAGACAATTTTAACAAGTTTATTAATGGAATCAGTTTTGAAACCATGTCCATGGTTTTTTGGATTTCAGATCTGGTCAACATGTTCAATGTTGTTTACTGGAACTATTTGTATAACATATCAATGTTTTTAATGGATCAGTATGTAACTTGTCCATAAGATTTATTATGGATCCAGATATTGTAAACGAAGTGTTCAAGTTTTTTATTGAACAGGAGTTGTACACGATGAACTTTTATGGTATATAAGACTTGTGGGCACATACCGAGTACATTTGGCCATCTTGAATATTCAGAATTATCAATTGATAGACTCTGAGTTCGGAAATCGATACCCATGTACACTCAAAACAAAGCGGTGTCAATAGCCTCCCGGAATTTCACCGATCGTTATAAACTATAATCTTGGCCAACCTAATAGCTCTATAGTACTCAGTGCCCAAGAGAATGACAGACCCAATTTTTTTACCCTCAGGCTGTGTCCCTCCAGAAGTGTCTCGGCAGAGTAGTATGATTTTATAGCAGTGGTCTAATTGTGTTTAACTGGTTTAGGAAGATGCTAGAAACAGTCCTCCTGTTTTTTTTTTTGCAAGAAAATATGCAGGATTCGGACAGCGGAACTTAATGGGGCTTGATATTATCGAAAAATGATATTATTGGATCAGAGTTCTGAATTACTGAGAATTTTGGTTCCTTGATTTCACCTTCCTTTTTGTTGAAGCCGTCCGGTATCCAGCAAGAAAAATCTTTAGAGCTTTACGTTATATTCGACCACTTGTTGTCAAATTTTGAAATACATGGTCCTGCCTCCCTTATATATGCGTATTTTGGTTATATTCCATTTTATTCCTGCACTGAAAATAATATTCCTTCGAGTGAATTAAAATCTACAGGAATTCACACAGGATATTTCTTGCTTTCGATTTGTGTTAGTTTGGGATTTCCTTCATAGTAACCCATTAAATTTGAAGGCATTTCTGCATTAGTCTGCACATTTTTTTCCAGTGCCCTTTTTTAATTGCAAAATATTGCAGTGTTTGGGTTCGATCGGCTCAGACATAACGATTATGGTTTCCCCACTTGAAAAAACCCGCAGTTTTTGCGGCAACCCCCCCCCTAGACGCTGTGAAAGTTCTATTTCTTATGTTATTGTAACTCTACAGAGTTAGCTGGTTGGCTTTTTTGGTCTTATTTTTATGGATATGGCCAGACTTTAACAAATGTTTTTCCCTTGAGACAATACCCTGTATCCATTGAAGTTCTGTAACTTATCCACTTTCGTTCGAACGAATTTTAAGCTGTCCCTTTGTGATAGTATCATGTTGCATGCACTTGTTACTTAACGTTATTTTTAGGATAGAGTTTTTAGACTTTCCTCCTCTATCTAGCAGTTTCTCCTTGTAGTTTGTTATGTGCGAGCTTACAAACCAAGAGCCCGGATTACACTGAGTCAATCAGTAATGTCATCTGGGTCTGTGGTAGTCCCAGTCCCTGGGGAGAAATGAAGTCACATTGTCGCTTTTTAACCATTGTTATTGGCCAAACCCTTCCCCTCTGTTAATTGTTTTTGTTTCATTTTGCCTTTCAGTTTTTTGTGTCGAGCAATGCGTTTAATTTTTTCCGAGTGCTGTAACATTAAATTTTTAATATTTTTCCCATGAACCAACAATCAAAATTTTGTCATATATTCTATCTGTTCACCATCGTCCCTCGTCCGCCCAATTAAACTTATTTGGTAAAGATGTTTTCACGTCCCCTGTTTCGCAATCTACTCCTAAAGCCCAAGCCAGACCCTCGCAATTTTGTTTTTTTTCCGCATTCAGTAGCTAGCGTCCTTCCTAAAAACAAATTTCGACTTGGCCGTTTAAAGTCGTTGTGCAATTCTTGTGAGCAGGCCCCTATGAGCCTGCCCAGGTCAATCCGAGGCTATGTTTCAAAAAGGTAAACCCCATGGGCCATTTTCCTATTTTACCTGTTTAGCTGATCCGATCGAACTTGGCATGGTTAAAAAACACCTCAGTGATCCGATCAGAGTTTATGTCCTAGTAATAGCCGCTGTGGTTATCTTCTGTAGATGGAAAATGCTAGGTATTACTGAAACTTAGGAACCGAAAAATCCTTGACACTACTTGCAAACTAAGGTGATAGCATGTATCATGGCAACGAAATATTCTGGACACCCATGATCATCTTCTCTCAACACTGTTCAGTTTTAAATAAACAGAACAATTCATGAAACAAAATGGAGACGTCAACAGTTTCACCATCTTTTATTTTCTCGCTAATGCTATTTCCCTACGCAACCCAGCAAGCGTTAGCCTCACCTCTAGTTAAATATGGTCATTGTAAGATGTCCGACAACAAATACTCAAATACGAACCTCAACAGCGAAACAAACCAAAAACCAAAGACATTTCCAACTCAAGCAGCAAAAGGCAAGGCCAGGAAAATGATTAAAAAATTCGGAACCATCATTGTGTGCCAACTCCCTGATTTTTTTTTTCACCATACATCTTAACCTTTAGATTTTATTCAATTCACAGATCTTCCATTAATAGGACTTTCTGAATTGCAACCCTCACTAGAACTAGTAATCCCCAGATTCAATATAAAAGTGGTGTGGGGTGGAGGGGCTCAGATGAAAATTTGCCGGGCATGAAAATAGCATGTTGTAGACAATACAAACAGGCAAGCTGTGATAGAAATGTCCTTGACCATGATAGTTTAATGCTTATCACTGAACCCAACTGCCCAGTAAATACATTTTTGAAGTACTTTGGGTATCCATTTTGTTTAGTGCATTAGGAACTGTGCAGGCAGAGCTTTTTTTTACACCGGTCCCCCCAGGACACTTTGAAACATATGCGAAATCTCTATTCTCTAGCAAACGCACCAGCTTTCCAAACAGAGGTGAGAGAACAATGGGACCACATAGATCATGAGTGTTGAGTGGAATATTACCATGATAAGAAATCTCAGAAAAGAACAACCGATGTCGTATTTCAGAAATTCCAGCATCAGATGTGATACAATGGTATGTTTTAGGACTTGGCAGCTGAAGGTAAATAATACAACAGACGGACACCCTTTCATCTATCCCAGTATAGGTTTTGTAGATTTGGCGTATAACAAGAAGTCAGGAAATTTCAAGCATCATAACCATTTTAAATAAATAGTCATGTAACCTGTCTGGGTGTCCCTGATTGGTGTGTTGTCTGTTGTTTCCAAGCGAGGGAACCAGTATGTGCAAGCTGACAGGTTCCAATTAAGACCGATCAGCGCTTTTAAGTCATAAGATTTTTGCTTAAGTAGAAACAGTATCTGGCAGGTTTCCCCTGGCTGGTGGTGTGGTAAAAGGAGAAGGGAAAGATAGAATCACAAGTAATATAAAAGCAGAAGTACCAATCTCTTCCACAGGTGTCCGGTTTTGGGCTCGTATCTGTAATGTGGATAGTCCGAACACTTGTGTAAGGAAGAAATATTCTCAAGATAGACTGAAATTTTAAACTCCTTCCCTCAGTTTTAAGTCAAGAAGCAAAGAGCATCAAGGAATCCCTGATATGTAAGTTTAGGTCTTCAGGCCACACATCCGCCTGAGGTTTACGGATAATCGGCTCATCGAGTAACCATCCCAGCTTGTAATATTATGACAATGATTAAACAGAAAAAAGTTTAACGTAACGCTACCATGCAAATGACAAAATCTCATTTAGTGACAAAGAAGATACCTCACAGTGAAAATATCCGTATCTAATTTCAATATATAATTATGAACAAAGTCTATGATTGGTTTTCACAGAAAGACAACAAAAGAAAAGGATAAAAATAACATATTCTCATATATGGTTTATATGTATATAGTACTGAGTAAGATGGAATATAAAAATAAGTACATAACGAGCAAAAAGGTTATGTCTTTTTTTATAATAATAATTATTAGGTACCGCTATTTCACGATGGCTGAGCGTGTAAGTAGATGTCCAAACTTCTAAACACTGACGTTGGTATGAACACAATAACTTTTACATGCTTACTTAGGCCCATTATTAAGAATACCACAATTATTCTATAATTGTTTTTTGCTAGCTTAGTCTGATTATTACCTTGCAACAATATTCACTGCCAATCTTGATGTCTCCCTACTGAAACCAAGTTTGCTGAAAGTAGTTCGGTAGCTTCGTATACCGGCCAAAGTAATTCTCACAGCACAAGCACCTGAATGAGTATCACCTGCCTTCGAGTCACCTCACCAGGGACACTAGGGAGATAATCAGAACAAGGAAACAATCTATTTATGCTCTCATGGCTAGGGACGCCATATATTTGTCCCTGAGTGTGTGGTCTATAAACCAGTCTCAGAATGATCATTCCAAATTATTACGATATACATAACATTGCAATAAAGAAAAAATGTTAAAATAAAAAATGACAGAAACCAATGTTGCGCCATTTCCTTCCTCGAGCTGCACAACGGTATAATATTTAAAATAGGGTAGTGGCCATAATACCATATCCAGTCGACCAGTTTTACTGTATGCCTGCCAATGAAAATGTTAAGAGAGTTATTAGCAATTAAAAGGTCATAGCAAAGGCGTCATGAACAACAGTACAACGATATATGGGTGCCCCATTTCGCGACTAAAGATATACGAAGCCCATTAAGGATCAGGGAAAGGTCACCCGTGTGTTTTTACCAAAAGGAGTCCCAGAAAAGCGGGAAAAGCAAAGAATATAAAAACACAGTCTGTACTCCAAGTGCGCGGAGTGGGAGCCGCCGGGTGATAAAGCGACCTAAGAGAATGGTTCGCTGGATCAGTTGCGGGGCTGCCGGACTTAACGCCATCCCTGGTAAAAAAATGTTAAACCACCACAAAAAACGTTCGCGACAAATATAAGGACACAAGTACGAAAATAAGATGAGCAGAATTAAAACAAAAACACGCCCCATCCCAATGACATATGTGGAATTGTCCCCCTCTCCGTGGGGAGGCCGGGTATGAACGTGCAACACACAGATAAAGTCAGAGAACTTATGTTATCTAAAGAAGCACAGAAAGCACTCATTGAATGGGAAGCCTGTTGGACCCAGAATAATAACAGCTACTTTCAAAACAGCTAAAAAGAAAATTCATGTAAATGTCATCCAATGTTATGCACCAACTAATGACAAAGAAGAGTCTGTGAAAGAAGCATTTTATACTACTAAATAGACTACAGGAAATTATGGGATATAGGATAAAGTAAAAAGAAGAAGAGACATCACAATTTTGATGGGTGACATGAATGCAAAGATAGGTACAGTCAACACCGGATTTGAAGAAGTCATGGGAAAACATGGGCTAGGAGTAATGAATGAAAATGGAGAACTATTCGCAAACTTCTGTGCTTCAAATCAACTGGCTATAGGAGGAAGCATGTTTCCACATAAGAGAATACACAAGGCAACATGGATATCACCAGACCATAGAACAGAAAAATCAGATTGATCATATATGCATAAACAAGAAGTTTAGATCATCATTGCAGGATGTAAAGGTATATAGAGGAGCAGATGTGGCATCAGATCACCATCTTCTGATAGCCAAAGTAAAAATGAAACTCAAGAGATATGCAACAATGCAAAATTATAGACAACAGTTTAATGTAGGACAGCTAAGAAATCAAGAAACAAGAGACAAATTTGCGGTCACAGTATCCAACAAATTCCAAGTGCTCCAACAGCTGGAAGATGTAGAGAATACAGAAGACTATTGGCAGCAGGTCAAAACTGTATGGAAGGAGACATGTGAAGAAATACTGGGGAAAAGGGAAAGACAACAAAAAGCATGGATAACAACAGAAACCATCAATAAGATAAAAGACAGAAAAAACAAGAAAGCAGAGTTAAAACACAAGCAAAACCAGAAGTTCCAAAGCCAAGGCTCAAGAAAGTGTACACAGAAGCAAACAAAGAAGTAAAAAGAAGTATCAAAAAGAGACAAGAGGAAAGTATATTGAGGAGTTGGCAAGAGAGGCAGAAGATGCTGCAGCCAAAGGAAATATGAGAGAACTGTATAGCAGCACAAAGAAGCTAACAGGGAAATACAAGCAAACAAGTTGCCTCATAAAAGACAAGAATGGGAAACTGCTCAGCAATATACAAGAGCAAATGAAGAGGTGGACAGAATATTTTTGGGGACCTTCTCAATAGACCAGCTCCACAAAACCCGCCGGACATCCAGCCAGCAGAAGAAGAGCTACAAATTAACGGTGAAAGACCAACGAAGGAAGAAATAAAGAAAGCCATAAAGCTTCTAAGAGATGGAAAAGCGTCTGGACCTGATGGCATTCCAGCAGAGGCCATCAAAGCAAGATATCGACACGGCTACAGAGATGTGTTATATAAATTACTTGGTAAAGTCTGGGAAAAGGAAGAGATACCAGCAGAATGGAAGGAAGGATATCTGGTTAAGTTGCCTAAGAAGGGAAATTTACAAGAGTGCACAAATTATAGAGGAATAATGTTACTATCAGTGCCAGGAAAAGTATTAAACAGGATTATCCTTGAGAGATTAAAAAGAGTCCATAGACAAGAAACTGAGAGATGAACTAGCAGGTTTTCGACAAAACAGATCATGTACAGACCAGATAGCCACTTTGAGAATAATAGTTGAACAAAGTCTGGAATGGAATTCACCACTATACATCGGATTTGTGGACTACGAAAAGGCATTTGACAGTGTAGACAGAGAATCACTATTTGGAAATTGTTGAGGTGCAATTATGGAGTGATTCCCCTGTTTATGAAGATCATTAATTTAATAAAGAAAACATAATGAAGACATGACATGCAGAGTTCTTCACGAAGGACAGCTTACAGAACCGTTTGGGATAAGAACAGGAGTGCGACAGGGATGCCTCTTGTCTCCATTTCTTTTCTTGCTGGCAATAGATTGGGTTATGAGATCATCGGCACCACACAACAGAAATGGAATCCAGTGGACTCTGACTAAGCAGTTGGATGATCTGGATTTTGCTGATGACTTGGCTCTTCTGTCCCATAGCCGTAATCAGATGCAGGACAAATTGAAAACACTCGATGAGAGGTCACAGCAATTGGGTCTGAAAATACACAGGGAAAAGACAAAAATAATGCGAATAAATGCAGGTAATGATAACAGGGTTGAACTTGAAGAAACACCAATACAAGCTGTAGAATCATACACATATCTTGGCAGTAATATAGACAAAGTTGGAGGGACAGACAGCGATATCAAAATAAGAATACAAAAGGCAAGAGGAGCTTTCATTGCATTGGGAAATATATGGAGATCAAGAGAAATAGGATCCAACACGAAAATAAGAATCTTCAACTCAAATGTGAAGTCAGTCCTATTGTATGGCTCAGAGACACGGAGAACAACAAAGACAACAACCAAAAAGCTACAGACTTTCATAAATGGGTGCTTGCGTAGAATAGAGGGATTAAAATGGTATGACAAGGTTACCAACGTGGAACTGATGACAAGAACTAGACAAGTGCCAGTGGAACACCAGAAATGAGAAGAAGGTGAACGATGGCGATGGATAGGACACACACTGAGAAAACCTGTTTGAATAGCATTTACAAGGCAGTCCTTGATTCTGGAACCCCCAGGCAAGAGAGGCCAGAGGAAGACCAACTAAGTACTATTGCACAAGAGACATGGAGAAGAGAGTATTCTGAAACAGAGGGTGAAAAATGATAGAGGAGAACATGGAAAGAAATCTTGAGATTGATGGCACGTGACAGGAAGGACTTGGCACCATGTTATGTTTTGTTGGAAGGGCCTATGCTCCTTTAGGGAGTGAGAAGGTTTATGAAATTATGAAATAAAAGGTAGGCAGGATAGTGCACATGCATTCTATGAAACACCCTGAAGGACATCAAAGGCATACAAAAATCATATAACAGTAAATATATGAATTCCATAACCATTAAATGAAAAGTTTGTGCATAAAAGAAGGAACTGCATTAACTGCAAAGCAGTTCAAACATTCAATAAAAATAATTGCATACAAGGCGATAATAACTGAAAGCAGTTCAAACAATCAATGCATACAAGAAGATATCCATTAATGGTACATAAACAAAGTGCATAAAGTAGTAAAATAAACCCAGTTCAAACTCACCCGCTTTGTTCCAAAATTGCAGTTTGGCTTTTCAAAGATGGCATATATAAGCAATTATTTTTGCACTCTGGTCTGACAAATTACAAGCTAGAGGCTTCAGGCAACTGGTCTTTGGACTTACAGCTGTGAGTAAAGACACCCCCCAGATTTCTTCTACATTTATACATTTAAACAAGCGGGCATTGACCGCGTCCAGGTCACCTGGAAATTCCAGTTGGAAAGATCCCTAGCATACTGGGTCATTGGCCGGGCCCACCAGGTCACTTGGAAATCCCTGGCCAATTGGGTCATTGGCCTCTCGGGTAAACTACCAGAGTGACACGTCACTGGAAAACCAGGTATTCTGGGTCATTGTCCTACCTGGCATGTGCTTCTGGTTCCATGAATGTGAGAAAGGGGTTAATGTCCTGTCTGGCACCTGAAATCAGGGTGATGGAAGAAGAGAGAAAGAAAGAGGGACAGAAGAGGTAGGCGAAGAATTTCGCGACACTGGCCAACTGCCTTCTTTGGCTTTGTTAAAAACTCAGGTTATGTAGATTTCTGTTAACTAGGATTTTTGTATTAAGTCGAGGTAAATTTTTAGTCCCCACAACTCAGATTTGAACTGATGACAAGAACCAGACAAGTGCCAGTGGAACAAGAGTTTGAGAAAAAAAACGCTGGACACACAATGAGAAAACCAGTTAATAGCATTACATGGCAGTCCTTGTTCTACAATCCACCGGGAGAGAGAGGCAGAGGTAGACCCAAAAAACACATGGAGAAGAGAACTGGATACAGAGGTGAAAATGATGAGGAAAACATGGAAAGAACTTGAGCGGATGGCACAGAACAGGAAGACTTAGCATGAGCTTGTTGAAGGCTTATGCTCCATGGGGAGCTAAAGGGTATTGATTGATTGAACTCGTATTTTTGTCACGCTTAAGCAGAAGTTCTGTCTTTACACCTCTCACAAGACCAGCTTATAAATGTGTGTGACTGCGGGTAATTTATTGACGAAGAAGGCGATACATTGCTAATAAATGTTTGCTGTCGGGTGGCAAGTCCACTTCACATGTTTGTTAACGACCATAAATAGAGGAAGAAAACGTTTTACAGCCAAAGCCATTATCACAATCAGAGACTGATCGCTAACTTTATGAAAGACATAGATGTTGTTGCATGACAGCGAACACATTAGAAGTAAAAGACAATGATATGATGACGAACGGCCACCATAAGTTTTTGGAAATAGCCTGGGTAATGGGAGGTAACTCTTACAAATCATCTGCCTGTACCAACTTTTATTTCTTGCCCTGGCTGTAAATAAAGTCCATGTAAAAACCACCAAGTTTATATTTTTTTAAAAATTGGGGAAAAGGTGGTTGCAAGACAAATACTGCTGCAAAAAACTGAGGTGTGATATTATTTATTCTTTTATTTTCATATTTTATGTAAAAGCACCACTGCACCTACTTTTCTAGCAGGAAGCCTGAACTAAAGCATTTATGTGATCTTGCAGCAAGGATTTATGTGATCTTGCAGCAAGGATTTATGTGATCTTTCAGCAAGGATTTATGTGATCTTGCAGCAAGGATTTATGTGCTCTTGCAGCAAGGAAGGGTTTATGTGATCTTGCAGCAAGGATTTATGTGCTCTTGCAGCAAGGATTTATGTGATCTTGCAGCAAAGGATTTATGTGATCTTGCAGCAAGGATTTATGTGATCTTGCAGCAAGGATTTATGTGATCTTGCAGCAAGGATTTATGTGATCTTGCAGCAAGGATTTATGTGATCTTGCAGCAAGGATTTATGTGATCTTGCAGCAAGGATTTATGTGATCTTGCAGCAAGGATTTATGTGATCTTGCAGCCAGGATTTATGTGATCTTGCAGCAAGGATTTATGTGATCTTGCAGCAAGGATTTATGTGATCTTGCAGCAAGGATTTATGTAGCAGTTTCTTTTACATGATGAGGTTGCCAGCTTGATGTAGTCTCTTCCCCCCCCCCCCCTCTGAGACATGCCCAAGGGAGCAGTAACCCTACCCTTCCTTTGTCTCCTCATAGATCTCTGGGAACTACATTAGGCCGAGGGAGATATTCTCTTTTTCTCTCTTGATCCATTAACTGCTGATTGACATAGCAGCCATCGTGTATTGGTGGCAAACTTGTAGGGTAGCAACAAACTCTCCACTTGTGCTCAGTCTATGGCCATCCTTTTTCTTGATCCATTAACTGCTGATTTGCGACATAGCAGTGCCATCGTGTTTTAGTGTGCATCTTGTAGGGGGTTGCAACAAACGAGACTCTCACTTGTGCTCAGTCCTATGGCCATCCCTTTTTTCTTGATCCATTTAACTGCTGATTGACATAGCAGCCATCGTGTTTTGTGGCATCTGTGTAGGGTAGCAACAAACTCTCCATCTTGTGCCTCAGTCTATGGCCATCCTCTTTCTTTATCCATTAACTGCTGATTGACATAGCAGCCATCATGTTTTGGTGGCATCTTGTAGGGTAGCAACAAACTCTTCCACTTGTGCTCAGTCTATGGCCAATCCTTTTTCTTTATCCATTAACTGCACGTGATTTGACATAGCAGCCATCGTGTTTAGTGGCATCTTGTAGGGTTGCCAACAAACTCTCCACTTGTTGCTCAGTCTATGGCCATCCTTTTTCTTGATCCATTAACTGCTGATTGACATAGCAGCTATCACGTTTATTAGTTGGATTCTTGTCTTCATGGATCCTTAGCCCCTGACTAACAAAGCATTCAGTGGCCATCACGCCTAGTGGCGTCTTGTAGGGCAACAACAAACTGTCTTTTTTTTTTTTTTTTTTGTCCCCAATTTTGCTCGGATCGGTGGCCATCCTTTTTCTTGATCTCCAATTTTTTAACATATAGCTCTAGTGTCCATCATGTTTAGTGGGCATCTTGTACGATAGCAATAAACCCTCCCACTTTTGTTCAGTCTGTGGCCATTCTCCATGCAGTGCTTCAACACTGGTTCATGCTTTTCATGTTGGCTTTCTACATTTCTCTGCCATTCTTTTTAGTCAAGCTCTCTTTTGCTTTCCTTCATGTGTAAGGGGAGAAATGCTAAATGTATAACTGGATGGAATACCAGGCCTGTGTCATTGATTTACTAATTACTTGAAGGCATGTTGTTTTTAAATTTTATGAGTGAGTCCATTAGAATCTTAGGATCAGCTGTGTTTTGTGGAATATTTTCTGCAGAATGAACCTCAGGAAACTGCAGACAGAAGCAAAGGCAACAGCATTTTTTAGAATTCAGGTAAGGGCTTTGTGTGCTGAATACTTTTACCTGGATTCTTATTCTTTTTTGTTTTAAGGGTGCACGGCAGCTTGTTTTTAGCACTTTGAGTAACCATTGATTATCAGTTAGCAATTTACCTTCAAGTGCCAAGGGTTTTTTAGGAAAAATGTCCTATCTCCGGTGATGAAATTAAAAAAAAACACTGATGACCAAATAAGTGATGACCAAATGATTGACATGAAACTTTCAGAATGATATTAGAAAGTCGATAAAGTATCTTGTGCTGACCTTGTTTTTGTGTTCATGTCCCATGTGATCATGGATGGCCTATTTTGAATATTAATGAGGCAATAGACAAAAAAATGTAATACAAAATATTATAATAAACTCAAAACACATCAGACCTTTCCCCAGCAAATAGTGTAATTGAACATTCACTTTTCGAAAAAACAGCAAGTATAATATGCTCTTGAATGATATTGGGGTTGAAAAGCTAGATGAAACAGACACAAAATTCCAGGGTTTGTTACGACAAAAGAGAAATATTCATGAGGTACCAACAAGATTTCATGCAAAGAAGAAATTAAACAATACATATTTCTCAACTAGCTTCAGCTGGATGGTGTTATCTAACATAAAATGAATGGGTCACAGATGCAATTATTGTTGCATTTTTTTTTTCTCTGGCCTTGTGGCCTATTTCCTTCCTGGTGGCAGCATAGTTCTCACATTTATGTAAAATTTAAAAGCAGGGCACAAACACAGAATTGTTTCTGATCACATCCAATGCAAAAGAATCTTGTCTGGACCTCAGTCCCCAGCAGAATTACAAACAATGCATCTTGGTCAAATGTCAGTTTGTCCTTCATACTGCTGTGGGAATTGATTATGTTTCTGCGATAGTCTAATCAATTTTCACTGAAGCACACAGTGGCCTGCACTTTCTTGTGGTGTCGACTCCTTGCCCAATCTGATACCAGAGCTTCAGCAGTCTTAAGCCTAAAATTGCTTTGGGTGTAATAGTGATCGGAGGTTTGGCAGCTTCATAGTACAGAATATATCCATTTACTTAGGCAACCTCTGTGACAAAATGAAGAATTGAATGATACTATTTGAAGCAGCGATAAAGGGTAAAAGTAATTCACCAGTCTTACCAAATCGATTGAAGTGATCTACATCAACCCATATTGTGATTATAAACATGCTGCCATGACAGGTTTTTTTAATATCCACTGTCCTAAAAGTCCCCCCTCATGGTGTCTGGATCTGGATACTTTTGTCAACAAACATTGTTTGAGGATGGTGGCAGTGAATATTAGTAGGATTTTCACTTATCTGTTGTGACCTCTGTTCAAACTGTAAATATTTTTTTTAATACAAAGAATAACCTGTAGATGTGGGGTTCTTAAACCTTTTTTCTGCCATGGACCCTTTTGATTATCCAGTGAAGGCTATGGGGCCTCCCCTTTTTTTACATTTGAAATTTTAGATTATGTACACAGACCTCCTAGAATCCATTCATGGACTCCCAGGGTTAAGAAAGCCCTGTTGTAGAAGGCCATTTAGGATAACCAAATGGTAAGGAGCCAGGTTCCCAGTCGGGAAATAACCATACGTAAAAGCCAAGTTGCCAGTCTGGAAAACCAAACTTAAAAGCCGATCTTGCCAGTCCTGGATAACCATCCCACGTAAAAAAAGCCAAGTTTGCCATTCATGATAACCATATGTAAGAGCCCAGGTTGCTAGTCATGATAAACCATATGTAAGAGCACGAGGTTGCCAGAAAGCTCTGATAAAAAAAGTCCCAAGTTAGTGAAGTATTGTGACTGCTGATTAAGAAAAGGTCTCACAATTTTTTTTAGCAATGTTTATCATATTTCCATTCCCTGCCGAAGTTACAGTAGTGGTGCTACAAAAGTAACACGATGTTGACGTAACTAGGCAATTGCCAGGAGTGTGAAGTAGAATTTTTCACCTCACAAAATTAAATTTAAATGCAAAAAGTTTATTAATGATGACTGGAGCACAAGCACACTTGCAATTATTTCTCTTGTGGGGGGGGGGGGGGGGAAAAAAAAAAAAACTGGCTGCCCCAGAGGAAAATGTGGTTTCTGTCCACATGATTTAACATTGACAAGTTGTTTCTTGTTCTTTCCCTTAGTGTTTACAGTGCCAAAATAAAGGACAACAATGTTTGGGTTAACTTAAGTTAGCTAGTGCATAATTGATGTGTAAAAAAAAAAAAAAAATAGTTTGTCGATATCAAAGTACACTCCTACTCTGTTAGCTGTGTTTCAATGCGTGTTTTTAAAATCCTTTGATCATAATTTAAAGTAAAGGAGAGATTTAAGCACAGCACTACACACTTTCTCAAACTGCCATTGCCTCTTTCCAATAATTCAGGCGTACCTCTGTCATTCAATGACATTCATCAATCTTAAAATGTCTGTTATTCATTTATGCAACATCATGGTGCAGTAATTATTAACTACACTACATTACTATAAGTTCATCATCATGTAGCATGTCCTTTTGCAGAACATCGCTCTCATCACAGCCCGCCTGAAAGACTCTCCGATCTCTAGCCATCCACCTCCTGCCTCCTCCAATGTCCAAATGTTCAGGGTGTCTTCAATGTCCTGTGTCCACCGTCGTCTTGCGCGCCCCCTGCCTCGCCTTCCAGGTAACCTCCCCTCTATCCCGGCTCTCTCTAAGCCACTATGGCGTTTAATGTGGCCAAAATATTTCAGTTTCCGGGACATGATATTGTTTATGAGCCAGTTTTCCTCGATGTTCAGGTCGTGTAGGATGTCTATATTTTTTTCATTCTTGGTCCACGATATTCCTGAGAATTTTTCTGTAACACTTTGCTTCGAAAGATTCAATTTTTTTTCCTTAATATTTGAGTAATGGTCCATGATTCCACATCCATATGTTGTTGCTACTGGAAAGATGCACGTTCTCAGAAGTTTTACTTTTATTAATTTGCTGGTGTTTATGCCATAGGTTCTTCATTTTATTTTAAAAACCAATATGGCCAGTTCTCCTTCTGACCTCTTTTGAGCAGTCTCCATTTCGTTGTTAATTATTGGAGCCAAGGATATTCAAAATTTGTGACATTTTCCAATTTTCCTCATCATTGATGGTAATTTTTGGTTGGCATCTTGTTTAGTCCTGTGGACATAATTTTTTTATTTTTTTGTGTGTGTTCAGAAAAAGGTTCTGATCCTCACTGTGGTCTTTTGACAGACAGGATTAAACTGTTCTAGTCCGTTGGCACTGTTTGAAAGAATAACTGTGTCATCTGCGTACCTGAGTTCTGGGATTGCATTTCCCACCCCAATTGTGAACGGATCGCCCAATGTTCACATTCTTGGTCACTCCCGAACATTTCTCATTATATTTTCTGCATAGATGTTTTGCAAACAAGTAATGGCGAGAGAGGATGCAACCCGAATTACTATATTAGACTTCTTTTTATCACACATGCCTCATTGAATCGGAAGGCCTAGGTTTCATTGCTCCAGGTTTTATTCCAAATGTATGCTGAGTTGCTCAGTTTTTGTTGTACTTATAAGTGTAAGATTGTTTTCACGATTCACTGATTTAGTTTAAACACTGCATTCTGTATCATTTACAACATGATTATTTTTTAAAAAAATAGTGTAAATTGGGGAGGGGGTAGACAAGCTTCCAGATAGGCACTTCCCACCCCAATGAAGCCCACCTGGAAAATAACTCTCTAAAAGTACAACTCTCATACCTGTCAACCTCTTGAGATGAAAACCTGTATGTGGGATCTTAAAACCTTAAGGAGACACAAAATACTTTATTCAAAAAATGAATTATAAGTTACACATGATAAATATGCATGGAGGCATATCTGGAGTCATCCTTTTATTAACCACCTATCTATGGCCTATTGCTACAATATACATACGTGGAAGTGAACCTGTGTGGTGTGGTGATGGCAGTTACATCCTCGTTGACTCCTGAAAATCATCTTCACACACTTCCAGGAATTCACCCTGTGGTGAAACATTGAGAACCCAGCATTGCACACTAAGCTTGGCAGAAATCACTTGTAATTCCCTATGGCTTTGGACTCGTTTCGCACTGCATGCAGAAGGATCTCACTATGGACCCAGTGATGGGCGGGGAAGCTGAGAAGTGGTTCTGTGCATGGACGCCCTGACTTTTCCTTGGGAGAGCCCAGAACAATAGTACAGTATTTTAGCTCTGCAATAGTTGGAGAGCCCCCTTGGATGGTGGGGATCATAACAGTATGCTACGCAACTTCTTACTCAGTAGTTTGGGATCAGATGTGATGATTCTTTAAATGCAAACCCAGCTGGAGAAACTGGAGCTTATTGGAGAAACTGGAGCCTTATGACTTCAAACTCAACATGTTTACAGAATGGCAGAAAAGCCCACAGGAAAAAACCTAGACCTACAGTGTAGATAATACCAAGGAGTCTTACAACTTGGTATTGGCTGCTAAAAGAGCGAGAAGCTCAGTAAGCCCTAGTTAAAACATTTATAACACATTTAAGGAAGGGAAACCCTTCAGTAAATAAATATTAGACAAACATAAAGGGTATGTTTTCAGGCACTTTTTCAGGCACCTTCCGTGAAGGTCCCCAGTGGGTTCGAGTCCTGGTGTGAGCCATCTCAGTCTTGTTTTTTCTGTTGTCTAGTTTTCTACTTTCTTATATTTTCTTAAGAGTGCCTGAAAAACATACCTCTTTATGTTTGTCTAATATTTATTAGCCCTAGTTAAACAAACAACAATGACATGATAAATAGTTTTTTTTATAAACAGTAAAAATGACATATACAAATTAATTGAAAACAAATGGCCCTACAGAGACAAGTTTTGACATCTCTAAAACAAAAAATTCTTTCTGATATAATGAGAGTTTTCTGTTTTATATATAGATAAAACACATGGCCCTTTTGCAGTTTCAAAAAAATGGCAGCGCACTTAAAAGCATATAACAATATATTGTCACTGCTTATTTTGCACCGTAAATAATAGAGGTTCATTGTGTCTGAATTTATGGACTTCCTCAGTCTGTGTGGGGTGGATTTTTACTACATCATAATCAGTTTTGCTGTGAGGTAAGGTCGGTAGTCACTGAACAAATCACATTTATATTGGGAAGCAGATACCTCCTACAATTTCTCCCAGTCTAATAATTTCCAGGCATTAGCTACCTTGCTTGTATCTACCAATACAAGGATGTAGCTTTCAGACAGTATACAATAAAAAGCCTTGAAAGTTCAGGAACTGGTGTGGATCTACTGTCCCTAGTCATGCAGGGTTACTCGTGGCAGTGAGAGTATTGGTAGACTAACCTAAAGAGCACCCATAGTTGGGACATATACGAATAAAGAAGAGATACTAAGAACACTTAAGATCGCCCGTTAGAGAACGACACTGCAATAGATGAATCAGAAAGGCTAAGGCTGTTGGAGTTAGGCATCAAACATAAGACTTGGAAGAATAGATGTATGAGAGGATGCATCCTGGGTGTATACAACCAGCATGCAACAAGAACAGTTAGCATTCATACCCTTTGACATTTCCTGAGGGAGCCTATGGGTTTGCCCGGAGTGCAGTGAGATTGATCCTGATCAACAATAGCAAAAACAGTTTTTTTAATGTTATCTTTTAAATGAGGCATCATACATCCTGCCAAGACCTCTTTACAGGTTACTAAATAATGGTAGGGTTTTAATTCCCATGAATGTGACCTTGGATGTCTTCCCTTTCTTGACTGATAGGCTTCCAGACTTCTTAGGCTTGATGCTTATTCTGCACCAGCTGATTAGTTCATCCAAGCATGCTAACATTTCTCTGGACCCAGTATTCATCTGATGTCAGAATCAGTGTCATCCATGTTTGCTTTATGTGGTGGCATTTAGCACTTTCCATCAATCTTTGAACCTCTCACAAATCCTTCAGCCACTTTTGAGAATTACCTGCATAGCCATCACAAACAGCATCTGTGAAAAGGTAAATCCCATTGCAATTCCAGCTTTGAGGTCAGTCCACTTTGTCGTATACTCTCTGGTTGAAAATCTAACAGAGAACCCTGAGAAACATTGATTCAGCATTGCTGACATTTCTACTGGCATATCGTCGTACATTTCCAGGGCCAACCACAACATCTGATGTGAGACTGATCCATACACATTAGCTAGATCCAACCAGATTATGTGCTGATTTGTTCTATCAAATTTTGATTTTTTGTTGTTTTCCTTGCTTTCCATGTGGCTTGCTCAAGACACTCTTGAATGATTGGGATACCTCCTTTCAGTGTACCCATTCTTATTACATACCACTCCGCGATCAGGGTACCGTCTTGGCTCCATGTGGAGAAAAAAGGGGATATAATGATGATGACACAGCAGTCTGGCATGTTTTTTTATTGCTTAATTCTGTAATAAAACATTGTATCTTTCCTTTTGTAGTTTACAATGTACATGTTTGTATTATTACTCTAACAGAACCAGTGGGTTTCCTCATCCATTGTACAACATTCTAATATCACTTGGGATGATGAGGTTGATGGAGAAATTATTACCTCTGGGACATGCTGAAGGCAGTTCATTTAATCGCTTCAGATCACTTGAATTCCAGCTACGATTTCAAAATGTCTTCACAACACCGCCTGCTTCAGTCAGGTCGCCTCTACCATATTTCAAGTAAGTGCTGTTCTCCATAGCCTTGATAAAATGTATGCATGTAAGTCGCACGTAGCATGCTCAAGAGTTTATATAGTAATTACCCCCCTGCAGAATCATAATGTATGCTGTAGCTACTGTCCTCCAGCATCATAACGTATGTAGTAGCTACTGTCCTCCAGAATCATAATGTATGTAGTAGCTACTGTCCTCCAGAATCATAATGTATGTAGTAGCTACTGTCCTCCAGAATCATATTACATATATATATGTAGTAGCTACTGTCCTACAGAATCATAATGTATGTAGTAGCTACTGTCCTCCACTCAGAATCATAATGTATGTAGTAGCTACTTGTCCTCCAGAATCATAATGTATGTAGTAGCTACTGTCCCTCCAGAATCATAATGTATTGTCATAGCTTACTGTCCTACAGAATCATAATGTATATGTAGTAAGCTACTGTCCTACAGAATCAATAATGTATGTAGTAGCTACTGTCCTACAGAATCATAATGTATGTAGTAGCTACTGTCCTCCAGAATCATAATGTGAGTGTAGTAGTAGTTACTGTTCTCCATGAATCATAAAGTATGTCGTAGCTACTGTCCTCACGGAATCATAATGTAATTTGGTAGCTACTAATTTTATGGTGGTAGCTACACTGCCCACAGAATCATAACTTATATGCAGTAGCTACTGTCCTCAAGAAATCATAATATTATGTTGGTTAGCTTAGACTGTCCTACAAAATCATAATTTATATGGAAGCTAACTGTCCCTCACCTCTACACCTCACGGTAGAAAAGGGGAACGACCTAAGTAAGTAAAGGTAAGCTACTGTCCCTCCAGAATCAATAATTTATATGTGGATTAGCTACTGTCCTCCGTACTGTCCGCTCTAACAGAAAACAAAAATGTAATGTTAGTAGCTACTGTCCCCCCAACAGAATCATAACAAATGTAGTTAACTTATTGTCCTCCAGAATCATAGTGGTATGAAGTAGATACTGTCTTACATAATCATGTCGTATGCATGTACGTTTAGTCGTAAAGGTGCTGCCCTAAAAAATCTTGGGTATATGTAAATGTTGTGTGTTGTGTGTGTGTACCTTAGTTGTCAGTGTATTTGTGCATTCCATTCACAGCACAACAAAATAAGGGCGATTGTATAAAGAAAACGACCATTTATTAACTCAAATAGAACACACATTTTTTTGACAGACAAGACGAAAAGACGTTAACAGCGTAACGATTACAAACAGGATAAGGAACGTCCCTTGTTTCCAGCTGAACTGTCCACCCAGCATCAACGGTGTAAAGAACCGTCTGGCAGTTAACGGGTTTCATGTCGACAACATCCGGTTCATGCGGTCCATCGCACATTACCGCACAAAAGCCAATATAGTAGGAACCGATAGCTGGCGCTTCCACCGTATTCTAAACTTTAACAGTTCCTCCCCAGCAATTAAGAGCTAGGATCGAATCTGACAACTGGTTTTCGTTGTCCTTGAGATCTTCGTGGAGGTACTGCAGCATCCACCACACTTCTGTCTTCTATAACAGGCTCTGTGGTGCGTCCAAGCTGTAGATCAGGTGCTGCCTTGGTAACACTTGATCCATGATGGCTTTGTTGAGTAAAAAGTCCATCATAGGCAAATCTCGAGGGTGGTCCTGATCCTTCATGGAGACTTCCCGGTCTTAACTGGATTTACAGATGCATTCCGTTACATTCAACGTTGTTACTTATATTAGAATTAACTGTTTATACATTCCATACGACCGGATAAAGTTTTCTTATAAATGTGACCATAGGCACCCAAGGATCAACCTTTTTAGAGAATAGTTCCATACCTCACACAGGGTCTCCCTCCCACAATCCTGAAGTCATGATGCCTTTAAACTCACCATCAGTTTACACTTTCTTTCCTTTCTTGCTGAGGGCAGTTAGCAATGACATAAGTGTGTTCTTGGCTGACGGGCCATGTAAACCAAACGTCGGCAGGGGGACTTTGCCAGTCAAACTAGAATTTTGGTTGTCTTTCCCTGTAAAGCGAACAAAGTAGTTCAATCCATAGCGTCGATGTCCGTGATCCCTTCCCTCCGCACCAAAATCCCTTTGCCAAAAGAGGTTATGAAGGGTGGCGGACCAAAGCCGTTTCTGGACCTATACTTCCATTTTGGAGAAGGCTGGAAATTTGAAATGTCGAAGCCGTCTACCATATCTAACAAGATTGGCAATGATGCTCTTAATTTCGCCCCATATGGTAGTTTTGGACAACAGAACATGTAGTTTCTGATAAAAACTGGCGAACACAGGAAAGGTAAAGACTGTAGTTTCCATGTATAATCTGCACACAACTAATAGGTGTCCAAGTGAAAAACACTTTAACCGAGTGGTGACAGGAAAGATCATAGGCTTCTAAGATGCTATATTATTAACGGATTTAGTGCCCATTTACGTGGTAAATAGTAAGATGGCTGTTTCCAGGGAGTTCAGCTATTTGTCAAAGGTGCAATTGCAATACGCAACAAAAAAAAATGGAAGAAAATTTATGAATGATGACCAATCTGAACCCAAGTCGCACCGATCCAGATTTTTCATCCAGGTCGCACATAAACTCAGTAAACCTAGCCGAACATCGATTGGTGGACTATCTCCTCCCATTGGACCCCTGGGATTTCATCTGGTTGATGACATGGACTTATAAATGATTAACGTCTGCGTATTTTGCTCAGGCTGACTCTTATCTATTACCAGAATTTCATTACAGTATCAACCTAATCTCACATAGTCTTAATCCCTGTAAAAATGGTTGGCCCACGAGACTTTGCCGTAACCGACAGCCATTAGTTTGAGATCCTATGAATGTTCAGAGTATATTTAAAGCCGACTGTGCTCATCATGTTATTTAGTGTCACTGAAAGTGAATATTTTCACGAAGATAAAGTGGGCGTACACATAACTCGGTTTCTAAGTTATAGACTAATCAGCCTGGCCATAAACTAGAATTAACTTTGTGGAACCAATGCAAGTTGGAACGCCTATCACAATGAGTGCCTATATTGGTGTGAACGTAAATGTTTATTTATTATAGTAGGGGTGGCCGTATTCGAATAATAGTGACAGTATGGATAGCTGTTCACGCACAGTTTACAATATTCTCGTGTATGACAGTTATGAGAAATCTTAATCCTTTATGCAAGTTTCATATTCACCACTTGATAGAGCAACAGAAGAATTGTAGACAGTTGATCTACAGGAAAAATCAACATCTTTCCATGCTTAGACGAGGGAGATAGCAACAATATCTCGTGATCGCATCTCATACATGACCAAATGCAAGTGGAGTTCAAAGTATGGTTTCCAGGAAGGTAATGATGACAGTCCTAAATAGAGTCAGCATTTAGACATGTTTTCGTTATAATGGCCTATAGGTTTATGGATGACTATAGTTTGTTCAATGAAGACTCATTGAGATGAATAGGACCCCAATAGTATTAGAACATCGCTGAAGTGTGCATATAACCAGTCAAATTTTGTGTGATTTGGCAGAGAAAATGGAGTAGCAAAATGAGTCCAGTGTGGATAGCTGTCCGCCAGCATATTCAAAATGGTAATCATGACAGTCCCAGAGCATATACTCGCTGAAAATTAACAGTACCTAGCAAGTAGGTTCTATTGACGATGATTGTCAGTTATACAATTGCGTCCTAGTAAGTGTTTGGATGTTCAAATTGCCATCGCTTAATGGTCATGTAAATCGAACAAGAAAGGCCCTTAGAAGGTACCACTCAGCAATCGCTGCATGTGATAACGATTGATGGAGAACATTTGTTCCTCTAATTGCATGAATAAGAAGGCCTCCCCTGAAACAGCAAGTATACGCTCATGGTAGGCCAATGTGGATAAAAAATGATTAATGGAGTCCAGGTCTAGTATTGCATCGGATCATAATGTACCAATATTCGTCTTGTGCTGTTAAGAGTCATTGAAAAAGCTCTATTTCCTGAATCTCTGTGACCACTTCATATTGGCGTGTGACCCTTCTACTTTCACAACTAAACTGCATGACATGCAGAAAGTATTTTATCTGAATTAACTTAATCAAATGTACATATGATCAATAATTTTAATTATCTACTCCAAGAAGTCCAGAGAAATGGACTGGAGATAGGTGGTCTTGGGTAGGAAATAGCTGAATATTGATAGCTTCGATATGCCCAGAGTCAGGATGGTCGTATGTCCTTGATCAGAAAAAAATATACCAAGGAAACTCAAGCGCAGAAGTATCTAACGTGAGTGGTCATACGATAGGCACCAATAGACACTGTAAGTCCCATGCCTGTATTTCTAACCCTCGTAGGGAAGTTCTTGAAGAGAATTTGCACTTGATACATCATGGTGTATCCCATTACTGTTTTAATGATGAATGGGGTCCAGATAGTTATCAGCAGAGCGTATTGCTATCTGAGGGAAAGCCCCGCGTGCTAGAATAAAGATTTTCTGGACAGTATGCAAGGATGCGCCTCGTTTTGTGCAAAATGCAAGTCATTCTAAATCTGGTTACAATCCATTCTGCGTACCTTGATCTCAGCTCTATATAGCTATAATTCTTCGTCCACTTCAATTTTGAAGGAAAGCACAGTTACCTGATATCTAATTTGGAAAAACTTTATTTATTCCCAGGGATAGAAGATTTAGCTGGGCAATGAGCCCATATGAATCTAGGTCCGTTCGGTAAAAGGATACTATGTACCATCACGTAGAAGATGGGAACTGATAGGTAACTTTAGAGGAATGACGTAAACAGCATTCGAGACAGTGCCGTTAGCACATTATGGAACTAACCACTATCGTTAGCGAGCCCAATATCCCTGGATCGAATTAGGTTTTTTTAATGGATAGGAAATCTCCTCCAATCTTTGTATTTCTTTCTTTACTGCATCCTTCATGAGCAAAAGGGAACTTGCGTCTAGGAGAAACTTTGTTCTGGAACCTTCGGGTTATTTGCCCCTTGACGTAGCTGTAAATGTATGCCATTAAAAGTCTTGCATGTGCCTAGTCCATCTGTGAAAATACCTTAGGAATTCTAGAACAAAGATGGTTCACCCTTAGATAATGCTTCTGAATTGCATGGACAGGTTTTTCCACATATTGACAATTATCAGGAGTTGGCAGAATATTTGTCCTCTGTGATTTTTAAAACCAAATTCCTTGAACCACGGGCGCCAAACAGATTCATGCCTTCTTTGTGTATCAGCCACCAATAATCGAAGTGTTCGAACTTTATCTCCTAATCTCACTTCTACGTTTGTCCCAACCCTTCAGTGGTATGGGCTTTCACAGCGCCATAACCCCCTTGACTTTGTGAGTTAACGGGCTGTAAACTTGGCATACCTATCTGCCTCATAACCCTTCAAGCCTACCTTATGCCACAAGTGCATCCTGTGTCAAGCAGAAATTTCACTGGGTGGTTAATTCACCAGAAACATTGATGTAAAATTTATTCTTCTGTTCTTCAATGTGACAGTGTTTTACGTCTTCAGACTGAACCCTTCCTTGACCTACTAGTAAACTTTCTCTAGACTAGCACTACGACGTGAGTTGTTTACATGTGTAGTGCCTTAGTTTTCACTGAAGCACAGACGGATGAAATGTGTCCCAATTTTTTCCACCACAAAGATTGCATCGAACTGTCTGTACTTGCAATCTGATCGTTCGTGTTTGCTATGACATGAAGGACAAGACTTCAGTTTGTTTAATCTCAAGCTCTGTGACTTTGCTTTCTGTCTGTAGCTTTTCTATCCAATGACATGGCCACGCTTTTGTTTATAAAAAGGTTTCATAACATTAATGTGTCTGAAGGATACAGTTTCTCATCTCCTCTTAAAGTTTCACTTGCAGCCAAAAGTTGTTTCATATAATGCTGCTGACTAGCTATCTTCTCAAGGGATGGATTTTTTCTTCTGACAATGCCAGATCGTCTTTATAAATTCATGCGGCGTGAATTGAAGAAACCATGTCTCTAATATGTTCTTCTACTAGTGACTGTCCACAACCCGTTTTCTTTGGGCATAAAAATCTACAGTCAGTCGATAGACCCCACGAAGTTCAGCAATCCACTGTGCATATGACTGATCTGGTTTCTTCCTGGATTGCCAAAATTTATGACGAGCAATGATCAGATCGGTGTTGAATGTCGGAAGTGTATTGTCAGCTTAGATATCAGTTCTGTGAATGTAAATTTGGATAGGTCTTCTGTTCCCACATATCTTCTGCGTTAGCTGATGTAAAGATGAGCCAATCCCAAGAAAGGAAATAGTGCCTTTTTATCAGGTCATACTGTTTGCTGATGAGCATCAAAATGGGTGATTTAGCCCGTTTTAAGATAAATGTCCCATTTATCCTGTTCTAGCTTAAATTCAGGAGAATGCAGGAATATGTTCTTTGATTGGTGTTAGAATGTGGTGCCAATGCTGCCATCATGAGCTGCTGCTAGTGGTTTGCCTCTGCAACAGGAGATCCAAATTTTTCTTTAGGTCTTCACTTTGCTGTTTCATTTGTTCCATGAACATTTTAAGCAACAGGGTAGTCATTTCTGATGCTGAAGCTGCTCTGCCATACTGTGAAATTGCTTAATATGGAGAACCATTTATTAACTTTGAAACAGTGGAAAGATTGAATTGGCGGGGAATATGTTAACAAAAGGAATAAAATTACCTGGCAACCTGGAAAAAATGTCCCCGTGCTACAACGTTCTTGTTACTAGGAAAGTCTTGTGTGTTATGAACACTTACGTAGATTAGGATTGTCCCCGTGACGAAAATATTCCCACAGCAAAGTTTTCGTTAACCCTCGTCGCCCAGTTGTTGTGTGTGTGTGTGTGTACCTTGTTGTCAGTGTTGTGCATTCCATTCACAGCACAACAAATAAGGCGTTGTTATAAAGAACGACCATTTAATTTAACTCAAATAGAACACACATTTATTGACAGACAAGACGAATAGGAACACGATTACAAACATGAATAAGGAACGTCTTGTTCCCAGCTGAACTGTCACCCCTAGCATCAACGGTGTAAGAACGTCTGGCATTTTAAAAGGGTCATGTCGACAACATCCGGTTTCATGTGGTCATCGCACATTTACCGCACAAAAGCCAATATAGCAGGAACGAAGCTGGGCGTTCCGTTCTAAAACTTTAACAGTATATTTGTATAGAGCAGGTACAATCCTCCAAAATATAAAATGAAGAAATTTGAGAATTTAAAAAGCATGAATTATTATTATGTGAGTAATTATCATGTTGAATGCAATAAACAAGCACCACAAAAACTATTTTTTTTTTTAGCAGCGTAATGCAAGTTTTCAATCAGGTACACCCTGCGCTGCTGCACTGAGTAACTTCCTGTGGGTCTTCATTTAGACAAAAGCAAGAGATGGCACCACTGTTGCCTTCAGGCATGTCGTATTAGAGGCAACTTTCAGGAGGCCCTGTGCACTAAACTGGCAACCTTCAACTATGTCAAATGAATTGCCACTCAAACCATCACTTGCACATAAATCTTTTTGGGAGTGAGCTTCTTGTAAGATCAGCTTCAGCAGTGTTGGTTATGTTATGTCAACGAGTTGTGTGGACTTACATATGTTAGCAAGTGGGACAGGTTTTTACATATGGGATCAGAAGTGGTGTTGGCTTTACACATGTCCCCAGCAAGTGCGTGGCTTAATACATCAGCAAGTGGTTTAGGTTACAATGTCAGCAACTGGTGTAGGCTACATTGCCAAGTTGTGTCGGTTACACATGTCAATAATGGTGTAGGTTATACATGTCAAAAACTAGTGTAGGCTACATCTATCACGCTGTGTAGGTTACACATGTTATTTCCATCTTTCAACGATAAAGTGGCTTACAATATGTCCACAAAGTTGTTATGTTACATATGCCTGCCAAGTGGTGTAGGCTACACCTGTCCAAACAATTATTTTTATTAAATTACATCCCTCTCATTTTACCATTTTTAGTCACCAGACTTTAAAAACACATGTCAAACACAGTGGGTATAACCTATTTAGATTTGACCAAATAAATATCTGATATTCTTTTTCCCATTGTACTATTCCGTAGGTTCAGTAGGTTTTACCCCATTAAAATCTAATATTTTTTTATAATTATTTCACAATTTCACTCCCCAATCCTTTTGAAGGTTTAGCCAAAATTAAACCAACCTTTTTTTCTATGTTACATTTTATCAACAAGCATAATTCCTACTACCCCCCCCAAGTGGTGTAGGTTATAACATACCCTGACAACTTTTTTTGTACATTACGCATGTTCAAACAAAGTCCCTGTTTACATAACCCTTGTTCAAAAAATTGGTGTAATATATATTATAGCATATTCAACATAAGCGGGTGTCCTGTCTTTATTTTTTTACCCTGGGACTAGACCATCTTAATATGTGTCAACACCCACGGTTTTATTAAAAAATATGTAAACTTCTTGTAAGGATATCTTTAAGACCTCTCTATCCCCACCACATATATTTTTACAAACGACACTTTTATAAATTAAACACAAACACAGGAACCACCCCATTTATATTTATTGGTGATAGGTCTGACTTTAGCTTATTAGGTCACAATACTTCAACCAACACCAGGAAACCAACCTTCATAAATTAAAAACAACCATGAAGAACCACCAATTCCCTTTATATTTCCTACTGACCACATTTCTTAAAACACAACATTACACATTATTGCGGAAATAATTTTATTATTATATTAACAATACATCTTTCCCCTCCCCCCCACCTTGTTTTTTTTTCTTACCACCTCACAACATAACCATAAAACAACCCTATCTATTTTTACATTAAAATATATATTCAAATACAATATTTATTCTACAAAAGTTATAACTTATGCATGTAAATAACCATTTAATTCCTAAAACCACCATAATTACAGCAAAAAAGTAAAAATGAAAATGTAAAGGCGGAAACAAATATTGGTCATATAACACTAAATAACTACAAGTCTTAGTATGTCCCCACTGATGATAGTGACCTAAGCTCAGTTATGCCTCAATAATGCGATTTGCATAAAAAACATTTAAAGATTGTAGAGTTCACAAGTAGAAAGACAAATCATAATAGAAGAGATCAGGAAACAGAAAAAGCATTCTGGAAAACAAGTTCAAAGAATGGCAAAGTGTGGACACAAAGAAGTTGAAGGATTACAGTCAGGTTTTTTGGGAACACCTGAAAGGCCAACATGATGTCCTTGTAGAGCCAGAAAAGGTTGTGCATGGAAAAGAAGTGAAAACACGTAGGGTAGGGAGAGATTCCTTCCAGGAGCCCTTCAAGTTTGCCAAAGGAAACTGTTTGAACAGCCACAGGAACACTAAACATCCGGGAAAGAAGGATGTGGAACAAAAAACACCTTAGAATTACCTATTCATAATAAATAATAAGACCCACTAAAAGATTACCAAAAGAAAAACCTGAAAATAAAAACCAAACCCCCCCATATAGTATCAAAGCTTCTCCAATTAGTCCATTATGAATTACCTAGGTAAACCATGAAACTGAAAAAAACATCAAGCCCCACCCAATGCAGAAATATCAAACCATTTGTCCAAAAGGCACATGCAAGTCAGCTCCCAGTCCTAATTGGTATCTCCAATATGTTGTGGTATAAGAGGTTTTTTTTTTTAAAACCGGCTGCTCTGTTTGCTGAAAAATGCTTGGAAAAAACCAGCTTGTAAGCAAAGAAGGAGGAAGCGAATGGAGTCGTACAATCCCGGAAGAAACAAAATTCCACAGACATCCGTAAGTTACAGAGCCGCAATTTCACTACTTTAATGTGGAAGTGTAAGGAAATTACTTCTCAGTGATGGCTAAAAGGCTCACCGCATACCTTCGGAGAATGGATACACACTACCCATCCAGAAAGGATGTATCCTAAGGTACACCAGGTAGTCTAGAGCATGCCACAATGATCTGGGAAGCAATTCAAAAGGCCAAAAGTCTGACGAAACAAATCTCCATGTAATCCTGGTTGATCTAGCTAATGTGTAAGGATCATTTCTACAACCCAGATGTTTTTTTATTATTGAGGGCAGGTGCCTGGTAAATGTATCTAACCATGTACCACATGAAAAATAGCAGCAATGCTGAAGCATGTATTTCTTCAATGGTTCTCTGTCAGATTTATCAGCCAGAGATGTAACACAACGAAGGTGTGATTGGAACTACAAGTGGAAATTGCAAGGGAATGAACCACCTCTCCGATACATTCGGATTGTTGGGCTATGCAGGGGTGGATAATCCTCAAAGCGTCAGAAAAGGATTTTGCAACACCACCTCTTAAGGACAGCAACCCCAATTCCCATCCAAAGCAGGGGGT